>JAQISU010000147.1:3085000-3272500 GCA_029339505.1 Unio delphinus
TAGCCTTTGGTTTACATTTATTAATTTCCTCAGTAGTGTTGTGTTATTTGATTTGAAATATGTGTCACAAAATGTTAACATTATCGTTTATGCAGACATCCTCAATTATTCTCATTAGTAACAAAGAATAACGTACCGATCCAAACAATTAATGCCATATGAAGTACGTCTGTTTGCTTGGAAAACTGTGAAAAGCGATATGTGTAGCTAGGAGATAAGCTTCTCTTAATCTTTATATTAATAATATATTTATGTACAATGGGAATACACCTACGCGAGGTCGAATCCAAGAATTTAAATTGTTTAATAAGAACAGACTCAAAATGTAAATTAGACTTTGATTTGTACTGTAACCGTTTGTATTTTCCAGTTGTATTGTTCTGGAACCAGTACACTACTGACTCATTTGAATCTGTTAAAATGTTTTTACACTGATCTGAATTAATGTAAAAAGTTATTGCGTAGATGATGAACTGTCAGCTGGGCATTAAACGTTATGGGAGATCAGTCAGACTATGTCGTTATAAATTATGAAGTAGAGCTAACTCTTATAATTGTGTTGCTTCCGTAGATGATATTTATATTTAGGCATTGGAAATTAGAACAGATGCTTATAGGTCACGTGTCATATAGATACGCAAGAAAAAGGTACACAACTAAAGCATTAGCCAATTTAATAGCTTTATAAAAAAAAATCAAGTATTTATTGATGCATTGGTCCCCTTAGCAAAGCCTTTTGCAATATGTCTTAACGTGTTGAAACCGTTTGTATTATAAATATTAAATAAACATTGACTGTATATATTAAACTGTTTTCATATTTTGTGGATTGTCTCTTTTGACGAACTTTCGATTGTGCTTTGCTGGGACCTTCCCTTAAGTTATGAAACAATGGAAGGGACACGTTCGATGGAATAAACTTTCCATACAATCATGAGAGATTGTGAATAAACGGATATGTGCAATTCAAGTTTTAATTCTAATTCAATAGGTGTCTGTGTATATGAGTGTTTTTTATAAAGTTTACTCGAGCATTACATTTACCTAAATTCTATTGTATTAAGTAAAGTTTATATGTTTATTTCGGTACAACGAATGTTTGTGGAATAAATGGAACTAATACAGCTTTAATATGCTGTACTGAAAAATTCAAACTCCAAATAAAACACTTACTGAGATTCAAGTTAATGACTATTATTTCAAAAAAATATTCAGCTGAGTCCTCTGTTTGCCTTACCTCCTTTTCCAAAGTTTGTGCTTTTTCCAAAATGGGTCGACCGTCATTCAGTTTGCTCACAAAATACACGTTAGCGTTTGGATCGATCGCATGATTCCTCTTCAAATTTAAGGTGAGAGCTCGTGACCCGACTCTGAGTTGGAAAGCCAAATTATCAGGGAGGTTAACATCACTCAATTTACGTTTGTTTGTCTGTAAACTGGCAGTCACATCTTTCAACCACACCATTTTTGACTTGATATGCGCTGCAAAAACAACTGTTTTGAATTTGATTATTAAAACTGATGATATTACAAAATACAGAAGGAATCCAAAGAAGAAAGGAAAGATTTATAAAATGAAATAAGAACTCAGCGGTCCTAATGTTTCGTTACATAAAAATATTCGAAAAAATGTCCTTGCCTTTTTTGTTCGCTTTGTTGGATTTTAAACTCTTTTAAATTTGATTATTAAACATAAAACTTTGTTAGCTTTCTAGTATATAGATGTTCGATGCAATAAATTAAATTTATATTTATTTGACTTTTTTAAATTTCTATGAATATTATTTTGTTTTGTTAAGTTTTAAATTGTTTGTGCTTCTTTACTGTTTGAATTCAAGGCAAAACAAAAGTACAAATTTCAGTTACAAAGTTTGTTAAGTATAATGCAGTAAATGAAATTTGTGCACCATTACTGTCTGAATGCATTTTGTGTTAAAACGATGTAGCAAATATTAATTGTGGCAGGCACAATAAATTTTTTGCTAAGTAGATAATGGAGAAAGTAAACAGTAAGTAAATAAATGATGAAAAGTTGTACATTTACTCATGATCGATGTTGAGAACATTTTTTCTTCAATATTCCAATTCCAACAGCGTTTTTCTCTTGATGTACTATTGATATATCAACATTTCATGATCCTGATATACGATATATAACCATATACTTTAACTGCCATTGTTATTGACGTAATTTCAATTGGAAATGTTGTCTCAGTATCCCATTGGTTTTCATGTCTCTGTTAATCAATCAATATTTAATTAGTTTTATGTTTATAAAGAATGTTTGTGAATAGGTTTAAAGTACTTGTATAGAAACGAACTTATGTGTTTTGCTGGGACCTTCTTTAAAATTACGGAAGAATGGAAGGGACACTTTCCATAAAAATTATATGATTGATAATTTGGGATGCGTCATGAATCCGGCAGCAACAAGACAAGAACTAACATGCGTTACAAAGAAAAATGGACAAGAGTGCAGTATTAGACAGTAATCGCTAAAATTCGAAAAATATAAATGTGTGCTAGTGTGGCAACAATTAAAATTGTGCGTAAACAACATATATTATGTCATAAATAATCAGGCGTTTAATATAGATACGTTACGAAGACTATGTCGCACAGTTTTCACTGTGATGTCATATGCGAGATGTGAGACGACAGAGCAGATAGATACGAAATCAGGACTGGATATGATGTCTTTGGCGCCATAGGTAAGGCCTTGACTTGTGCCATGACTGATTTGGTCGGATTTTGTGATTGTGGAGGCGTGCAAGGTGGAGAAGGTAATTAATCTGCATTGGTCTATCGAATTGCGATGCGGTACATAATCTGGCGCTTTTTGCTCGAGAGTCACAAAATGCACTCATCTTGTTCTACATTCCACATTCTTGGGAACTAGCGTACTCTTAAATCACTGACATAGCTCAACACCCAAATTAAACATACCTAATCAAAGTCTCAGTACAATATGGGAAGTTATATTCAATTAAATGGCAGATCTAATCTCTGAGATCATATTAATCTTCTACACAACGAGCGTTACATATAAGACATTATTACGCGAAGAGACAATCCTCAAAATTAACCCCGCTAAACAAAAAGAAACGTCTTTAATAGTCAGCTGCGCGATGTTTGTAGGAACTATACAAGCAAAAGAAGTCGGAACAAAATCGTTTGGATATAACCTCCATGCAGCATAAAAGGTTTGATAAAAAAATGGCGATAATCAAAAATAATATAAAAGGCATAAATGTGCATTTTGCCTGTATACATAACATCTTTGAATTTTCATTTCATCATTAATTGTTTGATTACTTCAATTTCATAAAAAGTCTGTGTCATTGGTAATCCATGATAGAATGGCAGTGAGTAGGTAAGGGCTTTTAAGAGTTAATTATATCTGAACCAAAACCAAGATGAAAATAGTAAAAAAAAAAATTAATTTTCTCTCGGCCTGCATAAAAGCAGTATAAACATAGCTGTTTAAATACAACTAGAATTATGTTACTTAGTCGAAAATACCAAGTTATTGTTTCGTATATATATATATATATATATATATATATATATATATATATATATATATATATATGCAAGGTTTAAATAAAGTAGCATCGATAGGCAAAATAGTTTCCATCTTTTGAAGTTAAACGTAAATTAATGGATTGAAGGAAAATGCGTACCTGGCAAAACATACAGCAAGTGACACACAACAAGTAGTAAGACACCTTTCTCCATTGTTCACTCTAATACAAGCATGAGCCTACGTGAATACTTACCAGATCTGCAATTCTAGTACAGCTACTATATATGCTGAATTCACAATTGTTTGTGCAGGTGAGAAACTAGTTTGTTCTTGTCAAATTCTCGTTTTTAATTAAAGTTAACCAACCGAACTATCACAATCATATTGAGTAACGCCATGATGTAATGACTGATATGGGCAAACATACATACATTTCTTATTGATTCCTCAGTTTTATAGTTGACCATGTTGATGTAATGTCTGAAATGGTATTACGGCAAACTATATGTACGTGTCCAATGTGGTAGACTGACTAACTTCAAAAAGTATAAACAATTTATGTGCAAGATATAGTTAACTTAAGAAATATGTATACTAATTATTCAGTCAAAACCAACTGTCCATATACGCATCTCAATTTGCATACTTACCGTTTGATTATGCGGTGGCAATGTGATTAGCATTTCGAAATCGCTAACAAGATGGCGAGGAAACACTGTTACCAGAAAGCCATTCTGTGTTCGATACCTTGGTGTGTCGCATGTCAAGGCACTTTACTCCCCTAACCTTTTCATCAAATAGTCTGCCTATGTCGTTGTGACGCTATTAAATACAATCCATCTCCCATATATATATCTCTATCAATCTCCGTATTTATCTTTATATTTGTGCATCTAGACGCATACATGTGCAAGATATAAAGGAAGTACTAGATATAATTTAAACAATAGTTATAAAACGTGATGTATATGTGTCCTTAAGACGTCGTATTCATCTTATGGGAACAGCTACTAAAAATTGTATATTGATAGGGCGTAATATCCGGTCATATTCTTTGTAGATATTATTAATTATAAAAAGAAAATAACATCAAATGATTCTTAGAATCTCCTTAAATAATATGTTGTGTATATTATCATTTATTTTTGTCTGTTAGATTTAACATATTTGTAATCTATTACATGCTTTTTTAACGTAACATTGCTTAGTGAATTTGACATCCAGAATTGAAACATTGTGTCTTGTTGCTGACATTGTACCGAAAATCAGTGACAAATTTGGTACACGACTTTTGACTTGTTTTCTTCTGTTTCTCTCAGAGTAAGAGTCGTTGATGTGAATCAAAGAAATCATTGAAATACCTGACGTGAAGAAAGCATCTAAAGGGTTTGGTTTGTATTGGTAAGGAGCGAGTCGGGGATAAAATGGATTTTGATAAGGCACAACATTTAGTCATATTGTCTGTAGACTTTATTAATAAACAGAGCAAAGACAATACCAAATGGTCCTTATAATCTCACATAAAGCATGTTTTGTATATTTACATTAATTGTTTGTAGGCTAGATTTCAACTAATTTAATCCATTACATGTTTTTGACATTACCTATAACTGGGACATTGTAACTTTGTTCCCAAATAGGTAATATGTTAGGTAATCAACTTGTTATGTTTTTATATCTGTCTCAGAGTAAAAGCCGTTGACTTGACCATACCTGAAATACTTGACCTGAGCAAACACATTTCTAAGTTTGCTAGAATTATGACGCCTTGAAGCCATTAAATTTAAAAAAAAACAGTAAATATGCCGATGTATCTCAGTAAGTAACGATTTTGCTTTGTATTGGTACGATCATTGAATCATGAAGATTATATTTTGTATATCTCTGGAATTCGTTATAAGAAGGGCAATTGGTTGTGTTCCATAAGGGTCTGTGCTTAGTTACTTTGATGTGTGATAGGGTCGATTGTGTTCCATCTGAAACGTTTTTTAGCATCCACCACTTTAGATGCATGCAATTTTTAATTATTATTATTATTGTTATTATTATTATTATTATTATTATTATTATTATTATTATTATTATTATTATTATTATTCCATATACGTAGGGGTAAAGAAGGAACAATTTCAACAAAGCTGGGAGGGTTGACATTTTAAGCTTTGACCAGAGGCACATTCATGCACACCAGTAAAACAAAATTTGATTTATTGATTATATTTACAAGAGAAGGTATCAGGAGTGTACCGCAGATTAATATTTTGTTTTAATGTGAGGTGTATTTACTTTTAATGAATGACAAAACAAGTGCAGATAAAATTTAATTTAGATAGATCACTCAAGGATTTAATTCCTCTCCATATATGTGCTACTTCTTCTAGGATAAACATCAGGTCCACTGACATCTTACCCGGATTTTCCTTTGGTGAGAAAAATATTGCAATCTCCTAGCACACAAGTAAGTTAATCCAAATACGAGCCACATTATTATGTATTTTTGTACAAATAAATATGACTTTTGTATATACACCAACAAGTTTAGAAAACTGCTAAGTAAAGACACCCTAACATGTATTGTAAAATAATTCAGCAGTCTGTAATGGTTTCAGCAATCGCACAGACAATTCGGAGTAAACATGTTAACTTAATTACTCCGTGTATTGCAGTGTTACATAAATGCACGTAACGAAACATTTGTATGTAGATATGAATCAAAATAAAAGTAAAATTTGAAAAGGACCGTTAATAAGCATAACTGCTCTTGAACTCAATTTACTGGTAATGCTTATCGGTACAAGAAGATGACATGGTTTCGACCAGATCTGACTTGCAAAATCAAAATACATGCTAATAATACAAAGTGTATCGTATATTTTAAATCAGTTTTTAGGAAAGTGGCTTATTTAGTACAACGTATTTAATTAGTTGCTTGCTTTAATTGAAATATATATATATACATACATATATATATATATATATATATATATATATATATATATATATATATATATATATATATATATAAATACAGAGCAATGTTAATTTAGACGGTGTACAAACCTTAATACCCTCACCGTATATGTACTACCCATTTTATGACGGCATTGATGATCGGTTATGTAATCCTTAATACCATCACAAAGTATGTACTACACCTTTAATGACTGTATTGATGATAGGTGATGTAATCTATAAGACAGGAATGCAAGTAATACCTGCATAGGTGAGAGGCGGATTAAAAATAAAATATATATTCAAAGTCACGTGTAGTAAAGTCGTTATGCAATTGTGCAAAAATAAAATACATTTTAAATGCATTTGTACAACAAGTAAATACAATACACATATTATATATAAATTCTCTGTCACAATATGAATAATTGTCTCGAAAAAGTAATTTCAGTATGACTATTTTGTTTATATTGTTGCATTGATGGCACAACCAAGTTACATAACATATGAAGTCAGTGAATATAATTGTTTATCTTATTCACTCAATGTGTTGTTGTGGCACATATTGTGTTTGTTGAATATCATAAAAAAATTGCTTGGTTGTAATCTAGAACCAAAGAAAAATACAGTTTGAATTACATCTTTGCGGATTTTGTGCTGGTTACATAATATTATTGCCTCGGGATTTATGATAAATTTTGGACAC
Organism: Unio delphinus; assembly: GCA_029339505.1. Taxonomy (NCBI): domain Eukaryota; kingdom Metazoa; phylum Mollusca; class Bivalvia; order Unionida; family Unionidae; genus Unio; species Unio delphinus. The sequence goes on from JAQISU010000147.1 coordinate 3,092,185, forward strand.
ATATTCATCACGGTCCTACTAAACACCGCAAAGTCAGACAAAGGCAGATAAAGTCAGACAAAGGCAGACAAAGGCAGGCAAAGTCTGTTTAATTTTGTTTTATTTGTACATATTCGTACATATTATACTAGATTAACTTTGTTTTGAGATTAAAATATTTAAAAAGCGTGATTTAATGTTTTTTGTATGTTTAATTGGTACCTACGTACATTTAATATAACAAAGTCAGACAAAGGCAGGCAAAGTCTATATAATTTTGTTTTATCTGTACATATGTGTTTATATTTATGCTATTATAACTTTGTTTTGAGATTTAAATATTTAAAAAGCGTGATTTAATGTTGTTTGTAAGTTAAACTGGTAGCTACGTATATTTAATAGAACAAAGTCCGATAAAGGCATACAAAGTCACACAATGGCAGGCAAAGTCAGAAAAAGGCAAACAAAGTCTGTTTAATTTTGTTTTAGTTTTACATATTCATATATATTATACTATATTAACTTTGTTTTGATATTTAATTATTTAAAAAGCGTGCTTTAAGATTGTTTGAAATTAAAATTGGCACATACGTACATTAAATAGAACAAAGTCGGACAAAGGCAGGCAAAGTCTGCTTAATTTTGTTTTATTTGCAAGTATACATTATATTATTATATTAACATTAATAATCACATATTCATGATGTAACTTTTGTCTGAACACGCGCTTTCCGAAATTAACGATTACCACACCTCGCATTAGGTTACGGTTCACTTGCTTCGTGTCTTTGCAGACCTGCATCGTGTCCTTTAATTTGGCTTCTTGGCTACCTTCGGGTCCTTATGCACAGTAAATTTCCCATCCGAAGATGTCAGTCCTGAAACACTTGCAGTGCTTGCACTTAGGAATTTGCTGAAGAGTTGTTGTTTCTCCTCTTCTGTCTTCGCTGTCCATGAAAGTTTGGTAATCTTAAATTTCGAAAATCGCGTATTCAGGTAAAAGTTACCCGTCCCGTATAATGACCTTCTTAGATGCACCATCTCCACTTTAACTAATTCGAATATCTTTTCAACCAGTTCGTCGGTTTTTCTGCGCTCCCAGTTAAGTTTCACTTTTAATCTGTGGTTCATGCTTTCTGTGTTGTTGTTTGTCCAGAGTTGATCTTCGTCACTGGAAATAATGTGATTCGCCAATTTGTTCTCAACATGCCGAACGTAATACTGCAGTAAGTCACTATGACGTTGTTCTTCAAGAATGTTTTTAAGTTTGATGTTTCGCTCCTCAAAGGTCGCAGAGTCGTTTGCCGTTGCAACACCGTTTGCTCCGAATATCATGTCAACGATTTCCTTTCGATCAATTACACTCTTTGGTATCTTGTCAGTCATTTTGTCGAAGTATATTATCTTTTAGGTGTTTTGAACATAGTTTCCTTGTGCAACCCGGAAATGCCATGTCTATGGCGTTGATCATTGCACGTTCGTCGTCAGTTCCCAGAATCATTTCAATGTTTTTGATTTCTATGCCAAGCACCCCTCTCAAATGCGAAACAAATCTGAAGTAATTATGCTGGCGACCATCCCAATGAAGCATGAGTGGTCCCAGAAGTATTGGCGCGTCTCCAGTTATCTTGCGCAGTACCTTATTTGATTTGTACACCGTGGTTGTGACAAAACACTTTCCTAGTGAAAATGTTCTATCGATGCCCACAACACCTTCTTTCGACGATAAAAACGACTTCAAGTCCAATATTTGTTCATTAGTGTAGCATATTACTGAGGGTAAGGGATTGTCTCTAGAATGAATTATCTCAGCTACATACGGATGTTTGTCGCTTAACATACGTATAACATTGAACAGTTCGTCGGCAACGTTCTTTGAACCTACGCCACCTCTTTTTTCAGCCTTCACGCGAGCCTTAGCATTCTGACACTGTCGGATATTGCGTGGATAATTTAATGATTCATTATTTGCCGAGTCCGTCAGTTTTCCATTACGCTTCACTGTTTTTTTATGCTTAACCTCTTTCCAAATCATTTGAAGAGTTTGTGGATTTTTTCGTTCGTATGTTTCCGTGCATATTTTTGCATTTCCGTGTGGTTCTTTCGATGTAGCATACTGTCCAGTATATTCGACAATGGCAACATCTCTGTTAAAAGAACCGTCAACATTTGTAACCCGCTTTCTATAAGATGGTTGGCGTTTTAATGCTGCGTAGTACATGTTAAATATGACTATATCCGTCTTCTCTGGTTGTGAAACGATCTGTGTGTGTGTGTGTGTATGTGTTTGTATGTGTTTGTCTTCAGAGATTTAAAAAAGGCATTTGATAGAGCGTAGAACGCAGCTGTGTGGCCAACAAGAATAACAACATGGGTAAAATGTTGACCAATACCACCAGGAAGCTGTACGTCACGGATACCTGTGCTGAACACGTCTTAAAGGGTTCTGTGTGGGACAGGAACCAGATAACAAAATCAAAACTGATAATAAATAGTGGCAAAAATCTCATCCAAAATTGAAGGCGGAGAAAAAAACTGGAAACCCTGGAAAAATTCAAATATATTTGTTCCATAAAAACCGAAGAGGGATCAAAAGCAGAAATGATGTCACGACCAGCACAAACGAGGGCAGTTATGTTAAAGTTAAGACTAATCTGGAGAGACAAAAACATCTGTCTGAAAACTAAAATCAGACTATTCAGAGTACTAGTCATCTGAATCTTTTTGTATTTATGGGAGGCATAGACCCTGACAGCAGAATTACAACGAAGAATACACTTGAAATGAGATGCTACAGAACCATCCTGCCATTTCTTACATGGGCATATTAAGTATTGAAGAAGTGCTTAACACCAACAGGGCACAAAGTTGCACAATATGAAGACCTCCTCATTACTGTCAAAAATAGAAAGCTAAAATGGTATGGACCACAACAGTACTGCAGGGCAGCATTCCGGGTGGCAGAAATAGAGAAAAACAGAGAAAGCAGTGGATTGACATCACATAAAGTACCATGACACGTTTTGTGGAAAAACATGCATTAGAAGATGATGGAGACAAGTGGAGGAAACTGTTCAGATGTTCAGCAGCACAGTGCCTCACAGACCACATTAGGTCAATAAACTGATGATGATGATAATTATAATGATGCACATACTGTGGTCATTGTTTCTAACTTTGGAAGGTTTTTATGTGAGTAATATAATGGTAAATTCTAAGAAATGTGTAGTACATTAATTAGGATTCTTGTCGTGAAGGGTTAGGTTTGCTTCTGAATTTGTTATTTTGTATTTATTGTGCCGGTAATGTAATATGTATATCTTATCTTATATAATGTTATTACGTGTGTATTCCCGTGTCTTGTAAAGTACGCTGTTTTGGACAGGTTTTCAGTGCTCCGGAAAGTCCGAGTGTGCCGAGATGTGTTAAGCTCTACATTGTGTCCTGATTGTCTGGAGTGACCTAATATTACAAGAGTGACCAATGTGACCAGAGCGTTGAGTTGTTTGATTGATTCGGGTCGACGTGGTGCCGGCTGTGAAGGTAACTACATGAATTACCAGTATCAGCTGCCAAGCTAATCTGTAGCAGCCATGAAACTGAAATAAAGTGTGTTGATGACCGAGTGTATCTTCTTACATATAATCTTGTAGCCGTAGTTTCATTTATGAATTCGTCAAACCCATTGTATCTTTCAGGACTGTAAAGATCTGCTCTATATCTGTCCCTTTTTGTTTGATGACTTCACTTCGTGAATTTATTTTACTGCATGAGCATAATTCTATATTGTTTTGTAGCTGAGTAAACTATATATATATCATTTTATTGGTTCATTTTGAGGTTCGTCAAACCCATTGTATCTTTCGTGACTGTAAAGATAAGTTTTAGATATGTCCTTTTTGGTTTGGATAACTTCACTGAGTGAATTCATTTTGCTTCATTAGTACAATTCAATATTAAATTATATATCTATTTTTTATGGTGAAATATATGCAATCCGTCACTAGTCTTTGTATTTTGTAAAGTATTTTTTTATATTTCTCATTATTACATTTGTGTGTTTATATGTAAAATAATTAAATAGTTTGATTAAATGTACGCGCACGTATTTGTAATAATTTGATCATTCAGTTAATTAATTATTAAACATTATATTATCGTCAAAAGTGTTTTGTTTTGAATCCGGTAATCACACTAGGTTTTCCTGTTGCATAAGGTACTATACGACTATTCCATTTTCAAGTTTAGTTTTAAACAGTAAATATGAAAATTTGATATTATTATCATTTCAGTTCATATTAAAAAAAACTGATTCTGCATCATAATGTCGATTCTGCACTGACCATATTTAACTAGTCGGATACTGTGTCACTGAGTTGTTTTACTCTCTACTCTGTCAGTCGACTAAATACAAAATCCTGGTTTAAAGGGTACTTGCGGAAGATAAAACTAATACATCACATTCTGAGTATGCTTCCAGAAGAAAAAGACTTCTATGAAAAGTAATGAAATTAGAGGCAATGCTAATACAACGGATTATAACACACCTCAAGGGATACAATCGATACTCTACAATTCTTCTGCTACCTCTCCTGACATGTTATCGAAGACGTATAGATGTGTTTGACTAAATTCCGACGCAATCCCATCGTCTTTAAAGGGAATATCTTATGCAGATGAAATTAATTCTGTTCTACGTTATTCACGGATATTATAAGAGGATTTTCGGTTTAGTGACACCATACGATACATTTTGGTAGACGAAAGAACAAATGTGATGTGTATTCAACTAAACGTGTTTACAAATTGACGTTTGCCCGAAACATTCAGTCCAGCAAACATCATGTTAATGGGATAGCGTCAATTGTCAATCAATTATTATTTAAATCACTTTTAGATCACTTTAAAAAGGAGAACGATGCAGCCATGTATACTGTGCTCATTATGAGAGGAATATCGAGAACAAAATACATTTTAAACATTTGATACACATTCAAGATTGTTGAAAGCTACTATATTACATATAAACAGATACAATACAGACCAATAAAATTAATGTTTTCTCAAATCTAAGTTAATCAATCTAAGAAATGATAATATACGTTAATTACAACTTCAACGATGACTTTCATTAATCATCCATCAAGGTTTATATATATTTTCATATTTCACTGAAAAGTATTTTTTTTGTTGTAAAAAACTAACATTTAATCAATTGCAAATAAGATAACAAATATGATGTTCAACATTAAACGTGTCGAACACAAATGCGTGTTGTACTGTTTTAGAGTTGCGTGTCAGAATAAATTGGTAGCGAACTTGATCTAGCTTTGATTTGGAGTTATACTGATATTGAGACAAACAAATATTTTCTTGGCCAGTATTGCATTTTGTGACATTTCGACATTCGTATAACATATATAATGCCACATTATTTCTAACAGTTTAATTAATCCAGAGAGAGAGAGAGAGAGAGAGAGAGAGAGACAGAGAGAGACAGAGACAGAGACAGAGACAGAGAGACAGACAGAGACAGAGACAGAGAGACAGACAGACAGACAGAGAGAGACAGACAGAGAGAGAGAGCGAGAGAGAGAGAAAGAAAGAAAAAAAAGAAAGAGAGAGAGTTTGTTTGTTTGTTTGGATTTTTAACGTAGCTTTAACAATTTTTCAGTAATATCGCTTCGATATCTGCAGTGAGGCGTTTATAGTGATGTCTAGCACTGAGACATCATGCCGCAGACATGTAGCATGATGTCTCACCAAGTCATATTATCCTGACACCAGGCCTACCAGTCCTAACACTAAAATCTTAATGCTGAGCGTCAAGCGAGGCAGCTGTTAGTACCATTTTTGTATGTCTTTGGTATGACTCGGCCGGGGATCGAATCGACGACCTCCCGCTTCCGGGGCGGACGCTCTAACCAATACGCCACCGGAGCGGTGAGAAAGACAGAGAAAGAGAGTTTGATCAATGCACAGAGAGAGAGAGAGAGAGAGAGAGAGAGAGAGAGAGAGAGAGAGAGAGAGAGAGAGAGAGAGAGAGAAGAGAGAGAGAGAGAGAGAGAGAGAGAGAGCAGCAGAGGAGGTGAACAGACCAAGTTTTCAAGCAAAAATAAGGCTTCTACGGAAACCGAAACTAAATCAGACAAATCGAAACTAAATTAGATAAACTGAAACTATTTCACATAAAAGGCTGCTATAGAGTCTCCCTAGGTAGGAAAGTGAACAGACCAACTTTTACAGGCGTCGATTTAGCAAACTGAGGCTTTCTCGAAAATGCTTAATATAAGCCTCCATTCATCAAAATAAAATTAAAAAAAAAACGACGCCATTTTTGTTGTCACCATCCCCTTTGCTGCTACGATGCTTGGAAAATTCGTGGAGTTTTCGGGTAAAAAAAAAGACGCCATTTAGTTGACGTTCACCTCCTCGGCTGCTATGAAAATCTTCGATTGGAAATCCGAAGGATTTCACTAACTAAATATTTGATCAAGTCCGACACGATATCTTGTCCGAGGGTCTGATAAATTTATCGTCACAAATCCGTGTGGGATTGTCTGAGCGTGGCTAAAGAAATTTCTAAATCGATTATGATCCATATCACCACCGCACCAAGTTTGCCAAATATTTCTAAGAGTATGAGTATCAACTCCGTTAAATACACACAGCATATTGCAGTTATCTCTGATCACTTTTGGTATTTGAGTGTAACGTTGAGTGATATATATCACATCGGTGTTTTTATGTCTGCCTCTGGAAAATATTCTAGCAGGATTCTTTTGATTATCTAACATAATATCATCATATACGACTAAATTGTTAATACTTCCATCAATATCATCAATACTAGGTGCCTCTTCGATATCGGTTATAAACTCAATAACACCATCGCCGTTAATTTCTTGCGCGGCATCATTAAAATCCTTTAATACTTCATAACATCGTTGATCGTCTACACTCGGAGCAATCATGTACAATTTATCCCACTTCATCCATCTCGTTATCAAATTAAGCAGTAATTGTGTTTTACCACTTCCAGATGGTCCGATGATAATCGCGCGAATAGAATTTGGTAACATTGCATGGTGTCTAATAGGTTCCCGTCGTCGAGTAGCTGAATAATCAATTACATTCATGCCGTTATATAATATAATTATGGATTTATATTGTGTGAAATGTAGGACGCGTACTGGCACAAATGACTTGACGACGATTACAACGAAAAATAATCGATCAGCGCTTTCTGGTAAATGCGTACAATGTAGTACGAAAAAATTTAGATTTACTTCCACGAAACCTTTAAAAAAAAACGAGGAGGTGATATTGCAGCCAAATTGACAAAACTCCCAGGAACACCGTGGGCAAAGTATCCAGGAGAAAAGCACCTTCCAGGATATAGCTACTGTGGACCGGGAACACGATTAGATATCAGACTTGATGATCAAAATTTGCCCCGACCCGGCGAGTATCCAATAAACGCTATTGATAAGGCGTGTCATGCTCATGATGTCGCTTATAAAAGCAGCAATCTTCAACACAGACATCTCGCAGATGTAAAATTAATTCATGCGTTAAATGCTATTCCTGATAAATCCTTCAAAGAAAAATTGGCTTCGTGGTTGGTAAAATCTGCTATGAAGGGTAAATTGATGTTAGGTGCTGGTAATTGAAAATGCTAGCATTTTAATATGGAATCTATTTATTATTCTCCGAGAGGATACTGGAGAGGTTACGCAGCAATTAATAAACTCGCTAGTGCATCAAAGGTGAAAAAAACTACAGCGGCAAACTGGTTATCTAAACAAACAATATGGCAAATTTATCTACCAGCGCCTAAACAAATTAACTATTCGCATTTTGATGTTACAACACCTAATGAAGTTCATCAAGCTGATATACTATTTCTGCCGCATGACAACGGTTACAAATACGCGTTAACGTTAGTTGATATTGCAAGTCGATACAAAGAAGCAGAACCGTTAAAAACAAAATCATCTACTGAAGTAGCTTCTGCATTTGAAAAAATTTATCGACGAGGTCCTCTGCGCTGGCCAAATCTGTTACAAGTTGATCCTGGCAAGGAATTTCAAGGTGTTGTTACATCTACGATGAAACATCATAATGTCGCCATCAGACGAGGACACACTGCGCTACATCGCGATCAGGCAATTGTTGAACGGTTTAATAAAACCCTTGCTGAGCGGTTATTCGGATATCAATACGCAAAAGAATTCATCCAGGATAAACGATCCCGTGAATGGGTCAAGAGATTACCAGCTGTGATTACCGCAATCAATAATGAGATTACTAGAACAATTAATATGAAACCTGTCAACGCTATTAAGAAGGCGTCTATCAAAATGGAAATCCAAGGAATTTCACAAAAAGAACCAATTCTTGGTAGTAATGTCATTGTAAGGTACTTATACGAACCAGGAGAGCTTGAGGGTGGTAAAAAAAGAGCTACTGATCCTATTTGGAGCGTCACTACGCATAAAATATCCGGCATAACACGATCAACTGGTAGACCTCCAATCTATAGACTGGATTCAACTGCTCCTCAGCGAGGATTTACACGCAAACAATTACAAGTGATTCCCGAGGATACTCAATTACCACCGCGTGGTCTTAACTAGCACCTAAGGTGCTGTCACCCCGGCGTCTGTTGCACTCAAGACAAGTCAACCTCACATTGTTTCTGACATGACCGAGATTGTTATCTTTTCTATCTACGGTGAATTGGCGAGGATCTTTATCCGACCAATTCCAACTCATTATACAATTACAACTCGCGCAGTGATTGTTCTGTTGTTGCTTTAGTGTCTTAATTAATTCAGCATCAATGTCAAATTCTCTTTTATTTTTTTTATCCTGTTGTTTATAACCAGAGAGTTTTTTTCTGATTATATTATCATCGGTGTGTATATTACTTATTGTATTGTCATTATCATTAACCACAATTCTTCGAAGTTGGTTTATTCGCCGTACTCTGGATACTGCGAGATAAACTAAATTTGACCACTCAATATGATTATCTACTATCCAAAGAGTTGTATCGGATATAGTCAATCCCTGTGAAGAGTGTATTGTTGCTGCATAACCTAACGTCCATGGGGATTTATCAGCACCTAATGCATCTTTAACGACGCTGATATCAACCAACACAATATCATTTAATACTAAATTCTGCTTTTGTTGTTGTCCAGGAATGTCAACGTCGATATTCTGCTTTCGTGTATCCTTAGGTCTATAACAGAGTGGTACTGGAAGTGTTGCAAATTTTTCTTTATGTAGCGCAAACAACTTCATCTGAAGTGCGTCTCTGACTATTTTTCTACTCGCGATTATTAAATCATTTGGCTTCCACATTTCCCAAAAATCATTCATGGGAGTTTCAGAGATTATTTCACGCGCTATTTCACATTGGATTTTATCCGGTTGCAATCTAATTAGCGCTTTGAACTCGCGTAATTGTTCATCAAGTGATCTATGGTCGGTATTAATCTCTTCATAATAATCTACAAATCCTTTTAGCCATTCATGTGGAGATCCACCAACAAATGGCTGCGGTTGGCCGTGATCCCCGCACATGACGACTTTTGTATTTTTCAATAACAACCATTCAAGAAATATCTGTAATACTGTCAATGATACCGTGCATATTTCATCCCAGATTATTATTTCAGGAATAAATTTATCGCCCATTCGATCAGGAGTCCATGTATCGCCTTTCCATCGAAAGAAGCTGTGATAAGTACAGGCTTTTACCCCCCGCGCTATCATCTCTCTGGCGAGTCTGTGAGTTGGTGTTAACACAATCATGTTAGAAACGCTAGCGTTTCTACGAAATAATTCGATTGCACGAGTTGTCTTTCCTGATCCACCACAGCCGTTTAAATAAACTGTCTTGTATCTACAAATCGGATCGGATACAGGTGGTGCAGTAGAAAATTCTTCAGAAATATTATCTATATTTCTACAAATATATTTATCATCCATAGCAACGTCTGCGGATTTACAATACTCATGTAGTGTTTCTTTTTTAAACCTCCAATTCCCCCACGCTTCCTTAGGATCTGTGAATTTAGCTACATCTGATTTGTATTTCTCATGGATATACATCGAATCAGTAGCTACTCTAACCGCGGTATTAGGAAATCTATTTATCATCGAGAATAGATTAATACAAGAATAGGCTAGCATAGAACTTCTCAATTGTGTGTATTGACAACTTTTTCCATCACAGTAGGTAACAACCGTACCTAATTTCTTACCATTTCGAAGGACATCATCTACCCAAACATTATTAGTTCCGCTCGCAGATTTGTAAGCTTCCTCATCTAATTCCCCTGATAGAAAAGCATTCTTACGGGTTACAAATTTCCCTTTTTTTATTAAATCAGATATTATGAAATTGTATTCTTCATCGTCTATGATTAATCTCGAAGAATATTTTGCATTGTCAAATCTTCCACCTTGAGTGAATTTACCGATTATTTTTCGTCCGAGATCTTTAGCCTCTCTATTACTACCTTCGAATAATTTCTTAGACCAATCTATGATTTGTTCCTCGCTGAAATTCTTCGAATTTCCATCTAGAAATTGTTTTCGTTGTTCGTTAATTATTTTTTCGAGATCGGGTTTTGGTAACCAAACATCTTTCTGAGCGTTATAACAAATAATCGCTTCACTGACAATTAACGATATTAGCATACCACAATCGATCATATACCGCAATAGCACAATTGGCATCCACGCTTTTTCATACATATGTCTACCAAGCCAAAGATAACTACACGGATGTAACCCTGTAGCTAATTCGAATGATATCACACGAGCGAACCCGGTTAAATCAAAATCAGGCAATGGACCATTAATCGCAACACGAGTCATTTCATGTGTGGGATGTCCAAATCGTTTAAAATATTCAGAGCATTCTCCATATCCGAGAAAACTTCCAGGATAACACGCGGATATATCAATTGAAATCATACCATCACGTGAGTATTTCGTATTCCACAATCCTCCATGACCAAATTCGACGCAACTCAACTTCACGTCCTCCAGAAAATCACTTCGTGTTGGACGCCATGAATTCTTTTCTCGTGCGAAGTGAGCTACCACTGATGGAATTGTGAAGCTATCCGTAAGTAGTTTTTCTGTAGAAATGCTAGTGTTTCCTTCTAAATACTCATTAGCGATTTTTCTCATTCTAGTATCTAATTCTTCAGTTCGATATAATTCACCATTTGGTTTTACAAACTGATCAAATCCTATTTCCGGATCCTCATTACTCCTGAGTAACCATACTGACACAGGGTCGTCTTTGGTTAACGCGTGAATAGCATCAAATAATTTCTCTTCATAGAAATCATCCCTAGAAAATTCTTTAGGGATATATCGAACAGTTCTTTCTCGTGGAAATATATTTACCGCGGGTGTCCACGCGTGTTTGTTATGATCAATAATTTCAATTGGAGCTCCTCGCGATTGATATTTCGGTTCGTATAATACTTCTCCGGTTATTGTCGCTACCGATATTGGAAATTTTAATAATGCTTCTAATTTAGCTATATCGGAAATCCTTGCTCCATGTTGATTCACTGTTAGTTCCCATTCGGTTATTTTTTTTTTTCGTAGATCAGTTAATTTGTTTCCCCGGGATGCATTTGTGAAGTGTTCTATTAACCGTGTTGCTACACAATTAAGTGGCAAAGCCACTGATGATGAAAACATCGGAGCTAGTTTTGTAATATTAGGATTATTATTTATTGGATATAACCCATACACAACTGCTGTTACAGGGTAAGATTTCTCATAGTATGGTTTGTCAATTCCAGTTAGAATTCCTGGTTTGGAATCTCTACTCACAATAACAGTTTTTTTATCCTTAAGGATTGGGTCAAATTTATCTCTGATAATCCATTCACCTTCCTCTTCGATAATGAATTTTATTCTAAAAAAATACCTCCGTAGAAATTGCTTTGCAATTTCACCAAGGTGTGAAAGTATCACAGCTGCTCTTATATCATTCATAGTAGCATCAATTACGGGTATATTGACATCTTCATCAATAATTCGAAATGTCGACCACGTATGAGATGCTCCATCACGCTTAAACTCATTAAAACAGTCGCTGATTTTACTCAATAGTGGTTTATCATCTACTAGACTTTTAGGTATATCAGAGATTCTATCGAGATTAAATCTAACATTTTTCCAAGGCTTAATTTTCGATAATCTCTTGAACTCCTTCATATTATAATTAAAACAAGTATTTAAATAAGAAAATTTTATATAATGAATCATTGCAAATGGCTTATGATTGGATCAAAGACTCCGTGTAACAAATCATGCAGAAATGAATTCTGTGGGTATCATATGCAGAGTGTGAGAAACGGTTCGGAGGGACCTCTACCATGCTTGCATTGTGGGGTAGGTGTAAGAGGCAAGTCGCAGTTATGCATTAATTGCGGGGGTAAGCGTTATAGAGAGTTAAAACGTTATTATGACAAGCGAAGAATCAAAAATCCTGACGACGTCAATAGCAAAATCATAAAAACTACGGATGACTATATAAAAAGATTTGTTAATGTTATAATTCAGCCAATTAATGAATTAGACAAATAGATATATTATATATACAAATGAGCCAAGAATTTCAAAGACATCCTGTTATTAAAAATTACGAAGCTTCTAGTGATGGTGTTGTTAGACACAGTAAAAATAAGAAATCTGTTGGGCGGGATAATGGTATGGGTTATTTGATGTTTAATGCTGGAGGGAAAATGTATCTCAATCACCGTTTCGTTTATGAAGTGCATAATGGATTAATCAAGGATGGTTTTGTTATTGATCATATTGATTCTAATCCCAAGAATAACAAATTGAACAACCTTCAAGCTATTTCTCAATGTGAAAACACAAAACGAGGAAGAACTGGGAAATACCCGAAAATTGCTAGACCTGTAAGATCGTTTAATACTGACACGGAGATGGTATTTCAATCAATGACAGAAGCTGGTAGGTATTTCGATATTTTCCCTCCCTCGGTACAAAAAGTAGCAGAAGGAATTTATAAGACCGCTTTTTCAAAGCGTTTTAAAAACAAAATTCAGTTTGTTTATGTATAATTTGCATTGGAAATTGCTTCGTGAAATTGTGAAAGAATTTCCATTGAAAATCTTCAATTTTGCAATTTCACATGGGAGATAACTCCGTTAGGTATAACGCGTGTGAAATCCATAGGATTTCCACCAATGACAGAGTTACGGATCTTAAACACGGAAACGCTAGTGTTGGAAAATCTTCGATTTTTCATTGGTTGTTATAATTAAATAAATCCGAACAAAACACAATTAATTTTGTCTTTTTTCAAGTATTAACAAAACTGTTTTATAAACACGTCGTATTTAAACCTTTTTTTTAATGTCTGTTTCAAGTATTATATGTGTTTTCAACGTTGTCAGTGATCGCTAATAAACAAACAAATAATTACAATCACTACACCTATTTTATATCACCTCGTCGTAATGAGTGTATATATACAAATTCGTCTTTATTATAATTGGGCATTAGCCGAAATTCAAGTGTAAACAAAACCACACCGTCACACGTGGTATGAACGTTATTATTGACATTCAAAACCAAAGTTTCGATTTTGCGGTTTTGTTTACACTTGAATGTAGAATAGCCCGCGTCATCCATTGTCATTGAAATCAATTCATTCATTGTTCACCTATAATCTATTGTTGTACCGTCGTCATTGTCATTGAAATCAATTCATTTCATTGTTCACCTATAATCTATTGTTGTACCGTCGTCATTGTCATTGAAATCAATTCATTCATTGTTCACCTATAATCTATTGTTATGTGTTTGTCGGTTAACCGTTGAGCGCGCTGCTTGATGTATAAAACACCAAGGGGGTTTAAAACGGTAAATGTGCCGTCGTCATTCATTATATATAATCATAATCACCTATAATCGCATTAAGCTTCTGGGTATACTAAGATGATCAACACCTTAGTGTATCCAGAATTCATTTTGAAAATACTTTGTATTTAAAATACTTTGCATTTTTAATTCTAAAGAATTTTCATACTTTGTATTTAAAATACTTTGCATTTAAACAAATATATTTTTATATATATATGAATATTGAAAATCTCAAATTGATTATTATTGAAATCAATAAGTTGAAGGATCAAAATATAAAATTATGTTCAGGTTTGGATTGTGATCAAATTATGACCAATTTCGAGGATATACAATTTGCAGAACAGACAGGAAAATATGTTCTATCTAAGAAATATTTTTTAATCAAAAATATACAAAAGCTTATACGTGAGAGCTTAGTAAATACTGAAGATGTTAATATATTCGTACCATTATGTAGCATCGTTGAACGTGTACGTAAGCAATTAGGATTAGAATATGAACAAAAGAGACTTATTAATTGTAAAGTGAGACAATTAAAAATGTTAATGGAAAACTCTGAAGGTGATGAGCCCACGCGTAGAGAGCCTCCTTTGTTTGTATAACCAGTACGGTATGAGGAAGTAAAATTATGTGTGACTCAGTACAATAACAAGGAAGTATTAAAATGCTTTGCATTTCTAAAATGATTTGGATTTTTTAATTAAAAATTGCAATGAAATGCTTTGCATTAAAAAATCCTTTGGATTTTTATTTGACAATTAGTGATACTCTTTTAATAATGATAGGACAATCATTAACTACACGGAACACTAAAGAAAGACTTGAAGCTCTTAAGAAAATATTACCCCTTCGTGATAGAATCCGTGAAAAACTTCAACAACGGCAATCAATGGCCACCGACTTCACAGAGGATACAGAACAACTCTTCAAACCGGTTGTCAAGGCAACTACAGATGTGAAAACAGCAACTGAACGGGCGATATACGGAGATGTCCCTAAAGAAGGTCCTAGAACAGAGAAGCCTCTTCTCCCTGTGTTGGAGAAAATAGCAAAACGAACTAAACAAACGAAACAAGCTGTACAAATACTTCCAGGTGAAATCGCAGGGGAGATGGAACTACAACGACAGCAGGAACGAGAAGAACGAGAAGAACTACAACGACAGCAAGAACAAGAAGAAGAGGAAGAAGAAGAACAAGAAGGCGCAGTTTCCACGAAGATTCGTGTTGCCTTTATAGAAAAACTCACTCCGACGGGTATAGAACAAATAAAACAATTTCAATCAATGAAACCCAGTAATTATGATGTTTTTGGTAATTTTGCTGTTCAAAGCTATTATTCAAAAAATGATTTTTTGAAGGACGAGTATAAAAAGAGTACCATAACACGGGATAAATGGGCTGATAATTTGTATAAAATAGTCAGGGGTATTAATCGTTTGAATACGAAAGAGTTGGGATATATAAAATTTAAAGATGGAATTAAACAATATGACATACAACAACAACAACAACAACAAGAACAACAAAGAGAAGCAAAAACTAAGAAAAAAACTGGAAAGGGATATTCACCTATGGATTTTCACTCTAGCGTTGAAAACTCTAGTGTAACATGTCCTGGCAATATTCTCGGTGATATAGCACGATTAGAAGTACTTGTAGGAGGAAAACGAGCCGGAAATAACTCACTGGAAATAATCAATGAAGCAGCTGATATCTGTAGGAGGTTATTTCAAGGTGGTATCATGGATATTGCAACATATAGAGATTTCATTGAGGAGTTAGCCGAAAATTCTCATGGTTATCATAGTGACTAATGTCACTGGAAATCCGTAGGTGGGAAATCGAAAATTTCCTGCGATTAGATAATTGGAAACACTAGCATTTGGAAAAACACTAGTGTTTTTGTATATAGAAGAATGATCATACACTACAACCATGATAAACCAACTAACGTCTACGTGGTAAACTCACGATTACCAAAATACCGAGTATACTATGGAGATGGTCTCGGTAATACTATAATGGGATTATTTTCAAGAATGGCTCCAAAAGTGGCTCCATTTGCAAAACAGGCAGCAATGAAAGCAATTGATGTTATCCGAGATAAGGGTATTAACACTGTTGGTGATCTTGCTAGTAAGGCATTTTCAGCCGCTCGGGATAAACTAACAGCGCTAGTTCGACGTAGAAATTCTTCGAATTTCCAATCAAAACCTGGAAATGCTAGCATTAGAAACACTAGTGTTTCTGGAATGACTTCACTACCATCTACTGCAGTAATGCCTACACAGGTTAGTAAAATAATAAATAACGCCGTGGATAAAAAACTACAGCCGTTAATGACTAACGCCCAGGATAATATAACAGCAAATATGATAGCAGGAAGTGGGCTTTCGGGAAGTGGTTTTAAGAAGATTCGCCGGAAACGTTAGAAATATTTATTTGAACAGGATTTCCAATTATGATAGTTATTGTAGAAACACTAGTGTTTCTAATATTTATGTCAGAATCACTTGTGATTCTATTTATTTGAATAGGATGCTCAGTTGTTATGGTTATTGTAGAAACACTAGTGTTTCTAATATTTGTGTCAGAATCACTTGTGTCAGAATCACTTGTGTCAGAATCATTAATGTCAGAATCACTTGTGATTCTACTAACGCTATCTTCATTATCAGATATTTTCATCATCATTATTAAAATACACCCAACTAAATATTTATTTTAAAAATTCTTTTCAAAATTCTTTAGAATTTTTATATTATAAAATATTTATAATTTGCTAATTTTGTTAGATTTTTTACTTTTTTTACTCATTTTTCTAGTGTTTTTACTCATTTTTCTAGTGTTTTTATGCAATTCATCGACAAAATTTCATGAAAATCGAGGATGAAAACCCAAGGAATTCATTTAGAGAAAATCGATTTTGATCAGATTTTTTATCCTGTGAGGCTAAAATATGTTGTTGTCATCGAATTTTCGATGTTTTTTTTATTGATTTTGTATTGTTTTTTAGCTAATCCGTCGACAAAATTTCATGAAAATCGATTTTCTCTAAATGAATTCCTGGGGTTTTCAATTCAAAATTCCTTCAGAATTCTTTCAGAATTTTTGATTTAGACCATCGGATATATAATAAAAATGTTCAAACAAAACCCTGATGTTGCATTTGACATGGAAGCCCCAGTACTTAAAGATACTTCTGTACGTGATTATCAATTTTTTGCTTATCACGCAGTACAACCTGATCTTCGTGGAAGAATTGAACTCCAGGTTCATGATACCAGTAAATACTTTTTACCCGCTGAAGCCTTTATTGAAGTTGAAGGTGAACTTTTACAGCATGATGAAACACCATATGCAGATGACCCAACTATCCGAGTTGGTTTTGTTAACAATGGCATCATGGCTTTATTTGAAAGCGCAAGATATCTCATTGATGGAAAAGAAATCGAATCTATTGAACGTGAAGTTGATGTTGCTACGGGAATAATCGGGTTAGCGAGATATTCTGATGATTATACTAGATCGGCTGGTCCATCTATGATGTTCTCTAAGGATATCACTGATCACGCTGAGCACATTCCGTATATTAAAATACATACTCCAAGAGCTACTGCAGTTGATCCACAACTTGATACCCCTGAACATAGAGACAGACCAGCTGCTGCCTTTGATATTCTCGGAAGCGTTAATAATAATTTCAATTTAGGGTTTGCAACACGAAAAGGAACATTGCAGGGAGAGCGTCGACGGTTTTCATGTGCGATTCCGCTCCATCACATATTTGGATTTTGTAGAAACGTCAGAAAAGTTATTTATGGAGTAAAGCATACTGTAGCACTAGTGAGAAAGGGTACTGATAATAATGCAATCTGGCGCGCTGCTGGCGTTGCCGCTGGTAGAGTAAATTTATCAAAACTAACATTATGGATGCCAGTGTTGACTCCATCATTGTCAGTAGAACCGCGGTTGCTATCATTTATGGATCAAGGGGGAAAGAGATTATTAAGCTGGTTGACAACGTCCACAGATACCATGGATTCTAATATTGATGGTACATTTACATGGCATTTGGCAGCACGACAGGGTGTTTCAGCTCCACGGCATATTTTTATTGCGCTACAGAATAGAACGCGATTGGATAATCAAGAACGTTCCCATATGATATTTGATCAAATCGGATGTAATGAAGTTTCACTAAAAATAAACGGACAACAAGAACCATCAGAGGATATACAACTTAATTACGGTCAAAACCATATTGCACGAGTTTATCATCGATTGCTATCATTTATGGGACGTGATCAAAATGTAGATACTGGTCTACAAATATCACAATTGGATTTTAAAGGTCTGTATCCGATTTATTACTTTTCGTTGGAACATCTTGACTTGATGAAACAGTCCGTAGTTGATATACACTTCCGAGCTCGTGTAACCCGTCCTGTTGGTGCTGGTGCTATTGATAATTATAGAGCGGTTGCTGTCATTCTTAGTGATAAATCAATGATACTCGAAGGTGTTGGTGGACGAATGAGACTAGTAGATGCACCAGTGGAAAATCTGTAAGATTTTCTTAATCCAAAATTCTTTAAAAATGACTCGCGATTTAGAATCAATCTATTTTGTATAATGTCGTATAGTAATATCAATGTTACGTTGACACCTGGTCAAATAAAAAAATTACAATCCAAATCAGCTAAGCAATGTGGAACCACAATAACGCTGAAACCTAATCAAATGAATGGCGGAGGAAATAAACTATCGCTGACGAAAACTCAAACTAATCATTTTAATAAAGCGCTGAAAGAAAAAAAGGGAGTTCAGGTTACTCTTTCTACAAGTGCGATCCGTAATATGGAAAAGACTGGTGGTATATTCCCGTTGTTAGGGTTGATTCCAGGGTTGATTGCCGCAGCAGCCCCAGCGGTAGCGAAGGCAGCAGCATTAGGAGCTATTGGTACCGCGGCAGGAATGGCGTTGAAAAAGGCAACTGGAAAGGGGTATAAAAAAAAAGGAAAGGGTCTAAGACTACCAGGAACCCCGAGTTCATGGTACAGCGGAAAGGGTCTTCGAATTCCAGGAACGATATAGTTCCTATGTCCAATTTTGATTTAATTGATACCGCTAAAAAATTAAAAATAAAAAATTTCAGAGGAGTTTTTATGAGAGATCAGTTACCGGCACAACCAAATGATGTTGAAACCGGTATTATTAATTTAGATAACAGCTCCGGACCTGGAACTCACTGGGTTTGTTACGCAATTGATCCACGTGGGATTATTTATTTTGACTCATATGGATTAGCGCCGCCGAAAGAATTTATGCGTTATATTAAAACCCTTCCAATGAAGACTTGGTATTCTACGTTACCAACACAAACAATGCTTGATCCACCAATATGTGGTAATGAAGTATTAAACGTACTTGATGCTATATCCAAAAGATTTTCGAAACCACCTCATATAGTAGTAAATGAGTATACTAGCGGTAGAAACGCTAGCGTTTCTCGGATTAGAAATCCATAGGATTTGAATAATAAAAAGATTTCTATAATAATGATTGATATTTGGGGACGACCTTTATCATCGCTGAAGAAACCTGATAGTGGAGTTGAAACCGTTGATAACAAGGATATTAAAAAATTAATCGAAGATGAAATATCCGAAATATTAAACCTAGCAAATGTTGATCCTGGTGAAATAGTTGTATTTCAAGATCGTCAGGGTAAATTGAAAAGTAGTAATATCTCTCTTAATGATATTTTGGTTAAACAACGAGACGCAGTAGAGGATACTATCGCGTTATTTTCTGATGAGGGTAAACTCAAACCAGGTGTACTTGTTTCAACAATTACGGATAAATTAACAACATATGATAACACAGTGAATTCATTAAAATCGCTTAATGATAAGTATGATGATCATATAATTGTATTTGACCAGTTTACTGCATTACAAAGAAATATAGTTGACAAAATTGATAAACCCCTGCTAGAATTTTTTGGAAATCCACCAGTGACTGAACCAAAACTCACCGTAATAAAAGATTCTATGTTAGAACTAGCAACTCTTCAATCCGAATATGAAAAACACACGAAACTATTTATGACGTTTCGTAAAAACCTCATGGATAAGTTTATTGGGAGCCCATTTGATAAAATTGAAATAACACTTCCCGATATTAAAAAATCCATCGATGAACTTAAAACATTCAACATCGCAATAGAGGGTGATGCAAAGAGAATGATAAACGTTGTTGAAAAAGTAAAAATTCCTCATGATAAATCTATCATCAACGTAGTATACACGATTCAACACGGATCATATACGTGGACACCTACAGATAACATTTTAAACATAACCGCAGCAGTCAAGGGTATTTATCGATTAACAATAGTATCACCGACTCAATTCAATATATCATCAAGTAGTTCATCTGGAGTCAATAATACAATATCAACGATAATCGACAAGAATACAACCGAACAATTCACGATAACGAATACAGATAAAAATCTAGTCAAGGTTTCAGTAACGTGGTACGTAGAATTCGTAGCGGATTTAAGTAAACAGTTAAATTGAAAATACTAACGCTTTTAAAATAAAATGACTCCATCATCGAATCAGTATCGCTATGATCAAGTCAAAGAATTTCAAACTAAACTCAGTTCTCTCTGTGAAGAATATCAAATAAAAATCAAAAAATACAAACGAAGAATAACCACAGTTGATATCACCGTGTACTCGGTGTCAGGAGTAATCACTGCTGCTGGAATAATACTATCTTCGGTTACAATGATTGCTCCGGTCGTAGTTCCAATCGCTATTTCCGCAGTGGCTACAATTGCTGGTATATTAACTGGGATCACAAAAAAACTATCATCGTGTAGCCAGAGTAAACTACATGATTATTTAATTAAATATCATATTGCATCTGCCGGTTACTCGCAATTATCCTCGTTGATATCATCGTCGTTGGATGACACAACAATATCAGATAGCGAATTTTCAACTATGGCTCAATTGTATAAATCAACAATGCTGAAATTAGAGCAGAATAATAATAATAATGTCGTCGCAAGAACTACTTCAACAAATAGTAACAAATACAACACCAGTGAAAACAAGCACGATATCAATAACCTCAACACGTCCCGAATTTAGTGTTAATTTTCCAATTCCTGTTCCCGTGAGCGAGATCGCACTAGCAAAACTACGAGTGTATCATAGCTGGCCTAATATTAGATCGGTAGCATTTGGTGGTCAACAACCGAATAATTCCTTGGTATTTGCAAACAAGAATCGTGAAGACGGAACACCAGATTGGCAGGTTGTTTCTATACCAACTGGGTCATATCAAATCGAACAGATCAACGCTGAATTTCAACGAAGAATAAAATCTCTCACTAGAAAAGAATCAAAAATCGCTATAACAGTTCATGAACCAACACTATCATCTGCTATCGAGATAAATACAGAAGGATACGTTGTAGATATTTATCAGAGTTCTATAAGATCAGTGTTAGGATGGCCTGAATTACCACCGGATAACTCGCGAGAAAATTCGAAGGATTTTCCACCCGAACCTAAGAAATCCGATTATATCACCAACAAAATAAAACCCGTCAATGAAGTCAAAAGTTATCAAGATTATGCTCCTAATAAATTCTTGAATAAAGAAATTTATGTTCCTCTCATTAACGGAAATTTCACAGCAATGAATAACGATTTTTCACTACTACTAATATCTATTAAATCCGGCTCTCTCACCAAGGATGAATTTATCAACGTCGTAGAAACGGGTAATAAAATCATCGACGATATGAAAATATTTCACTCGAAAATTATTCAAGAAGTATTAAATGAAGAGATCTTACATGATAAGTTTGCGGATCTATACAATATTAATAAAACGGAGATTAAAGATTTTAAAATCCCTGGATATAATCCGGATAAACTAAAGAAACAACTTGACGATGCTATTAATATTGGGTTCAAAAGAATCCACGATAATTGGAAAAAATCGAAGAATCCTACAGCAAATATTCTGAAATTTAATAATGATCCAGAAGGCGGCGGTAGACATATTGCTCCGAATAATGTGAATATTTCAACGGTGATTGCGCTCAATTTAGTATGTGATGTTATCGAAGGAAATTATCAAATAAATCTCGAACAATCAAATCAAGCTCAGCAAGGATATATTTTATACTCATTTGCACCAACGGCTCCTCCAGGATTTCTAATTATTGAAGACCCAACTAATCTAGTCTATATGCGATGTCATAATAATTTGTTAACGAGAATTAATTTCAAACTCACTGACCAATCTAATAATCTGATTGATTTACGAGGTGAGGTTTTACAAATTAGTTTATTTGTGAAATCTTAAGGACTTGATCAAATATTTAGTTAGTGAAATCCTTCGGATTTCCAATCGAAGATTTTCATAGCAGCCGAGGAGGTGAACGTCAACTAAATGGCGTCTTTTTTTTTACCCGAAAACTCCACGAATTTTCCAAGCATCGTAGCAGCAAAGGGGATGGTGACAACAAAAATGACGTCGTTTTTTTTTTAATTTTATTTTGATGAATGGAGGCTTATATTAAGCATTTTCGAGAAAGCCTCAGTTTGCTAAATCGACGCCTGTAAAAGTTGGTCTGTTCACTTTCCTACCTAGGGAGACTCTATAGCAGCCTTTTATGTGAAATAGTTTCAGTTTATCTAATTTAGTTTCGATTTGTCTGATTTAGTTTCGGTTTCCGTAGAAGCCTTATTTTTGCTTGAAAACTTGGTCTGTTCACCTCCTCTGCTGCTGAGAGAGAGAGAGACAGAGACATAGTCAGAGCGAGAGAGAGAGAGAGAGTAAGAGAGACCACGTACCTAATACATCGAAATCATTCGTATTGTCATATCCGATGTCATATTGAACATTTTTCTTTAGCAAATACGCAAATATAGCTGGGAAGTTTGGAAGAGTTCCCTAACCGATATAATTTAAAACTGTTAAATATAGCGGCGAGAACAGATTTTTACCTCCTTTCTGTACATGAATGGCATAGTTTGCCATATCGAAAAGTAAAAACATGAACGTATTGTGCTTATGACTAAATTATCGTTTCCTCACGTTAATCGTTAATCCATAATTATGAAATGTATACGTATATGACATATAAAAACGGTAGGCAACAAAGGAACAGATACATTAATATATCTTCGTTAAAATGATATTTCTTGTGTTGGAAAAATGTGTAGCCGATGGAAGACGTCAGTCATTCTGAATTGCAAAAATATGTCTCTGCTGATAAATATTTTAATGGGATTTAAATTAGTAAAAATCCAGAGTGCATGCGAATTGTAAGAAATATCAACATGTACCCCAAAGCATGAATGCCACTGTGACATAATATGAAAACAAGCTATTCTGAGGGTCCGAAAACGCCAAGCAATGCACGGCATTTACAATATTTTGGGTAGAGTACGAAGAGAAATCTGTTTAGTTCCTTCAAACTATTAAACATATGAACCTGCATACATGTTGTACTTTGAAGAAAGTTTAAACATTTTTTTTTCTACAACAATATATTGCTCGAAAACACTGTTCGTGCAATATTGAAATGTGGGTGGAAGATTTTAATGCTAATTAATGATACTTATTTGTAAACTGCTCAAAGTATATACCGCATTTAATGTAATCTTAGCAGACAGGATCAATTTACACACATTTACGTCGTAAATAGAATTACATGGTCGCTTAATTTAACATGGGCATTAGTAGTGATTGATGATCCGAGTACTTCCTAACTTTAACTTTGTATATTCCGTCAATAATCTACACCATAGAATTATTGTGTCCAAAGTCTTTCAGCGTCTTCATAAAACATTAGGAATTAAAATGGAAAATATATCTAGTAAGTATGAATCAACAATTACCATATATAAGCCAAACAATCGACGAAAGATAAAAAAAATTTTGTTTGGATATTTTATGTAGTCTTCAAAACTATAGTGAAATGACTGAAATAAGGCAAGAAGTGTCATATTGGTATTATTCTGCTTTTGCTAAAATTAAAACGTCCACGAGGATTGGAATCCAACAGTTTACGTAATGAATTGATGGACCTAGATCATAGTTCTTGTATCTTTGATATTATGGGATTTAGGACTACGTGTAAGGTTAGCTTGCCTCCAAACATGAAGGATTTAACAATATCCTCAACTACGAGCGTTAACGTATGAAGAAGCAGCAGAGAGGGTGAATTGGACAAGACTTTACGGGCGTCTTTTTGGTAATCTAAGGCTTCCTCATAAATGCTTAATAGAAGCGTCCATTTGGTAAAATCAGAATTAAAAAAAACGACGCCGACATCTTCGATGTTGTCGTTGGCGTTCACCCCGTTGCTGCTATACGCTAACCGAATTAGCTATAGATACGGTCTAATCCGACTCGATATCGTGTCCGAGGATCGTGTATATTTATCGTTACAAATCCATGTTGGGTAGCTCAGGCGCCGCTAAAGAAATTTTGAAATCGATTATAATCCATGTCAGGACACCAGGTCTGCCAAATATTTCTTAACGTATGAGTGTCAACACCGTTAAACACGCATAATAGATTACAATTATCCCTTATCACTTTTGGTATTTGTGTATTAGGTTGAGTTACATATATCACGTCGGAGTTTTTGTGACGTCCTCGGGAAAATATTCTAGCTGGATTCTTTTGTTGGTCCAACATCACATCGTCATACACAACAAGATTATTAACGGATCCGTCTAAGTGACACATTCAATTACGCTTCCGCCGTAAGCTTCTGAAGCATTTTCGTTGTAATCTTTTAATACTTGATAGCAGTGTTGATCGTCTACGCTAGGAGCGATTAAATATAATTTATCCCAGGTTAAATACTTCATTATCATCGTTAACAGCAACTGGGTTTTACCACTCCCGGAAGGTCCAATGATAATCATTCTGATCGAGTTTGGTAACATCGGATGATGTTTTACTGGTTGTTGTTTTTTCAACGCGGAGAAATCGATCACTTCCATTTGTTGATATAACATAAATATAATTATGGATCTATATTGTGTAAAGTGTAAAACGCGTACACCAACTATTGACCCAACGACTGTTACCACAAAAAATAACAGAAGCGCGGTCACCGGCAAGTGTGAAATATGCGGTACAAAAAAATATCGATTTGTGAAAATGGAATCTCAAAGAGATTCATCAAAACATTTTTAAAAAAAGCGGAGGAGATATTACAACAAAGTTAGTTAAACTCCCAGGTTTACCATGGAGGAAGTATCCAGGTGAAAAACACCTTCCAGGGTATAGTTATTGTGGACCGGAAACGCGATTAGATATAAGACTTGATAGTCATGATAATCCTAATCCGGGAGAAAATCCGATAAACCTCATCGATGAAGCATGTCGGATACATGATATAGCTTACCGGAGTGGTGATTTACAACAAAGTCATCTCGCGGATGTGAAATTAATTCATGCGTTGAATGCCATTCCCGAAAACACTAGTGTTTCTTTCAAAGACAAATTGGCTTCATGGTTGATAAAATCCGCCATGAAAGGTAAATTAATACTTGGTGCGGGTAATTAATAACAACATGGAATCTATTTACTATTCTCCGAGAGGATACTGGAGAGGTAAGGCAGCAATCAGTAAACTCGCAAGCGCTGCAAAAGTAAAAAATACTACTGCAGCTGATTGGTTATCCAAACAGGCGATATGGCAAATTTATCTACCGCGGCCTAAACAAATTAACTACTCGCATTTTGATGTGACAGTTCCTAATGAAGTTCATCAAGCTGATATATTATTTCTGCCGCATGATAGCGGTTACAAATACGCGTTAACCGTAGTTGATATTGCGAGTCGATACTAACAAGCAGAGCCGCTAAGGACAAAATCATCAACTGAAGTGGCTTCTGCATTTGAAAGGATTTATCGAAGGGGTCCTCTGCGTTGGCCAAATCTATTACAAGTTGATCCTGGCAAGGAATTTCAAGGCGCTGTTTTAACAATGATGAAACATGATAATACCACGTTACGACGAGGACATACTGCACTACATCGCGATCAGGCAATTGTTGAACGATTTAATCGGACACTTGCTGAGCGGTTATTTGGATATCAATACGCGTAAGAATTCATCCAGGATAAACGATCCCGTGAAAGGGTTAAGAGATTACCAGGTGTAGTTACCGCGCTGAATAATGAGATTACTAGAACAATCAACATGAAACCTAACAACGCTATTAAAAAGAAGTATATACCCGTACAACCACAACAAGATTTCAAGGAACAAATTCTTGGTAATGTCACTGTAAGGTACTTATACGAACCAGGAGAGCTTGAAAGTGGTAAAAAAAAGAGCTACTGATCCTATTTGGAGTGTCGCCGTACATAAAATATCTAGTATAACACGATCTACGGGTAGACCAGCAATATATAAACTTGATTCAACTGCTCCTCAGCGAGGATTTACTAGACAACAACTACAGGTAATTCCCGAGGATACTCAATTACCACCGCGTGGTCTTAACTAGCACCCAGGGTGCTGACACCCTGGCGTCTGTTGCACTCAAGACAAGTCAGCATAGCGTTATCTCTGATATGACCAATGTTGCTATTCTTTCTGTCTACGGTAAATTGGCGAGTATCTTTATCCGACCAACTCCAACGCATTATACAATTGCAACTCGCGCAGTGATTATTCTGTTGTTGCTTCAGCGAAATTATTAATTCAGCATCAATGTCAAAGTCTCTATTATTTCTTTTATCCTGTTGTTTATAACCAGAGAGTTTTTTCTGATTATATCCTTGATGTTGTCAGCGCTGATTGTAGTGTCATTATCGTCACTGTCTTCGCCAACAACAATTCTTCGAAGTTGATTTATTCTCCTCACTCTGGACACTGCAAGATAAATTAAATTTGACCACTCAATGCGATTATCTACTATCCAGACAATTGTGTCTGTGATAGTTAATCCCTGTGAAGAGTGTATTGTCGCTGCGTAACCTAACGTCCAAGGGGATTTATCAGTACGCAATGCATCTTCGACGACGCTGATATCAATCAGCACACTATCATTTAACACTCAATTCAGCTTTCCACGTTGTCCAGGAATGTCAACTTCGATATTCTGCTTTCGTGTATCCGAAGGTCTATAACAGAGCGGTACTGGAAGTGTTGCAAATTTACATTTATGTAATTCAAATAATTTCATCTGAAGTTTGTCTCTGACTATTTTTCTACTTGCTACTATCAAATCGTTTGGTCTCCATGCTTCCCAAAAATCATTCATGGAAGTTTCTGAAATTATTTCAAGAGCTATTTCACATTGGATTCTATCCGGTTGTAATCTGATTAGTTGTTTAAACTCACGTAATACTTCATCTAGAGATCTAAAGTCATCATTAATCTCTTCGTAATAATCAACCTGTTCTTTGAGCCAGTCATGAGGAGGTTCACCGACAAATGGTGGTGGTTGGCCTTGATCACCACACATAATAATTTTTGTATTTTTCGTTGACAGCCATTCAAGAAATATTTTTAATACTTTCAACGATACTGTACAAATTTCATCCCAGATTATCACCGGTGGAATAAATTTCTCACCCATTCTTTCAGGGGTCCACTTATCGCCTTTCCATCGAAAGAAGCTGTGATAAGTACCAGATTTTACATTTCGTTGTTTTATGTCTCTGGCAAGTTTATGAGTTGGTGTTAACACATTCATGTTGATTTTATCTTTGAATAAATTAATTACTCGTGTTGTCTTTCCTGATCCTCCACATCCGTTCAAATAAACGATTTTATATCGCGTAATTGGATCAGATATCGGTGGTGCATTAGAAAATTTTGATAATTGGTTGCTTTTCAAGTATTTATCGTCCATGGTAACATCTGCCGATTCACAATACTCATGTAGCGTCTCCTTTTTAAATCTCCAACATCCCCACGCTTCCTCCGGGGATGTGAATTCAGCCACTGCTGATTTGTATTTGTTGTGTATATACATCGAATCAGTAGCTACTCTAACCGCGGTATTAGGAAATCTATTTATCATCGAAAATAGATTAATAGCAGAATAACTAAGCATAGATGATCTTAAATGTGTATACTGGGAACTGTATCCATCACAGTAGGTAACAATTGTACCTAACTTAGTCCCATTGGATAGAAAAGCATCTTTACGAGTTACAAGTCTTCCATTTTTCGTTAAATCTGCTGTTATAAAATTGTGGTCAACGTCGTCTATGATCAACCGTGAAGAATATTTTGCATTGTCATATCTTCCACCTTGAGTAAATTTACCGATTATTTTTCGTCCAAAATCTTTTGCTAGTCCATTTTCAATTTGAAATAACTGCCTAGACCAATCCATGATTTGTTGTTCATTGAAATCAGGAAATTGTCTTCGTTGTTCACTAATTATACTATCTAGATCTGGTTGTGGTAGCCAGATTTCTTTCTGAGCTCGATAGCATATAATTGCTTCGGAAATAATCAGCGATATCAGCATACCACAATCAATCATGTATCTCAATAGCACAATTGGCATCCAGTGTTTTTTCAGACATATGTCTACCAATCCAAACACAACTACACGGATGTAATCCTGTAGCTAATTCAAATGATACCACACGAGCGAATCCAGTTAAATCAAAATCAGGTAATGGACCATTAACCGAAACACGAGTCATTTCATGTGTGGGGTGTCCAAATCGTTTAAAATATTCTTCGCATTCTCCATACCCGAGAAAACTTCCAGGATAACACGCAGATATATCAATTGAAATCATACCCTCGCGGAGGTATTTTGTATTCCACAGTCCTCCATGGCCGAATTTAAGACAGATTGATTTAACATCTTGGAGAAAATCACTTTGTGTTGGACGCCATGAGTTCTTTTCTCGTGCAAAATGATCTACCACTGATGGAATCGTAAAACTATCCGTGAGTAGTTTACGTAAATTATTCGAGTTTTCACGTGAGTATTTTATAGCGGTTTTCTCATCCTCGAGTGTAACTCGTCAGTGCGATATAATTCTCCATTCGATCTTACAAACTGATCAAATCTCAATTCTGAATCTTCAGCGCTGCGAAGTAGCCACACTGACACAGGATCATCTCTACACAACGCATGAATAGCATCGAATAACCTCTCTTCGTGGAACACATCCTTACAAAACTCCTCAGGGATGTATTTCACGATTCGTTCTCGTGGAAATACATTTACTGCAGGTGTCCACGCGTGTTCGTTATGATCAATAATTTCAATTGGAGCCCCTTTTGATTTATATTTAGATTCGTGTAATACTTCTCCTGTTATCGTCGCTACCGATATTGGAAATCTTAATGACGTTTCTAATTTGGTTATATCTTGAATTGTTGCACCATGCTGTTCCACTGTCAGTCCCCATTCGGTTATTTTTCTACGTCGTTGTTCAGTTAATTTGTTTCCCCGGGATGCATTCGTGAAGTGTTCCATTACTCGTTCTGCTACACAATTGAGCCTTGACGAAGTCAATGATGACGCCGTTTTCATAGGAGCTAGTTTTGCGATATCGGGTTTATCATTTAGCGGATATATCCCATAAACAACTGCTGTTACAGGATAAGATCTCTCGTAGTATGGTTTGTCAATTCCAGTTAGAATTCTTGGTTTGGAATCTCGACTAACAATGACAATTTTTTATCCTTGAGAATTGGTTCAAATTTATCTCTGATAATCCATTCACCTTCGACTTCGATAATGAATTTTATTCTGAAAAAAATACCTCTGTTGGGAATTACTTTGTAATTTACCCTTGGATCTTCCCCTTGGCGAGCCAAGTTGTGAGATTATCTCATCTGTTCTTTTATCGTTCATGGTAGCATCGATTACGGGTACATTTATATCATCATGTATAATTCGAAATGTCGACCACGTATGAGATGCTTCATCGCGCTTAAATTCATTTAAACAGTCGCTGATTTTACTCAACAGGGTTCTGTCATCTATTAGACTTTTTTGTATATCAGAGATTCTATCGAGATTAAATCTAGCATTTTTCCATGGATTTATTTTCGATATTCTCTCGAACTCCTTCATATCAGAGATTCTATCGAGATCGAATCTAGTATTTTTCCAAGGATTAATTTTCGATAATCTCTTGAACTCATTCATGCTACCGTCTATTAGACGTTTTGGTTTAACAGATACTCTATCCCGATTAAATCGGGGATTAATTTTCGATAATCTCTTGAACTCCTTCATACTATCGTCTATTAGACGTTTTGGTTTAACAGAGACTCTATCGGGATTAAATCGGGGATTAATTTTCGATAATCTCTTGAACTCTTTCATGCAATCATCTATTAGACATTTTGGTGTATCAGAGACTCTATCGAGATTGAATTTAGGTTTAATTTCGATAATCTCTTGAACTTTTTCATATTATAATTAAAACAAGTATTTAAATAGAAAAGTATATTATATAATGAATCATTGCAAATGGCTTTTGATTGGATCAACGACCCCGTGTAACAAATCATGCAGAAATGAATTCTGTGGGTATCATATGCCAAGTTTTCGTCGGGGGAGCAATGGTCCTCTCCCGTGCCTCCATTGGGGGGTAGGTGTTAGAGGAATATCACAGTTATGTATCAGTTGTGGTGGTAAGCGTTATAGAGAGTTGAAGCGTTATTATGACAAAAAAAGAATAAAAAATCCTGACTCTGTCAACGACAACGTCAATGACAGGATTATAAAAACTGCTCAGGACTACATAGAAAGATTTCTCAGTGTTATAATTCAGCCAATTAACGAATTAGACAACTAAAAGTATTATGTATACAAATGATCCAAGAATTTCAACGACATTGTAAACTATGAAGCCTCTCGTGATGGTGTTGTTAGACACTGTAGACTCAAGAAATCTGTTGGGTGGGATAATGGTATGGGGTATTTGATGTTTTCTGTTGGAGAAAAAAAAATATCTCAATTACCGTTTCATATATGAAGTGTTTAATGGATTGATCAAGGATGGCCTTGTTATTGATCACATTGATGGTATTAGGACTAATAATTCCTTAAATAATTTAGAAGCCGTTACACAACGCGAAAACACAAAACGAGGCGGGACTGGTTATTATAAATCAATTGGGAAGAGACCCGTAAGATCGTTTAATACTGACAACGCGGAGATTACATTTTCGTCTATGAAAACGGCTGGAGATTATTTCGATATTTGTGAATCCTCAGTACGAAAAGTAGCAGAGGGAATTTGTAAGACCGCTTTTTCAAAACGATTTTGTAAAAAAATTCGATTTTGTTTATATGGATTAACGGAGATAACTCGCTGGTATATGGCGAGTGACAAATCACCAATGACAGAGTTACCCTTGGTGAAACCAAGGAGGTATTTTTTGATTGGCTGTTATAATTGTCATAAATATAATCAATTATCTGTTTGTAAAATCATAAATGATTTTCGTCCTAGGACTTTCATAGGAAACAAAATTGATCATGAAGTGTTTACAAATAATCGTATTCTTTTTTTTTAGTGTTTTTTAAGTAGTAACTGTTAATTCAGCGCTGTCAATAATCAGAATTATACACAACAGGAAATAAAATCACACAACACTTTGTTTGACACTTCCTTGTATTTAACAGCTTATATACTACCTTGTCTGTTATATGTTTGGGCTTTAGCGAAGTTCAAGTGCAAACTCAAATCACACCGTCATACGTGGTGTGAATGTTATTATTGACATTCAAACCGGGTTGATTTTGGGGTTTGTTTTTGCACCTGAATGTAGAAAAGCCCGCGTCATCCATTGTCATTTCACATTCATTGTACATACCATTGTCATCTATTGTCATTTCACATTCATTGTACATACCATTGTCATCCATTGTCATTTCACATTCATTGTACATACCATTGTCATCCATTGTCATTTCACATTCATTGTACATACCATTGTCATCCATTGCATTGTATATAACCATAATCTATTGTTGTGCCGTCGTCATCCATTGCATTGTATATAACCATAATCTATTGTTGTGCCGTCTTATATGTATACAACCGCCATAAACACTAGATCCTCGGGGTTGAATGTGTGCCGTCGTCATCCATTGCATTGTATATATACAATAATCTATTGTTGTGTGCTGTCCGTGCGTCCACATTCGCCAAACGTATCCTTCTTGTAGGTCAAACCCGTTATTTGACGAGGTAGACTCTACTCCTAGGGGAATACGCTTTGTGATTATATGTAACCTATGAGCGCCGCTTGATGTATAAATACACCAAGGGGGTTCTAATGGGTGGTGTGTAATGTGCTGTCCTATATTATACAACCGCCATATACACTAGATCTTGGGGTTGAATGTGCTGTCGTCATCCATTGTATATATACCATCATCATCCTATATGTATACAACCGCCATATACACTAGATCTTGGAGTTGATGTGCTGTCCTATATGCATACAACCGCCATATACACTAGATCTTGGGGTTGATGTGCTGTCGTCATCCATTGTATATATACCATCATTATCGCATAAAGCTTCTGGACGTGCTAAGATGACCAACACTTTAGCGGGTCCAGAATTCATTTTGTGAAACTCACCAATTAAACAAACATACTTTTATATATATATATATATGAATTCTGAAAATATCAGATGTATTATTTCTGAAATTAACAAGCTCAAAAATCAAATTATTCAACTATCATCGGGGTTAAATTGTGATCAAATAATGACCGATTTTGAGGATATGGAATTTGCAAAAAAACAATGGAAAGTATGTACTCTCTAAGCAGTATTATCTAATCAAGCGTATTCAAAAATTTATACGTGAGAGTTTATTTAATCACGAAGACGTTAGTGTGTTTGTACCATTATGTACGGTTGTAAAAGCTGTTAGAAAACAATTAGGTGCCGAGTATGAACAAAAGAAACGTATTAATTCCAAGGCGAAACAGATAAAAGCTCTAATCGAGCAGGCTGAGTCCCACGCGTAGAGAGCCTCCTTCTTGTATAACCTCGTGTACACAGGTAATGATAGGCATGTATAATACTACCTGTCTATGAAGCGATTACTCAACTAGAACAAGTTTGTAAAGACAGGAAGTAAAATTGTATGACGTGTGTGTATACCTGTTGGTGGATTAACAACAGGGAAGTATAAAAGTTTATGCAGTGATTTTTTTTAGCTCTGAAATCGTAAATGAAAATTTTTTTTATTGAAATTCTGAAAGAATTTGCATGGAAACTGCTTTGCAATGAAAATTCCAATGGAATTTCACAAGGGATTTTTCAAGGATTTCCATCGAATGGAAATTCTTCGAATTTCACTAAAGAATTTTCAAGATTTTTTTAAGATCTTCCACGGATAAGCATGAATGAGTATACTGCATTATTTGATCACGGGTTAATCTCACCACGGTTATAACGTTTTGCTGAAGATTTAACATTTGATAATCAGTCAATAAAAACTTCTCCGTGGGAAAAATCGAAGAATTTTCAAGGTTATCTATGACTATATCCACGTGGTATTCTCCTTTTGTTGCTCCACTAAATATCTATCTGATAGCTTGTTCAAGAAGGTCTTTGTCATGGATAGATACTAGCGTGTGCTAATACATTATTAAAACTGTTTTAGTTTATTTTTAATTGATTTCACATCTAGCGTTATTTGTAGTGTTTCCCCGCGAAGGTCAATTAGGTTAAATTCTTGGTCGGTTATTGAAAAATTCATCTTGGTTATAAAAGGATTAATGGGCTCCAAGTAAGTCAAATTAGGCGGATTTTTCACTATGAGACTTCCTGGGGAAACGTCTCGAGAAAATGTATACATGATATATCCTTGATTGGCGTTGTTTGATTTTGAAGTATCAATTGAGAAACTTCCCAAGATTCCATCACAAATAACGTGTTTTGCAATAACAGATGATATATCAACGTTGCCGGGAGATCTGTGTTTGTTGTTGCGGTACACTGAATTCGTTGATGTTAAAATTGCATCTGACGGAATCAGTTTAAACCATAACGCGTGAAACTGAGGAAAGAATTCATCAATGATTTTATTAAATGACGCTTTCATCGCTGGTACATCCCAACCTGGTAGTTTATAAATAGGTAGAGTTTCATCTGTCATTGATAAAACCCCCATAGCTAATAGTTGATGATATCTACTAATCACATGATCACCTTTGATTACGATTATCGCATCGAGTAATGTTTTATTTAACAAATTCATATCAGCGATAATTTGATTTAGTTATTGTTGGTGTTGCTTGATTAAATCACGTGTAATTGTTACACTTGAAAAATTTAAATAGTTTCCGAGAGATCTTTGAAAAAGATTTCGAAGTTGCTGTGAGTTGGATATATTTTTTTTTCATATTGTTGAATCTCGCAGATAAACTATTATACTTTACGGTGAAACTTTTCCATGTAGACTGTGATGTAAATGTCCACGTGATTGGACCTTGTGTTATATACTCAGAACTCTGGTCGTTTGTTATTACACGATAATCTTTTATTGCATCTGCTGCCGTTACTGTACGAAAAAAGCCATCATCGGAGTAATTTAGTTGTGGATTAACAGCTGGTAATGTATCATCTATGAAGTCAACGCGTTTAGGTTCTGGTAATCTTGGGTGAAACGCAGGAAGACTATCCAGCCATGTTTTGTGAATCCGTGGGAAGAATTCGTCAATGGTGTCACTTAGTTTTCCTCGCATCCATGGTACGTTATCCTGGAAATTTAAAATCGAAAATATCTCTTCGTTAATTTTATTAGCTGCTGCAAAACTTGATCTTGATGAAGAAGGATATGTATTACTAAGAATATGTTCAATATTTCTATGAGTATAATCTTCCATCCAATTGATAATTGTATTACACACTTCCATGTATTTGATGACATCATCACGACGTGGTGGAATTTCACTTATTGCAGTTATTAAATAACCTAGAAATCGATTAAAATCAGAGTTCATTAATCTAAAAATGTTTCCAATAGCGCTAGAATCCACCAAAGAATTAGGTAATAATGGTTCTGGTATTTTAAATGTAAATTTAAGTATACCATCAATATCACGAATTTGAAATCCATGATTATCATTTTTCGTGGAAATATAGTCAGATTTCAATGGCTCACGTGGTAGATCCTTTATGTCGACAGTGCCTGGAATAAATTCAGGATACCCCAACAGAGTTCTAATTGAACTGATGTATATATCCACGGCGTAGTCAGGTGAATTTACTTCGATAACCGTTGAAAGTAACGGCTCATGCCCTTTTATCTCAATGGGGTATTTATCAGGTTCATCTTTGACGTCGATGATATTTGGTCCTGTGATTGCTTCGATTGATTCTATGATTGCGTCATTGATATCTTCGATATCATATGCGCCAGTTGGTAGATGTATTGTATGTGTTTCTGGTTCGGATTTTGTTCCATCCGGGTTAGTTTTTCTATACGAAAATGTTAAACTGTTATTGGGGATTTTACCATTAAATGGCGCTGATCTGACATTAGGCCAACTATAATAGCATCTTAATTGCGTTAACGCTATTGCAGATACTGCCAACGGAGGAATAAATTCAATGCTGAATTCTGGTGTTTTCGTTACCAGCGAGATCAACTTTGTTTTTGTCGTGGTAGTATTTGTTGCTATTCGTTGAAGGATTTCTTGTGACGATGACATTGTGGTTGTTATTATTATCACGTTCCAATTTTGAAATCGTTGAATCATACAACCGTACCATCTTTGAGAACTCTTCGTCGGATATTATTTGATCATCAATCGACGACGAGATCAACATTGACAATTGCGAATAAGCGTTTGACGCAGTAATAAGTTTAACAGCGTAATCGTGTAACTTCCGCTGAGAGCATGATGATATTTTTTTTGTTATCCCGGTGAATTATCCAGAAATTGTTGCCGCTGCGGATATACAAATTGGAACAACAACTGGAGCTATCATAGTCACCGAAGATAGTATTATTCCAGCGCCGGTAATTACGCCTGATACTGAGTATACAGTTACATCTAACGCGGTGATTCTACGCTGGTATTTTTCTTTTTATTTTTATACTCGGTAATTAATGCTTCAAGTTTATCTTGAAACTCTTTGACGGTGTTATAACGATACTGAAACACTGTCACTGACGGTGATTTTATCACTGTCGTTGACTTTGTTGACATTTTATCTATTAACGTAGTCAACAATTCTCTGAAATCCTTTGTGAAATTCTTCGAATTTTCGATAGATTTTAGTTTAACTGTTTACTTAAATCAGCTACAAATTCAACATACCATGACATTGAAACCCTAGCTAGATTATTATCAATGGATGTAATCGTGAGTTGTTAAATCGTATCCTTGTCGATAATTGTTGATATCGTATTATTAACTCCAGATGAACTCGATGATGATATATTAAACAACGTTGGTGTTACCAACGTTAATCGATACATTCCCTTTACGGTTGCAGTAACGTGTAAAATATTATTTGTAGGTGTCCACGTATATGATCCGTATTAAATCGTGTATACTACGTTGATAGTTCTATCATGAGGAATTTTTGTTTTTTCAATTATTGCTATCATCTTTGTTCCATCCGCTACGATGGCATTTGTGGTCGTTTTAAGATCGTCGATAGATTTCTTTATATCTGGAAGTTTCATCTTGAGTTTATCAAATGGAGATCCGAGAAATTTATCAACGATATTTCTTCGAAATGTATTAAACACTTTTACGTGATCTTCGTATTTTCCCTGTAATACTGTTAACTCCAACAGAGAATCTTTTATCTCTATAAGCTTTGGTGTAGTCACACGCAGAATGCCAAAGAAATTATTTATGGGAGTTTCAATGGCATCAATGATATCCTGTTGGAGCTGATTAAACCTGGTTATATGATCGTTATAATCGTCAAGTAGTTTTTTTTCATATCATTGGCGGAGTCACCAGCAGTGACTTTAACGTCATCGATGGTTTTATGTAATTGTGTTATAGCATTTATTTGATCATATATTTTTTTTAATTCATCTAAGTTTGCTATCGATGAGATAGCTTTGTTGATTATTTTTTTTACTTGTCCAATAGTAACTGTTTCGGTAGAAACACGTGGTACTGATCTTCCAAAAATATCTGCCATGTTATATATACACGTTTCTCTTTGTTAAAATCATTCTTGAATTGCAAGCAATTTATGATTTTTCATCGATGATTTCATCATCGTGTACTCGTGGATGGCTTTGTGAGGTAATTTAGGATTTGCCGAGATAACTATTAACGCGTTAAGAGTTTCCTGTCCACATATTGAAGGATCTGTTAATGTCTGTGTGGGCAACGTTGAATACCAAATTGGGATTTTCGATGAAATCATCGAAGTATATTTGACAAATTCAATCGGAGGTGGTAATCTATACGAGTCAAAATAAATAATCGATGTTGGATATATCGCGTAACAAACCCAATGAGTTCCAGGTCCAGTGTTATCATCAAGATTAATTATTCCAGTTTCTAGTATTTGTGGTTTTGCTGGTAATTGATCTTTCATGAATACACCTCTGAAATTCTTTATGGGGAATTTTTTTTACTGCGTTAATTAAATCAAAATTTGACATTGGATTTAACTGGGGTAATGTCTTGTGAATCGACTTCCTGGTAGTCTGAATCCCTTTCCCTTTTTTTATACCCGCTTCCGAATATTTTCCCTATGAGATTGCTAACAACCGCACCAGCTGCGCCTAGTCCAAGAGCTTTAAGAGCGGGAATTGCCAGTGCAGCAGGTGGAAATATATCACCGGTTTTAATCATATCGTTGACAGCAGCTTGTGAAAAAGTCAATCTGATTCCTGTTTTTCCCTTTAATGCTTTATTGAAATGACCAAGTTGAGTTTTCGTCAACGATAATTTAGTTGATCCACCTGTCATCTGTTCTTTTTTAAGCATTATCGTTGTGCCACACGCAGTAGAATTTTCCGATTGAAGTTTCTTTACCTGACCAGGTGTCAGAGTGACATTAACATGATTGTACGACATTTTATTTAGACAGGGATCATCTAATTGTTCCAATACATATTTGGAAAATCTTACATGTTTTTCCACTGGTGCATCAATAACTCTCGTTTTTCCACCACCACCTTCAAGTATCATAGATTTATCACTGAGAATAACAGCAACTGCCCTAAATCCTCCAAGAGCATCACCGATACGAGCTTGAAATTTTACATCAACGGTTAAATGTTTAGATAAATCAAGATCTTGCAGCGAAAAGTAATAAATCGGATATAATTTTTTAAAATCCACCTGTGATATTTGAAGTCCAGTATCGACATTTTGATCACGACCCATAAACGACCATATTTGATGATAAACTCGTCCTATTTGATTGTTTTCGTAATCGATAATAAGATTTTCCGCGGGTTCTTGTTGATTACTTATTCGTAATGATACTTCACTGACATCACAAGGATCAAATATCATATCAGATCTTAAGTGTAGACTATCATTTGCAACACCAGCTATTTTTTGAGTTCTATTTAAATTTTGTAATATAACAAAGACTTGTCTAGGTGCGGAAATATTCTTCGTCAATGCAAGTTGCCAAATAAAAATTCCAGTACCTGTACTAGATGTAGTTGCTGTTGTGACATCATACCAACTCAGCAATGATTTTCCTCCTTGGTCCATAAACGACAGCAATTGTGTCTCAACAGTCAATGATGGAGTCATAATTGGCATCCACAACGCTAACTTTGTTAATGTTACAGTACCATCTCGTACAGGATCAGGACCATGCCAAAGAGCAAAAAAGTCAGTTGATCTTCGTGTGAGAACTACAGTATGACTAGCACCAAATATAACTCTTCGGACATCTCGGCAAAAGCCAAATATGTACGATAACGGAATCGTACATGAAAATCTACCATTGTCGTCGATGTTCTTTTTTCGTGATGCAAATCCCGCGTTGTAATTAGGATTATCACCCACAATTACAGGTTCACTTTTAGAACCGTCAGCAAAGGCAGAATTATCTAGCTTTTTTGGTGTTCTTATCGTAAATTGACGATGTTCAGCGTGATTGGAAGTATCCTTTGCAAACATCATCTAATGCCCACCAGATCTAGTAAAATCATCAGAATATCTTGTCAAACCTAAAACTGTAGTTGCAATATCAACATCATTATCGATAGATTCAATTCTGACAGAATTAATCATATACTGAGCGTTGTTAAATAGCGCCATTATTCCGTTGTTGACAAAACAAATACGGGGTCATTTACTTTAAAAGCATCATCAATCTCATCCCTGAACATTTTATATTAACGTAGTTGATCTAAATGTTTAACCGTTTCAAACCGGAGCCAGCAATTAATCTCAACCTTGCCTTTGCAATTTTATTAATCGCACTGCCTATTTTAGGTGCCATTTGTTCCGTAGACTGTAATTGAAAATTTCTTAGATTTTTCTTTGAACATCCTTTGTTGAAAAACTTCGATTTTCCATTTCCACCTCTTGCCAACGACATAAGTTTTTCTTTTGCATTACCTAACATCAAATGCTTTATTACCAATAACTGTACAAGCTCTATCACCGAAAACCCCAATAGCTTTTGACGCTATTTCCTTACCAACAGGTAAAATCTTTGGAGCAATTCTAGTAAATAATCCAGTGACAATATCACCAAGTTCATTTCCATGCGTGAGCTTGTAAACCGGTAGGCGTGAGTTTACAACATAAACAGGTCTTGCCATGTTCATACTACGATGTACTATCATTTTATTTAAATGCTATATATCTAATCGTGAAATCTCTTGAGATTTTCAATCGAAAAATCCAAATTAAAAATCTCAAAGAGATTTTCCATTTCAGTCGCTATAATAATCATCGGTAAGTTCATCGATGAAACTGCGATATAGTCCGATATCCATTACATGTCTTTGAAATAACCGCTGACAGATTTCAGTTGCTTCATTAATTATTTCCAGGGAATTATTTCCAGCTCGTTTTCCTCCAATAAGAACTTCTAACCGTGATATATCATGGAGGACACTTCTTGAACAGGGTATATTACCACTGCAATATCCCTCGCCGGATTTTTCTTCTTCAGGTTCTTCTCGTTGAGGATCTTCCATAACAGGTTCTTCTTGTTTTCGTGGTCGTCCTCGTTTTCGTGGAGTTGATTTTGTACGTTTTCGTTCTTCTGCTCGTTATTGTCTTAATCGTTCTCGTTCCTCTTTCTCTCGTTGTTTTTGTTCGGTTTTTAGTCGTTGTTGTTCAGTTACTAATAAACCTCTTTTTTCCTGATTTTCGAGATATTCTCGTTCAATAGTGGTCAAATATGCCTGATATATGGGATCATCATTATCAATTTGTGGTAGTTGATTTTTAATTTTGTAAAATGCTTTAGCCAAATCACCTACGTTTTTTATATAACCTTTTTGTCCAGGTTTTAAATAATTTTCTTTAGTGTAATATCCCAGCGCAGCAAACTTTACTAAATCAATTATATCATCCTTATCAATCCTCGCTAAAGTTTCCTCAGTAAATTTATCTCGTAGGTCTTGAACTCTATTATCTGGTTTTTTAGGTTTTACCTCAGGTGCAACCGTAGGTTTAGATTCTTTTATCGCGGTTACAACTTCACCAGTCGCTGTAGTTATAGGCTTAAATAATTGTTCAGTGTCGGTGGTAAAATCCATCTTTGCTTGTTGACGCGCTTGAAGATTATTTCTGAAAGAATCTCTCACCGGAAGATATTTCTTAATTGCAGCCAACCGTTCTCTAGTTAATCTAGTTATTTGCGCTTCTCCGATGTTTGCCATTTATATAAAAAATATATCGCTAATTCATCATTGTATCTATAGCTAATTCGGTTAGCGTATAGCAGCAACGGGGTGAACGCCAACGACAACATCGAAGATGTCGGCGTCGTTTTTTTTTAATTCTGATTTTACCAAATGGACGTTTCTATTAAGCATTTATGAGGAAGCCTTAGATTACCAAAAAGACTCCCGTAAAGTCTTGTCCGATTCACCCTCTTTGCTGCTGAAGAATATAAAATATTAGCGCTCCAACAACTAGAGGCAATCGGTCGTTTAGCAATATAATAAATTACAACTAGCTTGGTATTTAAAACGGGGGTATAAGGCAAATTTATATTCCAATACTATTGCTATATCAAACTGTGGAATTGTTATCCGTCAAAGGCGCAATAATACGAATATATAAATATTCTTTCAACCGCAGGCACATTTATCAATGACAAATGTCTTCTCATTCAATAATCATAAATGTCATATGCAAAACAAAACGCGAAAAAGTATTACTAGCCTTTTTTTAAATGATATTAGAATGGTACACGATTTCATATGAATTTGTTCTTTTTGCCAATCCCCTCTCGTGTAATAAAGATTAAATAAGCAAACATCTAGACTGAGAAAGAGAAACATGATGCGCTGAATGGAAGCGTTAAAACTGAACATTCAATACAAAGTAACCTACAGTAATCTGTTTCGTTTTTATGGCATGTCTACGATGTCCTTGCGATCTATTCATAGTGTTTATAATATCAATGCTGCATAGTTACAATAGCCAATGACACCAGACCTATATGTTACTGTTGTCGGTTATGAGGCTCACATACTGTATTGTGTTTGAATCCAATGCTGGTGTTACGTAAACTGAATATAATGTTATTTAATCACTTATTAATTTTTAAATATAACATTTACCCCGTCACACCCCCTCATTCTGTTTCTTTCTCTCTCTGATTTATCGTTGCTATATACGAGCAACATCCATGCAAATAAGAACGTTGTAGAGTTCCACATGTGTCATACGACGATGTTCCTGGACCTCTGAATGATGGAAGTGTTTGTCAAGCCGTCCGAATTAGAAGAATGAGGCGGAGGAATAGTAGGAGAATGAGGAAGAGAGAGAGAGAGAGAGTGAGAGAGAGAGAGAGAAAGGGAGAGAGAGAGAGAGAGAAAGAAAGAGAGAGAGAGAGAGAGAGACAGAGAGACAGAGAGAGAGACAGAGAGAGACAGAGAGAGATAGAGAGAGAGAGAAAGGGAGAGAGAGAGAAAGAAAGAGAGAGAGAGAGAGACTGAGAGACAGAGAGACCGAGAGAGAGACAGAGAGAGACAGAGAGAGAGATAGAGAGAGAGAGAGAGAGAGAGAGAGAGAGAGAGAGAGAGAGAGAGAGAGAGAGAGAGAGATAGAACAGATGCAGGGAATTATACAGTTATTTGAAACTGTAATTAAGGCAGAATAATGACTTACATGAACAGAGGATTTATTGCAATATTTTAATTACCACTTGTTTGTGCGTCATTTAACTTAGTTTATATTATTCGCTAACCTTCATAGTCCAGTACGTTAATTCCTTACATTACAGGTTCGTTGTATACAATGCATACCGTGTTTGCTGTGCAGTACTTTCAACATGAAAACATTTTTCGTGTTTAAATCATGGGTGTGCCATATTGATTTAAGACTGACTCAGAAGCAGTGGAAATGATTGGAACATTATCAGTGGTACTAAGTGATTTACAAGTATTTGTAGCTTATATAAAGCACACTATGTTGAACAGGAACTAAAATGAAGTAATGTAACCAATAGAATCTTTCGATTATTCAATATACTAGATGGGAAGATTATTTTATCCCATATACCTGACTTGAT
The DNA here is from genome assembly GCA_029339505.1 of Unio delphinus. Taxonomy (NCBI): domain Eukaryota; kingdom Metazoa; phylum Mollusca; class Bivalvia; order Unionida; family Unionidae; genus Unio; species Unio delphinus. The sequence goes on from JAQISU010000147.1 coordinate 3,134,849, forward strand.
AATCGGAAGGATCCGATAGATTTGAAATATAATTGTACAGATCCGTTGTGTTCTCACAAGATGCCTCAATCATCACACTACACCAAGACTAAGGTCAAAATTAGATTGTTTGTCTTATTCAAACTCCACCCAGAGTAAGGCTAAATCAGATTGTTTGAATTATTCAAACTCCACTATGACTAAGGCCAAAGTCAGATTGTTTGGATTATTCAAACTTCACCTAGACTAAGGGCAAAGTCAAATTTCTTGAGTTGTAATGGAGAATCATATTAGACTATATGTTTGCAAAGAGAATGTATGCATTATTTAACACTATGAATACACAGGAATCAAAACATTCATTAAACGTTCTTACCATTAAAATGCAGAAATCATGAAGGATGACACGGATTTCTATACTAGGATCTTCTATTGTATTGTATCGCAGGTTTACTTACAACCAACACTATTTCCAATGTTGACATAATGTTTGATGGTTATTATGAGCATTGTAGAGAAGAAACAATCATATAATGAAATATGTATAACATACATAATCTAAAAACGAAATGTAGATAACATATATTATCATAAAACTAATATAGATAACATATATTATCATAAATCTAATGTAGATGACATATAGTATCATAAATCTAATGTAGATAACATATATTATCATAAATCTAATGTATATAACATATATTATAATACAATTATATATGGATAACATATATAATCATATAATGAAATATAGATATAATACATTATTATAAATCGAAATATAGATAACATGTATTACTACACATTTATATAAATAACATAGATTTTCATAAAATGAAATATGGATAACATGCATTCTTATAAAATGAAATATAGACAAATGCACAGTTGTAAAATGAAACATAGATACAATTCAGTCATAAAATGAAATATGACTTATTAGACTATCACACAAAGACATCTATATAACATAAGAAGTCGTTAAACGATATAGAACGAATATACAATGATCCCGCATTCCAAAGCTTCAAATAATATATGAAATATATTTTAGATTTTGTTACAACCATAGACGACAGAGAAATGAACCATAATAATCAATGAGAGTTTATTTTGAGGCAATAGCTACAACGTCCTTAAACCGGACACTCTCATAGTGTCATTTAGCCACCTCAGATTGATGTACACATTGCCTGAGACTGATTTACAGAGGCAAATCGGAAGGGAACTTTTCATTAAAATACGAATATTACATTTATGTATATCAGGTCAGTTGCATCCAAGTCTATCTAAACTCTTCCCTGTTTGTGAAACAAGGAATTTATGATCACGTGATAATGTGGGATCACGCTTCATTTTTCACCATATTATATACAATCTTTTCTTTAAACAAATAGGTTGCAAATAATTTCAGAGAACCTTAAAGTTGTTTAACGTTTCATATTCATTACTTACGCTGTTCATGATGTGTAAGTAAACTTCTCTGATTTTTCTTGAGACTTCATCAGGCTCTGCTAGTGCATTATATGTTAGCATCAACAGCGAAAAATAGCTGAAAGCACACAATATTTGGATACATCAGTAACCACTCAATTAGTGTATATTTTTCATTAAATTTTCCAAAGTGGTTACGTCAGAAATATCAACGTGAGAAATGTCTACCTCAATATGCTCGTATCAACTGAAGGTATAATATTTACCATCTAATATATACATGGGCCACTCCCTCTTCATAAATAATTGTGCAAAATTAATTCAGGACTATCTCGTTTTCATGTGTGTTGTTAGCCGAACAAATCGTTTCAATAAACATTGTTTGCAATACTTTCCATTGGAAGATAAATGCAATAAAACTAAGTTCAGAAACATAAAAATGCAAAAGATCACACTCAATCTTACACAGCTGATAAAATCGTAAAAATTAACGCAGCTTCGAAATGATTAGCCAGGTATGTTTGATTCGTTTTTTGTAGCAGCTCTGTGCCAGTTGATGTTCTGCGCAATACCGATAAACCGATCAATTTCAAAATATCTTTACTATTGTTTTACCAATCCTAGCAGTTTGTTTCATATCAGTTTCCGATACATGGTACTTTTTACAATTCATTGAATACACACATAGATCTAATGTTTCGTATAACATGAAATACGACTTGTAAATATTTTACTTGTTTTCAAAACATTTTGCTACGAAGTTTGGGATACTTAGAGAATGAAATAATTACCTGGGATCTAAAGTTTTAATATATTCAGCAGATTATCTACCTAAGGGTCTTTACAACAAAAGGTATGGACTGTGTTCGTTTCTTCTGCTGCACCGCATAATTATTAAATCAACTTGTTTTACATAATATATAACTGTATATATTGTCAATAAGTAGGAATGTATATATATATATATATATATATATATATATATATATATATATATATATATATATATATTGTAAAAAGATAAACAATTGTCTTAAATGTTTTCGTCTGACAGAAGGTGCATGTGCTTATTAACGACACAAGGCATGTTGGAAAGTGTATTTGCACAGTCAGATAGTAGAGAGCTACTCCCATGAGTAATTCTCTTTGACTCCCATGCATTAGTCCTTTTGAAGCTTTTTCTGTCGAATTCCAGTAGAACCTTATAAGAATTGATTGTAATGATGAAGCGGGTGTGGGCTGGATTATATTTTTGTGTCTGTTTAGATAGTAATTTAAACGTGTGGTTAGATTTTGATCGAAAAGTGGGTGTGCGTTGTTTGTGGAGTGTGCTCGACTTTAATAATTAATAAAACAGGTGCAAGATTTTAAGGTAAATGTTTATATGGTAATACAAAACTAGTGATGAATTATAGTCCAAATCGTGCTGCATCGCATTTAAAATATTAAAATTACATTTTGCGTTAATAGTTATTTTTATTATTATATGCACAAGACTAGTAGTATTTCTAAAATTACCATTTTTTTTAAAAATTAAATAGTTCGATCATGACCTTTACATAAACCAATCATTTTACTACAATAATACAAACATTTTTTTAATTTCCGAAAGAAGGCTTCAGGTCAACTGCTTTTCTGAAGAAAAAAACCTCTCTAGTGCTTTTTATTACAATGTTATGCATCGAGAATAAATGCATTCAATCTGACAGTAAACAAAATAAATTAAAATAAATACATATTAAGTCTGATATACGTAACGATATATATATATATATATATATATATATATATATATATATAAAGTAGTAATGTGGGATACTCTGGCGACAATGGAAAATCCAGTCAAAAAGGGCTTGAGACGATATGGAGACAGCCAGATGGGACTGTATAGCATAAAGGGAAATTTAACATAGTGGAACTGTATAGCGTCAAGGGGAATTTAACATAGTGGGACTTTCTAGCGTCAAAGGGAATTTAACATAGTGGGACTGTATAGCCTCAAGGGAAATTGAACATGGGGAATATTATTTGTATTTGGGTCTGTATAGCGGCAAAGGAAATGGAGGCAAAGAAAGCAAATATCGTTTCGAGGTATATGAGTGGCCCTGAAAACAAACCACACAATCTCCTATCAAAACAGAAGGGAAGGAAAATAAAATCATACAATCTCCTAAACACACAGAAGGAAAGGAAAACAAAACAAGGATAGTTAAGAACACCATACATTCTATGTGAAATATGTTCATTGTTTTCATTCACTCATCAATTTAATAAAAAGGTAGCGTGATATTTATTGTCGACTAGCTTCTTAACACAGCTCAAATTAAATGGATGTCCTGTGTTTCTCAGCACACGCTACAAACAATGTTGCCAAGTTTTAACAAATCTAAGTCGAAGGGGAAAAAAGCAGCACTAAAACGTGCTTTGTTCTATCGACAGTCTAAGCTGTGTGTTTTGATTTGAAATTCAAAGTTAACCATATGCAGGGTCATAAGGTCACTGGCGTCAATCATTGTTACATTGTTACAATTCTTCCGAACGTGTGTTTTGGTTCTGGTTTTTCTATTTCAAAGTTAGCCATGAGCAGGGTTATACAGTGCAAGATCACTCGCGTCATAAATGAAATAGTTTCGTATTTGTTTCCTTTCTAAAAAAAACGGTAGATCTCATACTTAAAAAGAATTTCAGTGACACATTGCATTGCTAAAAATAAAGATAAAGCTCTGATACCTAAATTGTACAAAATGTCAACTCAAGATTTTATTTCATTCAACGATTTACTGATTGACTATTTGTAAGGGTGTAGCGTCTAAAAAACAAATTCCATCACATGATTAAAACATTGGAGAGGTATCTTCAAACAGGAATATTTACCATTAGGATTTCAATCAAATGTATTACGACGGAGAGAGAGAGAGAGAGAGAGAGAGAGAGAGACAGAGAGAGACAGAGAGAGAGAGAGAGAGAGAGAGAGAGAGAGAGAGAGAGAGAGAGAAAGAGAGAGAGAGAGAGAGAAAGAGAGACTATGTTATACCTATTTTTAAAAAGAATCAGGACACTTACGCTTGATTTTGGGGTATATTTTCCCTTATGAAATTTCAAAGAAACACACTTCCCACTTAGAAAATCAAATCCATAGGAAAGGTCCACGATTTTAAAATATCACGAGAGTGAACCGATGACAAATAGGACTAAAACGTTCTCACAAAATAATTAATCCAAATACGCTGTGATGTACTTGACTATAAAATTGACATAATTTCTTTGGAATCGCCCAGGATACGATTGTTCTCGTTTTAGTTTTACTTCTTTTTTAATATAAATAATCTAGCGGTGAAACACGACCTATCACGAAACTAAGTGAAGAGCAACTGAAGTCAATTCGAAGTGAACGCGGTAAGAAAATTAGTCTAGCCAATGAAATTGTTTATGATGAGTGATGCAATGTTTTGTACGAAGGTAGTATGGCAAAAAAAAAATACGCTCTCAAGTTGTTCCCATTGCAGTGCAGACTGGAATGTGAACTTAAATCCCCCCGTTGTGTGTTGTAACATTGCTTGTTACCACATTAACAACTGAATGGTCACATTACTGGTACCATTTCCTTTTACCACATAAGCTACTGAACGGTCACAGTACTGATTCGCATTTTGAAACTGAAAATGTATTTGTATCTCACTTAAACATTTTGATGTACACACTCACATCGGTATAGTCAGGAGTGGTGCAGCATTAAGTGGCATGGCTCTTTTTTTCTTTTCTTTTCAAACTTGTGAATCTGGGATTTGTACGAATTAACGAAGCACGTTCAGTGAACCTCAAGGATCCCAAATTCTCTGTCTATTGATGTGAATATTTACATCAAAAGCAATATGACCTGCAAAACACAAAGATATACGGTGAGCATGATTAGAATGAAGATATCAACACCTAACTGTAATAACAAAGAGATGTTTTTCTTCACGTCCGTGTAACGTAGAGTTTCAATCCTCTTTGTAGACAAACTTGGTATCCTTTTGTGAGCGTGACATTAAAATACTGTAGAAACTTAAGCACTGTGCTAGAGACTATAGTATAGATAATTTTAGCAACAAACTAAACAACATAAATACCGTTACAACAATAGAAAGCCCGAAATCGTCTATTAAAAAAGAAATGCGTTTAAAAAAATAATTAAAGATTCACGATGGCTAAGCAATAAAACCGAATTTAAGAAAGGCAATGACATTTGTATATAGACCTTTCACTTTGATATTGTATGCAGATGTAATCTGCCATGTATTAACAGATTAAAAAAAAGTATACTCAAAGAGAAACCTCAATTCAATCTGACCTTTTCAGTTTTGTTCCTTATTTCTATTGTTTGGGAACACACCTAAACACTATTCAAGGAAAATACACATATCAAAACAAGCCATACAATTCACACACAGGCAGAAGCCAAAATCTACTAATCACACGATAGAAAAAATTATGGGTAAGTGTCAAAAGCTAAAGTCATATAACGTTTGAACGGTTAGTAACTTCCACTTGGGATAATGTGAAATATCATAAATTATTATCAAAAACAGAATTTAAACATAGCAGGCTTGACAGTTGCTGTTTATATAGATTCACTAAGCTTCACAACTTGCTTGCGCTGTCTCATTCTTTGGTCTCGGGTTACATCCCCTTTGTAGGTGTAGCAACTGTGGTAAGAGTATAAGTCGTTGTCGCCGCTGTCAAATAAGAGTAGCTTATTTAAAAAATATATCTAGTAATTTATATTTTAAAAAAGAAATCAAACAAAGAAATACAGTTGTTGGTAGACATCGTGGTAAAGTAAAAGTGACAGAGAGAATGAGACATCGTAGTCGAGAAACGTTCTTCTGGAGTACGTACTTGTCCCAAAGTCACAATACCTCCTCAATCACTTTCCTAATGATGTCATTCAATCCAAAGTAACTTGCTGGTAATTTCACCGTACCTGTATCGAAATTAACTTGTGAAAGACGAATATTCGTTCCCTGTGCGCTTGCCTGAATACTTAATCTTTAAAAGTTGATTCCAAACTTTCAATGAAAACTGGCCAACATATCTACCTGGACCATCTCCTGAAGAATTAGTCAGAGCCGGATTTTTCTATTTGGGCGAAATGGATAAAGTCAAGTGTTTCAGTTGTGGTGTGTCAATTTACCAGTATGAACAGAATGATTACGTTCACCTGGAACATGCTCGATGGTCTCCGAATTTTCACTACCTACCTTTAGTTTAACTTAGTGATTGAAAGTGACATTACTGTACCATGTCGTTCAACAAACCAGTCTGGCTTGAAGACAAACCTAGACCAGTATATAAACCCTCTTTAATAAATAATATTCAAAGATCACCACAGAAATTGCAAGAGAAAGTCTATAAGGAAGTTTGGCAGGGACTTGCTACAGAAAAATCTCAATTGGTGACTGTAGAGCTTTCGTGTCGTGAAATTCACCAGAGGAAAGTGACAAAATTCAATCAACGTGTCAGATTTCTCTGGATCAAGTGTACCTTTCAGAGATTCCAATTTAGACCGTTTACATCTGAAGATGTTTTGATCTTTCTTAACCGTGACCCTGAATGGCAGTGGCCCGAAATTACACGCTATGTTAATCACTTTCGCTTTCGGAGGAGATTTTTGAATAATTCTGTTCAGATTATACACTCATGGTCTTCGAAAAAAAAAATAATAAAATAGAACTACCATGCCACAATCGTTATTACTTTTGATAAAACAGATTCCGTGGAAGGATATCAATAAGAACATTCACACTGTGTCGGATTGCGAACACTTATTACGAGAACCATGTCCCATCCATTGGGGTCGACGTGTTGTGTGTTTTAGTGACTTGCTTTCTGGGATTTCCTTTATCTGTCGATTCCTTGTGGACACTTTACGAACAATATCTACAAAGACTGTATGGTGACTCCTTAAAATGTCCACGAGAGACTCGTTCTGTTAAATGCCTTAAGCTTTCATCTGGATACGTCCCAAACTCTACAGGAAAAAAAATTCGTCATCTTTTACGTACGGAAGTGGTGTACGAGGATGTGTGTGTAACTTGTGATTTACACCATCATAGGACAAATGTACGTGACTTGAGAAGTTGGGGTTTTGAGGATTGGAAGAAAAGAAGTATCCCATTATGCTCAAGCGTTGTGATCCTAAAATTCATTGTCGAGTGAAGAAAGTCACTTTTAAACTTTTGTTAGTGACAGCGCCAGAAGAAGAAGAAGAATATGGCACCGAGGACAATCACTCTTTTGAAGACAGGACTGTCATGGACATTCCCCCACAAAGACCCTTCCGAGAGGACACCTATGTAACTGTACCCCATGTAGAGACTATAAGAACATTAGACACTACCTCTAGGACAGCTTGGTTACCAAAACAATGTTGTACAGAGACTTGTTTATATACCACTTTGATCGACACCATGTGTATTTTATACCTGTATTTATCCCTTCGTCTTTTATGTAATATTATCTTTCGTGTTGTTCAAATTTATACATGAATTGAAATAAACGTGTCATGACAAAAAGTATAAACCTCTTGTCTTGTCTGTTTTTGTGTCAATAGTTTCATACTCTACACCACTATGGCTAACTCTGCTATTACTACTTCTTCCTCCTTGATATTCAAAGTCATTGACAAACACTCAGATCATGCTAGTTATGAGGCCTTGTATCTTCGTCATCCTTTTAACATGTTGACTGCTGGACCGATCAGTTCAGGCAAAACTGAATTTGACAAACGTTTGATCGAACATAAACATCATTTAATCGATCGTTCACTTCAAAGCATCGTGTGGTATTACAAAGAGTGGCAATCGGCATACAGTCTCTTGCAAGAAAGTCAAGGTGATTCCATTGTGTTTGTAAAAGGCATTCCGATGGGATTGTGTGTGAATCTAGTCAAACTCATTTGGTCATTTTTGACGACATGTTAGGAGAAGACGAAGTAGAAATTAAAATGTGGTTTACGTGTAAAGGGCATCATCGTAATGCCAGTGTCATTTACATTACACAAAATGTATTTCAACAAAGTAAAGCCCATCGTACCATTAGTCTCAATGCTCAGTACTTGGTCTTGTTTAAACGTCCTCGAGATAAATCGCAAGTGCAAGTCTTAGCCAAACAGTTAGGAACGCCTTGGCTGACTCATGCGTACGATAATGCCACTCAAACTCCACAAGCTTATTTACTCGTGGATTTAAAACCCACCACTCCCGATTATTTGCGATTTCGTACCCATTTGTTTCACGACTGGTGCCAAGACGGTGGACCTGTCGTGTACACGTCCTCGTCGTCGACATAACAATAACAACGACAACAATATATATAAAAACCTCACTTTGACCTTGTCTTATACATCGTCACCATGACGTCCCTTCAGTGTCATCTTCCCATCAAATTGATTCGGGCCTTGTATGGTATCAGTCGCGAATAAAATCCACAAATACGTGCTCAAGTCTTAGAAGCCGGTCTCAAAGAAGTCTTACGATGGTTTACGGTGACAGCACGTCAAATACTGCAAATCATCATTCACATTCCACATCAAACCAAACGCTTTTTTGAAAGAAGCAAAGTAGCCTTGACGTAAGAGGCTGTTCCTCGCATCGCCACTCAAACCATAAAGCAAATCATTTGGAAACCTGGAGGTAGCGGTTCTCTAGGAGGTGTCATCATTCGATTCCTTTTAAAATGGGATCCCAATGCTCCCAAAGATCACCCCAAGAATAAAAAGTCAAACGAACATCCAAGAAAAAGAACAATGGTGTCAAGACCAAAACACGGAAAACAAAAGTCCACAGAAAAGAGCCGTCACCCGCAAAAAAGTACTTCATCCAGGACGCAACCTTACTTTTGTAAACCACGACCTGCAACACCAATGACCGTGTTTCTATTAGCCTCAGGTTCTTCCACTTCTCTGTTGCGGGTGATGCCAGCCAAATCCAATTTGTCACCCGTTCTTCATAATTTTATGAAACATTGGAAATCTGCGTCTCCCAAAACGTTTCTTCCACCGGTGACACCCTCTTCCACATTAGCGGCAGTAGCAGCCGCTCACAAAGTACCTACCCCCAAAGTCAAAGACCAAGAAAGATCTGGCATGTTAAAGAGTTTACTGGATTTGTCCAAACAAGAACTGTCCCGATTTAGTCCTTTAGGAACCCCTTCACAAAGGGTGACACAAAGGATGACCCAAGGGTTGTCCCAAGGGCTACCCCAAGGAATGGGTAGAAATATGAATGATCCTTCCAAAAGATAAAAGGGCAATATGGAGCACAACGATCTCAGACATAACCTTTGGAAGCCCATGGCAGGACGAAAAGTGACTTTGGTCCCTTAAAAACGATGGATGGAATACTATCGTTGGCAAGAACAACTAACCCCACTCCCCATTTAACACCCAATCCTCATTTGAGCAAGATAACCAAATTACAACGCAAATTGCAATCCATGATGCATCGCAACGATTTGTCCGAAACCGAACAATATCAAAAGTAAGGCCAACTCTTTAAACGACTGTAACTCTTTCATCGAAAAGCTGTGGAACAAACAGCTTATCCCACTCTGGCCGATTTTAAGTCTCTAATGAATAGTCCGTTGCCATCACTTTCGACAGCGGACAAGACAGACGTAACTCCACCATTACCCAAGGAAGAAGAGCCCCATGATATTTTTCCAACACACACCGCCACTCCCATTCCGAGTAAAATTTCAGATTCCTTGTTGACCCCTTCCCCACTCCCCAACGAGAAGAACTTGGGTTAAAAAGATGATGGCTACTCCTCCTTCGACAGAAGTGAAAAAGAAAGAAAGGAAATCAAAAGTGAGAAAAGAAAAGAAGATCAAAGCTATCCCATTACCTCCACTACCATCACCACCACCACCACCAGTACCCTCGACGTTTACTACTGTGACACATCGGACACGTAACACTGTTTCCAAGCAACCCGCATTTCGCACCACCCAAAGCAGTAGCGTGGGTACCTTATTAACGAAACCATGGAGAAGGTGTTAGCCAGCATTTACTACGATCCAGCCCACCTTGCGGTTACGGAGGTGTTCCGAAGTTATATCGTGCTGTCAAAACTCGCCTGAAAAAGCTCCGTTTACCTGAAGTACAACGATGGTGATAAGAACAATCTACATTCACTTTACACAAACCCATTCGACTCAAATTTCACAGAATTCGCACTCAAGTGGAAGGCATCGATGCCACCTATAATCGCGGCTACAAATATTTGTTTTATGTCATCCACGTCTTTTCTAAATTTGCCTGGGTCGTACCATTGACTTCAAATCGAGCGGAGAGCAAGTACGAGCTTTGCAACTGGTGTTGAATTAAAGTGGTCGTCACCCTCTTCGATGGCAAACCGACAAAGGAACCGAATTTCTGAACCGAGTTTTCCAACGAGAATTAAAGAAACATGACATTCATTTTTTTACCACCGAAAATCATGAAACGAAAGCTAGCCTCGTGGAACGTTTTCCTCGTACCTTTAAAGAACTCATGTGGAAATATTTTACGCATCAACACCCTCTCAAATACAACGACGTCTTACCGCATTTAGGCCAATCTTACCATAGAAGCACTGGAATTACCCCACAAGATGTGACACACGACAACGAATTGACTGTTTAGAGCGTCTGTTTGGTACGTCCCGGACGATGGCTGTCCACATGAATTGTGGATTGTCAACCCCTGGAGATTGGATTCGCATTGGTAAAACCAAACGCACTTTCGACAAAGGTTACTTACCGAACTGGACGACCGAATTGGTTCTTGTTACTGGACGAGTGCGTGATCGTCATCCTACCGTCTATAAATTAGAAGTCATGAACGGAGAAGTATTAAAAGGAACGTTTTACTTGCGTGAGTTAGAACATGTCACCAAAAAAGAAGTTGACGTGTACGACATTGAAAGCATTCTCGAAAGAAGAACTTTTAAAGTAGGTAAAAGGCGTTTCAAAGAAGTCAAAGTACGTTGGAAATGATATCCTCCCATTTTTGATTATTGGATTGACGCTTCGCAAGTCATCAGCTATAAAACAGTGACCATCATGCCTTTCAATACAGCTTCAGTTACTACAGTGACTACTCCTTCAGCCAGTTCTTCTCTGCAAGATTTACAAAAGCAACTCTTGTGGATGTGGTGTGGAGAACATGTCCCTAAAGTCCAAATAGTCGTTTTCTGTCAAATCATTGTGGTATATTGTGTCATTGGTGCAGCCATTGCTAATTTGAGTTCGCAACAAGGAGACAAACAATTGTGGACCATTTTACTCAGCAGTTGCATCGGTTATCTTCTTCCCTATCATTCCCTGAAATACTCTTATAACGGGAACAACAATAACAATATTGGGAGCCTTGTGTACAACGTCAGTCATTCTTCTGACAGTCACCCGTCAATCACAATCCTCTTTTAGACACTCCTTTAACCTCGAATGACCCCTCGGACAGGACAACTTTGGAATTATGAACAACAATATTAACCAACTTTACAGAACTTTACCCAGTGACAGTCCATGGAGGTGTTTCCTAACAACACGTTGTGCTGTTATACGGGTAAATTACCACAAGTCATTCATTTGGATCAAGATGCTCATTGGGGAGTGGCTTTAGTAGAAAAATGATACACCCTACACAAATCATAACATCGTCAAAAATCAAAACAGTTTTTCAGGAGAAGGTCATGACGAGCAATTGCAACAAATCTTAGACGAACGCATCATTGTCAGTGACTCAATGAAAACACAGGACACCAAAATTAAACGGTCCACCTATATGTTAACTGCAGGTTATTATTCTTATTATTCTAATGGTCAACATTTAGTCAATACGATTGTTACCAAGTTCAATAGTTTGTTTGTCAAAGCCCTTGAGAAAGCTAAAAAAAGTGTTACCTTTGAGTACCATAAAGTGGCTGGTAGACTAATGATCAAATTTTCAGAGGATAAAAAAATGCCCATTACCTTTTGTCCTGAATTGTATGATATTTTGGGTGGAGACTTCAGGTTGGTCAAGAAAATAGAAATAGCAGACATAAAAAGCAATTTGGATTTTGCGAAATAATTTTGATTCCCTGTAGAAATGAACCAAGGACGCAACTTGATGTTTGTGTACTCCGATGTGGTGTAGTACAACGTCGTGGGCCACACCTCTGTGCCGTTACTGCGTGTCATTACTTTCGAAATGGATTCTGCCATGATCGCTGATGAGGATGGTGGAAATACCTATTATGTTCACCGCGATTTGTACATCCTGATTATTTAACTGTCAGTAAGTCGTATTCCGACAGTGTCAACATTACTATAAAAGGAGATTTAGAACAAGATATTCCATTTACCAAAAGGAAAGTCACAGTGAAACTCCATTTTCAAAAACGATTCTCTAACAACTGAAAATTGATGTATCCTGTGTACCGAGGACTCGCTCGACAACGAGGACATGGTTTATGAGAAAGGCAATAACAATTGTATATAGGCCTTTAACTTTGATATTGTATACGGATGTAATATGCCATGTATTAACAGCTTGGAAAAAGGAATACGCAGAGAGAAACCTCAATTTAAACTGACTTTTTTCAGATTTGCTCCTTTTTTTTTTTTGAGAACACACCTAAACACTATTCAAGGGTGGAACAGGGATGATACACATATCAAAACAAACCATACAATTTACTATCTATACATGGGAAGCAGCCAAAACAAACCACATAATCTACTATCCAACATCACACAATCTATCAATAACACAATTGCAGCAGCCAAAACTAACCACATAATTTACAATCCAATATCATACAATCATACATCCATACAACGGTAAGCAGCCAAAACAAACCAATTAATATACTATCCAAAATCACACAATCTACCATTCACACACGGGAAGCAGCCAAAACAAACCACATAATTTACTATCCAATATCATACAAACTTTGATCCACAAACGGGGAAGCAGTCAAATAAAACATACAATTTACTATCCACACACGTGAAGCAGACAAAATAAAACATACACTTTACTATCCACATACGGTAAGCAGGCAAACCAAACCACATAACCTACAATGCAATATCATCCACTAACGGGAAGCAACCAAAACAAATCACATAATCTAGTATTCAATATCATACGATCTACCATCCACAAACGGGGATGCAGCCAAAATAAAACATACAATTTACTATCCACATACGGGAAGCAGCCGAAATAAATCATACAATTTTCTAGCGACACGCGGGAAGCAGCCAAAACAAACCACATAATCTACTATCCAATATCGCATCATCTACCATCCACACACCGGTAAGCAGCCAAACTAATACATACAATTTACTATCTACACACGGTGAAGCAGCCGAAGCAAAACGGTTTAGTGTTGTCATGTTTGGATAGTTTGATGTGAAGGATAGAAAAAAACGCTTGGAGGATTGTGTTAGCTCTTTGAGATAACTAACAAACGAAACTAATTTCAAGGAACAAATATACATCACTTCCGACTACCTTCTCTCCAGTAGTCTTACGGATCTGTCCTAAGATCATCCGTACCAAGGTGCAAACCTTTAGAGCTTGACAACACAATATCAATTGACTCGTTGTCATCATATAGTTACGATAGAAACGTCTCGTGGGACTTATTAAATACAATCGTGATTAACCTTGCACCTAAGTCATGTGAACGTGATCCAAATTCAATATAACTACTTCTTGAGTGCTTAGATCCAATAATGCCTTCACTAATGTTTTTAAATCTTTTCTCTCATCCGGGAAATTCGCATCATTTTTCAAACTGCCATTGTAAATTCTCTGCTGAAGAATCTAACACTCGACCGGTTCATATTAAATATTTGTGAAAAATTTGTTCTAACCAAACTTGTATCTCATTTGAATTCAAATGTTTTTTTAGCATTGTACATACTGCATATCGCTCTTGCCATAGAACTATAACTATTCTTCTAAATGTTGTTAGTGACATTCTCTGCGTTGGATAGCGGAAAGATTACAATCCATACCTTCTTGATGTGTCCGCAGTATTTGACACAATATACCATGATAAATTATTTCACCGTCTCCAGTATGTAGTTGACATTCACAATACAGCTTTAATGTAGTTCAAGTTCTACTCTTTGAACAGGACACAATTATATATGCAGCTGCAATAAAAAAAAACTGCAGCCCATTTGATCTATGTTGAGTTGTTCCACATATGTCTGTTCTTGGACCTGTTTCCCTTCATTCTATACACTCAGCCGATATCAAGTGTCATCGATTATCATCCAGTGTCTCACGACTTGATGACAACCCCATATACAAATCTAGCCAACCAACTGAAGTAAATACTACCATTCATTGTGTAGAGAGGTGCATTTATGATGTGAAATTATGAATGGCATGGAACAAGCTGCAGACGAATGATGATAAAACTGAGGCTATAATGATCAAAACACAAATATCTTTTGTTTTATATCCTTTCAGTCTAATAAAAAATATCAGCAACACTAACATTAACTTCACACCAACTGTAGGAATCCTAGGTGATACTCTTGACATTACTCACAGAAGCACAGCAGGCTTGTGGAAGATAATTACCAAGTACGGATGCATCATTTCCACGATAGCGTGCATGCACGGGTCCAGGACAATTGAGATACATCTGAGCCATTCCCGGTAAACATTGTCGTCAAAAAGGTTTTTTATCTGGCACCGCCATTGGTCTCCACAATTCTGACTAATGATTCAAGAGACAGAGAGGTTGTACCATACATATGGAAAGCTATTCTATTCCAGCAGGCTTCAAGCGAAAACCAAGGTCATAACATGCACCATAAGGGAGGTCTTTTTTGCTGATGACTGCGCCCTCGAAGCAGGCTCAAATGAACACCTGCAATGCAGCGTTAACCAGTTTGTCAGCTCCTGTACAAGATTGGTTTCTCAATCAGTACCAAGACTGATGTCCTGGATCAGAGGGACCAGGAAAGCCCTGTGATAAACCCAACTTCACCGTCATTGGCCAAAACCTATTTTTATTACAAAATTGATCATGTCTGTGGCGATATAGTATATTGTCCTAACGCCCATTTTTTTTTGAAAATTTACTCTAAAGTTTAGATGTGGCAACTTTGCGTTTAGATATATTTTTCTAACTTGAGATTTTGTATAAAATGATACTAACGCTTACCTTCAGATAAAATTGCTATCTCTGCTTTCAGCTTTTGAAACTGAAGTTTTAAATAGTTTGACAAAATATCAAGTAAAATTTGTTAAACGGGGGCTATTTATGAAGCCCTGATGAAACTAATTAGTCCAATCAATTTGTACTTCTGAGTATTTACTTATGTGTATCGAGGAAAAGACAAGGAGGTGAAGAAATCAGCAAGGAGAGACATGAGAGAATTCGCAGAGAGGCTAGCAAAGGAGGCAGAGGTAGCAGCAGGGCAGAAAGACATGAAAACGGTGTATCAGAACACAAAGAAACTGAAGGGCGACTATTGTCAGCACCATGATCTTCCAGTGAGAGATGAAGTTGGAAACTATGTCACAGTGGAGGAGGAGAGGATGGAAAGATGGAAGCAACATTTCGCGTATATCCTGAATCGCCCAGACCCACCCGTACTCGCTGACATTCCTGAAGCAGAGGAGGACCTTGACATCAATTGCAACGTCATCACTGTTGAGGAGGTCAAGCAGGCCATTCACAAGCTGAAGAATGGGAAGGCATGTGGCGATGATGGAGTATGTCCCAAGATGCTGAAAGCAGAAGACACAGAGACGCCCAAGCTTCTTTGCCAGATTTTCCAAAAGATATGGGATAGTGAGAAAGCACCAAATGACTGGAAAAGCAGAATCATAGTTAAACTTCCCAAGAAAAAAGATCTGGGAAACTTCAACAACTGGCGAGGAATCACATTGCTATCCCTCTCCAGTAAGATCTTTATCCGCATCATTCTTCAACGCATCACAACAGCTGTGGACGGCATCCTACGCCAGGAACAGGCAGGCTTCAGGAAAGGCAAATCTTGCATCGACCACATCTTCACACTGAGGCACATACTTGAGCATTCTCATGAGTGGAATGGATCCCTTTATGTGGTCTTTGTGGACTTTGAGAAGGCCTTCGACAGCCTGCACCGAACCTCTATGTGGAGGATCCTACGACATTATGGCATCCCCCAAGAAAATTGTCAATGTCATCAGGTCCCTGTACGAGAACTCTGCGTGCAGAGTAATCCTAAACAACCAACTCACTCGACCATTCAAGGTGTAAACCGGAGTGAAACAAGGATGCATTCTCTCTCCAATTCTCTTCTAACTGGCTTGATCATGTGCCGCACCACAGAGGGCAAGAGGCATGGAATACAATGGACGTTGACCTCAATGCTGGATGACCTGGACTATGCCGACGACATCGGGTTGCTGGCAAGCAGACACCAGGATATTCAACAGAAGACACAACATTTGGTACAGACAGCAAATACCATAGGTCTTCGAGTCAACATAGGGAAGACAAAGGTCTTGAGGAAGAATACTAGAGTCGGCAACCCAATCACCATCAACGACCAGCTTCTGCACGAACTAGACGATGGCACTTACCTGGACAGTAAGGTCGACACGGATGGAGATAGCTCAAGGGAAGTCGTCACAAGAATGGGCAAGACCAACAAGACCTTCGCAATGCTGAAGCCCATATGGAGGACAAAAAACCTCAGCCTCTACACGAAGATCCGTGTCTTCAAGAGCAACGTGTTGAGCGTCCTTTATTAAGGCTCAGAGTGTTGTAAATCCACTGCGAACATAGAACACAAGCTCGAAGTGTTTCAAACCAAATGCCTGCGACGCAGCATGAGGATCTTCTGGCCAAACACGATCTCAAATGAGGAACTTCGGCACAGAGCGGGAGCAAGCACCATCTCTGAGATCATTTCAACTCGGCGATGGAGATGGCTCCGCCATGTCTGCAGAATTCCCCTTGGCTCACTACCAAGGGCGGCACTGAGATGGACCCCACAGGGAAAAGGAACCGTGGCAGACCCAAAGAGACCTGGCGACGAAAAGTGGAGAAAGACCTTAAGACCAGAGACCTCACCTATCAGACCGCCCCAGCAATAGCTGCCGATAGAAGGAAATGGTGCTCCCTTGCTGTTGCCTCAAGCACCAGACGGCGCAGAGAGGATTGATTGATTGATTTGTACTTATGATCCGTGTTAAACATTATATTTTTAAATTGATTGGTATAAGGATACTTGAAATATAAAATCCACCAAAAACACACGCGAAGGAAAATCATTTCGATTCAAAATAAATTAGTAAATGTTTTCGGCGATATCAAAGATAGCTTTAAGAAATAAGATATATGTAATAATGGCGGATACACCACGGATTCGTATTCTTGTTCTCATAAAGTAAATGACGTATTCCTCCAGAGGAGGTGATCTTCAGGATAAAAAATAGTTCTTAATGTGATCGTGAGGTCAAAAAAACGTTACGTAATTTATTCCTGGTGAATGACTGTAATCGGACATATGCCCATCTTTAGCATGCATCAATTAATCCAGCAATCGTTGTAGGATCAGTATGTAAACGGGTTATGAAGTTTAAATATTTTTATTTTTATACATGTAATGATAAGTCCACAATCCACAACGTACTTTTCTTTGGTAGGTTTTGTAAGTCAAATCCATCCAGCACGGTTTGTTTCGTTAATCTGTTTTAATGGAGTTTCCATTGATCTGATTTTCAGAAGAGACAACTGAGGGTTGGAACGGTCATTCAAGTCTTTATGTCACTTTCTCAAAGCTTTCAGTTATGCATATGATATATTTGATACATGAATTAACAAGAATATGTCATATCATAATTATCACAAAAGATTATATGACTAATGTTTTCTTACCCGTACAATGTTTTCTAAAAGCTGAACATTCCAAAACTCGAAATAGTTAGTATCAAAGCAATTTATATGTTACAGATATTTAGAAAGGTTAAATCAGATATTGTAAAATTTCTTGGTATGTCGTGCTTGTCTGCACATACACCTTTGGGAAATTGTCTAATCCAGGAGATGTTGATTAAAATACTAAAATGATATATTATGAAGGAACGCACACAGACGAATGTATGACCTGTAATTACAAATAATTCTCTTATTCATTGGGCAGTTTCCATAAAATTTAGTTTCTTTTATAAGTATAAAAAGTTTGAACCTTTTGTAGGATATGTTAGTATAGAACTTGTTTGTAAAGCCCTCACTTGGATATTAATGAATAATTTATTTTCAAACTTGTTTCAATTGTATTTTCCTGGAATGTAATGTCTCCATCAGCATTTTCAATAATTTATTACATAACATTTGTGCACAAAGTTATCTATATTGGAAACAATCACCGTGTTCAGATAATAAAAATGTTATATGTATTTGGTGCCAATTGCCTTTATTTACCGTTCATATCTGAATTAAAAGAAAGTTTAGCATGTTCGAGTGCATTGAAAATAACGATATGTGTTCGATATTTTCAACATAAAAGTCTTTTATGTTATAGTTATTTTAGGGAAGTTAAATGCACATATTTTAATTGCGTTGACGGTCAAGAGTCGTAGGAAATAATATCTATTAAATATGTAAAGTATCTTTTGCAAATAGACTGGTGTGTTCGCAGCAGAGGTACATCAGCTGATGGTTCTGCATTTCAAATGAAATGAACCCAAGAAAAAACCTTGATTTCGACTCCTATTGTTGTTCATGTTGTTGTCGGGTTTAACTTTATTTGTCAGCACACAATATGTTATACATGGCAGCCAGTATTAATGGTGGAAGTATAATCCGGCAATATCCCAGAAAGAACCACAGACCCACGAGAAGCTACTGGTAAGCTTTATCACCTTCACATCTGATTTTAATTCGTTTATCAAAGCAATAGTTTGTATATTTGACTACGATTCTTTTATTTCATGTAAAACAATTTGATTGGATGCACCGTTTTCTGATCTTACGTTAAATTTCATAGTAATTCACAGCGTCAAATGACTTTAAATATCTACGAAAGAAGCAAAACCTCTTGAACGTAGTTAAAAAGTGGAATATGAAGTTCGAGTATCGTAAAGAATTATTTTATTCATGATTTTAATATTTTTCGGTATTACAGAATATATATATATATATATATATATATATATATATATATATATCTATATATATATATATATATATATATATATATATATATATATATATATATATATATATATATATATATATATATATATATATATATTACAATTAAAACATGAAATCGGTCCTTCGAATAAGAACCTCACAAATAATTTGTATAATACAGACAAAAACAAAATGGCTCCATACTTGTATGGGTTATTATTAGAGTTCCCTTAATTTTAAAGTATTGTGATAATTAACCTAAATATTGAGTCGCAAACTAAGTTACCACGATCTATAATAACTTTTGAAACCATTCCGATTGATTCCGAATCAATCTAAATTGTACACTGATAGTCTATTCACATATATGCTTTCTTTGTTTTAACACAGATTATATGACCGCCCTGCTATGGTAAAATGTAATGTTAGCTTTATATTTTTCGCTGTTAAAAACGTTTCTTTGTATAGCAAACTCCGGTTTTTAAAGTAAAATGACAAATAACCGACCTTTAACCTTTATATTGCTGTTTTGCATAGTTAGAGTTCTTATTCTCTGGTAACAATCAATCTGCTGAATTGTTCCTGTTTCTGGTCCTGTTTGTTGTGTATTCCCGATTATTACGTTTGGCTGTTCTGCAATAGAAATCTTACGTTGACAGAAGTCTGATGTGATATGTTTTAAATCATAATCTTTGTGATTTAATTTAATTCCATATATCATCTATGTCTTGATTGTTTTTACCGAAACACTTATATAGTCATTGACAATCTTTAAAATGAATGCAACAGAAGATACTAATGATTCTACTAAAAACTGTCACAGAGAGTTAATAATAACTCTGTTTATCACGCTTTTAATACGTCACGTTTTGTGTCATATCTTTCGAAATATTGATGCAGACATTAATTTCAATTACGGTTTTCGTCTGTGTCGGTTGCATTGATATAGTGAAAGTCTTTCTCCTGCATTTAATTATCAATATTTCAATATATAGTTTAATATTTTTTAACTTGTGTATTAGATGCACAGAGTAATGAATAGTTACGTTGTTTATATTTGTATAACAAGTTTGAAAATTTAAAAGTATGAAGAGTGTGAATTTGTTTCTGACTTCTCTTGTATGTAATAAGCAATATTTCAATACATATCTTATTATTTAAAATATGTGTGCAAGATGGGAAAAGTGACGAAGAAGTATATCTATGAGTAGCTAAAGAGCATTCATAAACAGTATTTGTCATTTAGTAAAATGCAAATAGGATATATAAGTGTATTCAAAAAACATGTACTTTATCTAAAGAAGATTTAATTACATAGTTACATTTTAATTCTGAATTCCTACAAAATACGAAGGTGTCCGTCCTAAATATGCTTTACTGATAGTTCCGGTATAAATTGGAATAACACCAGAAATGGAAACCAATTAGGAATAGTAGTCACTGTGATATATTCATCATTTGAATACAAATTTAATAAGTTTGACAATATTAAGTGAAATAATCAATTTTGTTTCTATCAAGTTATTTTAACATATACTGTGGTTACGATTTCTGTTCTGCTCTGTAACTAACTCAGGTTTGTTACAAATTAAAACTATTGACACTGTGAGAAATGTATCCATAACGCTGCATGAAAAGCACAATTGGATTTATTGTGACGCGTGATGATTGAGCTTTACATTTTATTGGACTAGACAGCGTAACATTGCTGCATGAATTGTTCAATACAATATATACCAGTTGAAGCGGTACATATAGACTGATATTGACACGTGCAAATTATATTTAAACTGTAAAGTTCAGAATTTCCATGACTGTTTCCTTAGTTATTAAAATGCTCCTTCATTTTGAATGTAAATTATTCTTTTTAATGAAAAGTTGACAATAACTTTTGGTCAACCTTCGTGATAAGGTCCATATAACTACGTAATGCGTCATTCAGTGCAGGTACGTTCGGAGTACGATAAATATATTCTCAATGTATGTAAGAAGGTTCCTGAGGCTGATGGACAAAACATAAGGAATTGTAAAACAACCGGAGAAGCCTTTGTTGATTTAGAATGCAAACAAGAAGGACCAATTGCTACGAGATGCTCTGCAAGACCATTGAATAAAATTAAGATAACTTCAGACAGCTCATTTTGCAGAATTCACGAATTGCGTCTATATTTGGATATTTTATTTATGAAACAAGAGGTATTTATATCAATGATCTTCCGTTTACTACTCACTCGTTAGATCCTAATCAAGGTTACAAAAGAGAATCACTGGGTATCGCCACGATATTTCCATTTGTTTTCCTACGGCTCTTAGTAAAGCCTAATCCACACAAGTACAAAGTTGTCTGTTTAAAATAATGAAGCTTTAAAATAAACTGGTCGCAAGCTGAGATACATTTTGGTCAATGAGCTATCATATTATTTTTCGAAAGAGATGTCAACTGAAATTCTTAGCTGTGTGGACGAAATGAATTTTAACAAGATCATTATTTATTTGCATTTTCTGAAAGGTATTAATGATATTTCTAAATTTCTTAGATTTTGCTACATTTGTCATATGGCTGGAAAAGCAAATTAGAGAATATATGTAGGTTTATCTTCAATCTTTTTATGAATTTGATTAAAATTGTAGCAGAATAATGATTTACTGTATCGGTGCCTAACATAATACCAGGTAAGCCTACTTACACATGTTGACCATAATGAGATCCACCCAATTTACTTTCTTCACACAAGTTGGATTTGTTTTACTCTCATTAGGAGAGACTCATGGGAAAATAGTTCTTGACTAATGAGTCACCCTCTATAAATAAATCATTCTTCTTCTTCTTCTTCTTCTTCTTCTTCTTCTTCTTCTTCTTCTTCTTCTTCTTCTTCTTCTTCTTCTTCTTCTTCTTCTTATTATTATTATTATTATTATTATTATCATCATTATTATTTCTAGAAGACATTCATTGGATTACTATTACAGCTGATACAATAGTACAGCTTTAATAAAATTGTTCGTACTATATTTATTGTTTTCAAAGCTGTCCAATCGGATCACGTCTCAATTGTTTTGCCTGGAAACCTTCAACTCATTATGTATTATTTATGGATTATACAGCTTCCATGCCATGCTGAATATCCCGAAAGTAATGATTTTGTACGTGAAAAGAATGGGATGTACGTGTTCATTTTCTGTTACAAATGATGATAAAGAATAACTGGATTTTAGTATTTTAAAATACGGTTTAGACACACTATCCGTATGTCATATCAATTATTAAGAAAACACAGTCCAATCATGATTCAAAGCTTGATATTTTCGACACTTCCTTGACTTCAAAAGTAATTTGTTCCTGACTTCTGAAGTTTGAAGAATGAAGGTTCTGTGTACTCGTTGAGAAGTGAAATTAATTTACAATATGTATACTCGAAGCAAGTCCTGACCTTGGTGATATTGCTCAATTGTCTTGCTCATATCTCAATATCACCATGAGGATTAGTAGTTTCGTTCTTATGTAATTGAAAATGAAGTTAATGACTTAATGTGGATCAATATCTTTAATGACTTGTAATTTATTTCTCAATACAGTATCTTTTACAATTGAACTTATTATTCTAAGGACATAATATATTTGTTGCCATTTACTAATTGGGCTGGTTGTGTCTTTTAGTGTATGACCATATATTTGCAACAATAATAATGTATTAAATGTTCTGTTTACATTATTGATTATATATCCTTGAAGAACGGTCACGAAATGTAAATGTTTGATGACATTGCAGGTGTATCGAATTCATAACGATGTTTATATATGATTTGTTCTTTGAAATTGATATTGTTTTTAAAATGCCATGGACTATTTGTAGATTGTCCACTGTGGTACTTGGATCAGCGCAATTGTAATAGATTGCTTTAACATACAGTCACATTGACTTCATTAATGATCTGGGCAAATTTTCATATCGTACTTTTCGCTTCATAAAACAAGTCATCAACATCATTATCATCGTCATAATAATTATCGTAATCGAGAGTACTTCCAATCATAACGTTGCACTGAATAAGAATTGTATTAGAAGTTAATGTTCATTTTTAAAACATTCACATGGTCTGGGTTATGACAATTATTATTAAAGGAAAACTTTGCCATTTCAGTTTATATAATGAAACAGCTTTATTACAAGGATGCCCTCTCACGGGCGAATTGGCATGTTATGCGCATTATTGAAATCTGTATTATTCTGAGTTCGCTTTTCAGTCAAACACCTGTGCCAAAGTGTCAAAGTATCACCAAACAAATGGAATGTATTCGACTATTTCGATGAGTTTGAAACACACAATCCTTCCTTGCACCACTGCAATGAAAATATATATATAGTTAAGTTGTTAATAGGTATAATTTCCATGGGATTACAATTAACTGTATAATTTATAAAATGTTATTACAAGTAACATGAATATATTTTGCTTATGTTACGTTGATTTGTTAGAAATTGCTATCTAATTAACGAACTTGAAAGCAGATTGGAAGCCAATCATATATCGAGAGCGAGAGAGAGAGAGAGAGAGAGAGAGAGAGAGAGAGAGAGAGAGAGAGAGAGAGAGAGAGAGAGAGAGAGAGAGAGAGAGAGAGAGAGAGAGAGAGAGAGACAGACAGACAGAGACAGAGAGAGACAGAGAGAGAGACAGAGAGAGAGATACCATATTTTTTCCAGAACATGTTGCTCTATATGCGCTGAAATATTTAGGTAGGCATCTTTGTGTAAATGGATCCGTACATTTCATGAAATGACAAATATCAGGTGTCTCAGTCTGAAACAGAAAAACATGTAGAGCTGCTCTGGGAATATTTAACTAAAGAGTCTAAATACTTTGACCACTGTTGAACCACGTTAGATTTCAGATGGCCACACATTTTGTCTTAGTTATTTACTGATTTTCTCTATTCCGTGGACAACATATGGCTCCCCGTGGTGTGCGGGATGTGAGATATTGTTTACGAGGCGTATTTGTGCTATGCACAAAATCACATGGCTTCAACAAGCTAATTTATTTCATTATTGTATCCCCTTTTATTTATCAACATTTTCGAGTTTATTATTTACAAGCACAACGATCATTTGATATATCTTCATCACAAATGTAGGCAATAGGTATCTGACAGCTAGCGTATGTTTCATTCCTTATCGTAAAATAGTTCGTTATAAAAAGCGCATTCTGGCCGTCTCGGAAATGAGATGATTGTTTATGGACGCTACTAGTAGAGCTATCATATGTTTTCCTTGAATCATAAGAAGTTACCTGGGATTCGCTACAAGGTTAACATGATGTATCCTATGTTGTTGAGACGTATGTGGGAATTTAAGCCGGTTTCACGAATGAAACCCCGGGTCGTCTTTTAGCAGTGTTACTTGTTTAGTCTCTTTAAAAACGTAACAAGAACAAAATCAAGACAACACGCTTCGCAAAATTGAACAAATCACTTTGTATTCCTAGAATAAACAAAGTGTAAATGAATAAAATATACATACGGATTTACGAATTAAATCCAAATATTATCAAACAATTAAAAGACAGAATTTCTAGTATTAAAAAGTTCCGATCCTGCTGAAATCCAAAAATGAAAGGCGATGACATAAGCTGTACTTTGCGTCATACTGATGTGTCAATAGTTTTGTGTTGAATCACATAAAATAAATTCCAGTTTCGGTTTATATAAATTTCGAAAACTGTCCTTGTCTAAGAACAGCACAAGAATATCCAAGAAAAATATCGTAATGTAATCAAAATAATTTGAAGAACAATAAAATACTTAGCCCGAAGGTCACAACATAAAACATTTAGACGACTCTTATGTGATGTAAATATGACTATTATTCTTAAAACATCAATAATAAATCTAGCTATAACGTAAAACAGATGCCCAGATGTGTGTAAAGCCTCAGAAAAAACTGAGTTTGTAATAATTGAATAATGATTTGTTGATACGTAGGCCAGATATGACCTTGATATCCTTTATAAATCGTACCCTGAGAAAGAATAACACAAAAGTGTTGTTTACTAGAATCCATTACTTTTTCTGAAACAAGGTCTGAAACTAGGTCTATAATAGGTATAAAGTTCCTATTACTAGCCATTTACTTTGAGACAAAAAATATATCCGTCAGAACTGAACTGTATTTGAGTAAATAAAACAACATTTTAATAGCATGTAATGGAATGAATCCATTAAAAACTAATAAACAAAGAATCAAATCAAATATAAATTAAATCAAATAAACATAACATCAGTAAACATAAAGATGTTTGATTCCAGACCAGGACTATAGTTGTATCGGTCATTTAGATATGATCTCACTAATGTGTGATAATGAAAAGATATTCTTATTCGTGGTAAAAAAAATACCCAAGCATATGCTTAGCAATATCGAGTGCAATAATGTGGGTAAGGGAATGTTATGTGGAGATTTTAAGCCAGGCTTCAAAGTTGTAAAGAAGTTTTTAAAATGATTGGTTGACTCCAAGGACATTATGGAGCTTTGTTATAAAAATAATTTTAGTTTTAGTTGGGTCATACGGTGTGTACGAGATTTTTTGAACGTAAATTTGTTCTAAAAGATTCTAGAAGATCATGTGACCCCTTCCTTGTTTATGTAAAAGAGGTAGATAAATTATGTTTTGGAGCGAACTATTTAGTAGAAGTTGGGCTGATGGAATTCTATGTTGTGTATGGGTTTGAGTTTTTTTAAATTACATTGTATTAGAAATTATTTCAATTCATTTGGATCAAGAGGATTTATTTTGTTATTTATCTGGCAAATAATTGTGCTCATTGAATTTCATAAGACCAGAACTGACTTCATCACGTGACATCGTCTTCCATCTTGGATGCTTCACCAAGATTCAAACTGTTAATTATTGGGGCATTTTATTACCAGGAGCAGCAGAGAGAGTGAGCCGGACAACTTTTCAAACAAAATTCGATTTTAACCGTCAAAACGGCAAACAGAGCCTTCCTACGAAATTTCATGTTTTAACCAAAACAAAAAGAAAGTCTCTGTTTGGCAAATGGAGCCTTAGTGATTTTGTCTGAAACACGATCTTGCAGGGGGTGAATCCAGGTCTCAAAAATCCTCCATTGGGTAAAAAACACGATGGACACTCAAACAATCTTTTTAGGATGAAATTCGAAGAATTTTCACGACTTCACAAACAGACTAATTTGTAAAACCTCCCCTTGTAGATCAACTACATTATTGGACTGGTCAGTGAGTTTAAAATTGATTCTGGTTAATGAATTATTATGACACCGCATATAGACTGGAGTAACCGGAGACTCAATAATTAGAAATTCTGGAGGAGCTGTTGGTGCAAATGAATACAAAATATATCCCTGCTGAGCTTGATTTGATCGTTCGAGATTTATTTGATAGCTTCCTTCGATAACATCACATACTAAATTGAGCGCTATCACCGATGAAATATTCACATTTTGAGGAGCAATATGCCTGCCGCCACCATCTGGGTCATTATTATGTGTCAGGATAGTTGTTTGTGGTTGTGGTGATATTTTTCTCCATGCGTCATGGATTTTTTGGAAACCTTCATCAATGGCATCATTGAGAGATTTTTGTAGTTCTGGTTCGTTATATCCTGGTAGATCGAATGTGGAAATATCTTCTCTGCGTATATTATACTTCGTTACAAATTTTATTTTCGTATCAGGATTTCTGTCAAGGAATACCTCTTGCATGATTTGCACATTAAATGTTTCCATGTCACTGATGATTTTGTTACATGTTTCTACGACGCTGATAAATTCATCTCGGGTGAGAGTACCGGATTTAAGAGATATTAACAACAACGAAATATCGTTATTGAACGCTGTGAAATTTTTAGTGATTTTATCCTGTCGAGTTGTAATATATATAATACCCTGACTATCTATTTCAGTGAAAAAATTCAATTTATTGTAATCGCTATAGCTTTTTACTGGATTGTCAGATTTTATCCTGTCGGTGATATAATCAGCTTTTGTGGTTCAGGTGGTAAATTAACGGATTCTCGTTGAGGTGGTAATTCACGCCATCCTAGTACAGTTCTAATATAACTCTGATAGATATCTACGACGTATCCCTCTGTGCTTATTTCAATTGCAGATGATAGCGTCGGCTCATGAACCGTTATAGCGATTTTTGATTCTTTTCCAGTAATCGATTTTATTCTACGCTGGAATTCAGCATTGATTTGTTCGATTTGGTATGATCCGGTTGGTATTGAAACGACGTTCCAGTCTGGGATACCGTCGTCTTTATTCTTATACGAGAACACCAGTGAATTATGGGGTTATTGACCCTCAAATGATTTTGATCTGATATTAGGCCAATTATGGTATACTCGTAATTTTGCTAGCGCGATTTCCTTCACGGGGACTGGGATAGGGAAATTCACACTGAATTCTGGAGTCGTTGATGTTATTGAGATCATGCTTGTTTGTTCTGGGTTTGTGTTCTCCACTATTCGTTGAAGTAATTCCTGCGGTGTTGTCATTCTTATTATAATGTTGTTGTATTTCTAATTTTGACATCGCGGAATCATAAATACTGACCATCGCTGAGAACTCAACATCTGATATTAATGTATCATCGAGTGACAACGATATCATCGAGGATAATTGCGAGTATGCGGTTGATACAACATGAAATTGAATTAAGTAATTTTTCAGTTTACTCTGGCTGCAAGATGATATTTTTTTTGTTATCCCGGTTGATATACCCGCGATTGTAGCAGCCGCAGAAATGCAAATTGGAACTACGATCGGGGCAATCATTGTAACCGAGGCAAGTATTATTCCAGCGAAAACGCCTGACACCGAGTACATGGTAACATCAAATGCGGTGATTTTTCGTCGGTATTTTTTTTTTATTTGATACTCCTCGGCGAGGGTTTTGAATCTAGTTTGAACTTCTCTGACCTGATCATAGCGATATTGCGATCATGAAATCATTTTATTTCCAAATCAGTTTACGATTTAAATTGAAACCGTTATTTACTTAAATCCGCTACGAATTCCACATACCACGTTGTTGAAACCCTAACACAATTTTTATCAGTAGATGTTATCGTGAACATTTCAGTTGTATCCTTGTCGATGATCGTTGAAATTGTTTTGTTGACCCCAGATTAACTCGACGATGAAATATTAAAGTGAGTCGTTGTCACTAGTGGTAATCGATAAATACCTTTAACGGTTGCAGTGATATCTAATTTGTTGTTTGTATGTGTCCACGCAAATGATCCGTGTTGGATCGTGTATACTACGTTGTTGGTTTTCTCATGAGGAATTTTTGTTTTTTCAATGATTTTTATCATCCTCGAGAAATCATTTTTGATTGCTTCGATTAAGTTTTTCGTCTCATCGATGGATTTTTTAATATCAGGGAGTTTTATTTCAATTTTATCTAACGTGGTTCCAATAAATTTATCCACGATGTTTTTGAAAACTGTTTTCCGTGTTCTTCAGTTTTAGATTGAAGTGTTGCTAGTTCCAACCCAGAATTTTTTAACTCATCGTTGAGAGTTTTTAATCTGTCTGTAATAGTTGAAATAAGTACACCCGGTTTGAGTTTACCTTGATCGGAAAATAACGCCATAGTATACTCGATTACGTTTCGTTGTTTAACCAAAATATCTTCCAACGACACATTACTAGTTTTCAATTTACCCTGACGATCTTGAAATACAACTATTTCATTAGGATCAACACATGTTAAGTTCAACGTCTCAGCTATTTCATCTTCGATTATTTTTTATATCACCGGTTGCAGACATTCCTGCAGTGGCATCGGCACCGGGTTTCTTCATCGATGATAAATCTCTCCCCCAAATATCAATCATGTTATTTTATACATCTTTCTCTAAAAAGCGACTGCTAGTGTATTCATTTACGACAACATGTGGTGGTTTTCCCTTTGGGTTACCCAACGAGTTAGAAATAGCATCAAGGACATTTAATACTTCGCTGCCGCATATTGGTGGATCATTCATTTGTTGTGTTGGTAGCGTAGAATGCCAGTGAGGAGTTTTTAAGCGATATATATAACGCATACATTCCTTCGGCGGTGCTAATCCATATGAATCGAAATAAACAATCCCACGTGGATCAATAGCGTATGCAACCCAGTGAGTTCCAGGTCCAGTGCTGTTATCGAGATTAATAATACCGGTTTCAACGCTGTTGGGTTGTGCCGGTAACTGATCTTTCATAAAACCACATTTGAAATTTTTAATCGCTAGTCTTTTAGCGGCATCGAGTAAATCAAAAATAGACATAGGAACCATCGGTTCCTCAATCGAAGATTCCTCAACTAGTAAACCAGTCCTAGTCTTAGACCCTTTCCGCTGTACCATGTACGGGGTTCCTGGTAGTCTTAGACCCTTTCCCTTTTTTATATCCCTGTCCAGTTGCCTTCTTTAGTGTCATTCCTGATGCAGTACCAACGGCTCATAACGCCGCTGCTTTAGCCACCGCTGGGGCTGCTGCTGCAATCAAAGTCGGAATCGCAGCTAACAACGGGAATATACCGCCGGTTTTAATCATATTTTGATAGCAGCCGCAGAAATAGTAATCTGAACACCTTTTTTTGCTACAAGTGCATCATTGAAATGTTTCTCTTGACAAGTTGTCAGCGATAATTTATTTGCACCACCATTCATTTGATTAGGTTTCAGCGTGATTGTGGTTCCATATTTTTTAGCTGATTCCGATTACAATTTTTTGACTTGACCAGGAGTTAACGCAACACTAACAACACTTTTATGACATTATACAATAACATATTGATTCTAAATAACCGATCGAGAAAATCGTTTACATATTTTCTACTGACGTATCTACCACTCTCATTCTTCCACCAACACCTTCGAGTAGCATTGATTTATTTATCGCTGAGAATGACATCAACTGCTCTATAATTAGCAATAGCACCACGAGTCACATTATTAGCTCTAAAGTTTATATCAACGACGGATTGTCTTGTTAAATCAAGATGTTCCAGTGAAAAGTATTAGATCGGATACAGATTCTTAAAGTCATATTGTGATATTTGCAGACCAGTATCGACAGTTTGATCGCGTGCCATAAATGATAATAAACGATGATACACGCGTACAATATGGTGTTCACCGTAATTAAGTTGTATATCTTCAGATGGTTCCTGCTGGCCGTTTGTTCTCAGTGAGACGTCTTTAACACCTAATGGATCAAGTATCATATGGCTCAAGAGTTGATTGCCAACTCGTGTATTATCCTGTAACGCAATAAATATATGACGTGGCGCAACAACACCTTGTTTTGAAGCTATGTTCCACGTGAATAACCCGTTAATATTTGATTGTTTAACATCTGTACTTAATGTTAGCCAACTTAGTAATGATTTTCCTCCTTGGTCCACAAATGATAATAATCGTTCTTCTGCGGTGATTGATGGAGTCAACACTGGCATCCACAATGATAGTTTTGTTAAAATGACTTTACCGGCATCAGCATCTGGATTTGCAGCATCTGCTAGAATCCTCCAAATTGCGTCATTATCATCACTCTTTCGCATGAGTGCTACTGTATGCTTTGCTCCATAAATAACTTTTCGAACATTTCTACAGAATCCAAATATATGATGTAGTGCAATCGCGCACAAAAATGATTTACGCCGCCCTTCCAACATTAATATACGCGTCGCAGCTCCTAGATTGAAATTCTCATTAATACTTATAATCATATTTTCAACGTCAACATCAGCGGCACCTGCATTATTCTTTGGTCGTCTTATAATACATTGATTTCCTCCAGCGGTATTTTTTTAACATCTTTTGCAAACATCATAGAAGGTCCTGCTGATCTTGTATAATCATCAGAATATCTCGCTAACCCGATTATTGTTGTAGCCACATCAACATCGCAATCTATCGACTCAATTTCTTTTTCATCGATGAGGTATCTAGCACTCTCAAATAGCGCCATGATACCATTCTTGACAAACCCGACTTGAGTACCAACAGGATACGGTGCTGGTACAGCAGGAGTATCAGCAGCTGTTACAAGTTCTCCTTCTTCGATAAATGCTTCAGCGGGTAGAAGTATTTACTGGTAACATGAACTTGAAGTTCAATTCTTGATCGACTATTTGAGTCTATTGCATGATAGGCGTAATACTGATAATCGCGTACAGAATCATCCTTGGGGACTGGGACGTCTATATCAAACGCTGGATCAGGTGACCTTTTGAACATTTTATTATATATCCATTGATCTAAATCGTGAAAATTCTTCGAATTTCACCGTCGTGGTTGTAAGCCACTTCCTGCTATCATGTTTGAGTTGTTGCTTTGGTGTGGAGTCACCAGCGAAGCTAGTTTTTGATCTACTGCGTTATTTATAATTTTACTAACACTCGCAGGCATCTCTGCTGTAGACGGTAGTGGTAACGACGGAGTCGTGACTTTGGTTTTCTCCGCCGAAATAGCGCTGTTAATTTATTCTTCGCGGCTGAAAACGCTTTTCCGGTAAAATCTCCAACAATACTAATACCCTTATCACGAATAACATCAATGGCTTTCATTCCTAATTGTTTAGCTAACGGCATCACTTTTGGGGCCATTCTTGCAAATGACCCCGCAATGGTATCACCAAAACCATCACCATAGTACGCGCTATAAACTGGAAACCGTGAATTAACTACATAGACGCTGGCTCGTTTGTCATGGTTGTAGTGTATGATCATTCTTATTATTAAAACACTAGTGTTTTCAATTGCTAGCGTTTTCAGTCACTATGATACCCACTTTCCACTAACTCGCCAATGAAATCTCGATATATTTTGATATCCATGATACCACCTTGAAATAACCGTCTACAGATATCAGCTGCTTCATTAATTATTTCCGGTGAGTTATTTCCGGCTCGCAACCCTCCGATGAGAATATCTAATCGTGATATATCACTGATAACATTACCAGGACATGAAACGCTAGCGTTTCCAACTAGACCACTCCCCAGAAATTCCTTCTCATCGTATGGCAGTCTTATTTGGAGTTGAAATTTTCTCTTAAAGTCTCTGTATTCCTTCAACCTTCTATCTAAACTTCCAGTATTTATTTCATACACTATATCAGCACATTCATTATGAGACATTCTATAATCCGTATAATTGTCCGTGAAAAACGTCTCGTGTGAATCATAACTATTAGCAGCAAATTCACCTAAATTGTCTATATCCTCATTGAGAATTAGTTGTTTAGCGCTATCGGTAAATATATCCGCTAATTTCTTTGATTTAGGTAGTCCACTAACTTGTTCTTTCTGAAATGATATATCCTGAGGGAGTGTTTTTAATGATTTTTTTGTTTCTTTTGTTCTTTTTGCTATTTTGTTCTAACACAGGGAGAAAAGACTCTTCTTGTTTAGAAATTGCTGCTGTTACATCCTCAGTTGCGCTAATTATCGGTTTAAATAACTGTTGTGTATCAGTAGAAAAGTCAATGTGAAGACTCTGTCTAGCTCGCAGTTTATTCCTTACAGAGTCGCGAATTGGTATAAATCTCTTGATTGCGAACAGTCTCTCACGAGTCAATCTAGTTGTTAATGCTTCATTGACCATTATTTGAAATTGTAAACAATTTTTCAATTGTAAAACAATTTTCCCGAAAATCGAAAATTTTTAACTTGAATTCCCGAACCCGACCTAACATACATTTTTAACACCATCGTGGAGGTCTTGCTCCACTTTTCCATTGAACTAATCGGAACCATCCATTAACGGTCCATCGATTATTATTCAGTGTGAAATATTTTTATTTTTTATTGTGTGAAATATTTTATTTTTTATTCAGTGTGAAATATTTTTTATTCAGTGTGAAATATTTTTATTTTATATTCAGTGTGAAATATATATATTTTTATTCAGTGTGAAATATTTTTATTTTTTTTTGTGTGAAATATTTTTATCTTTTATTCAGTGTGAAATATTTTATATTGCTGTGTGTGAAATATTTTGTATTCACTGCGTGTGATATATTTTTTATTCACTGTGTGAAATATTTTTTATTCAGTGTGAAATACTTTTCATTGCTGTGAAAAATTTGTTATTTGCTGTGTGAAATATTTTTTATTGCTGTGTGAAATATTTTTCATTCACAGTGAAATATTTTCATTGCTGTGAAATGTGAAATATTTTTTATTGCTGTGAAATGTGAAATATTTTTTATTCAGTGTGAAATTTGAAATATTTTTTATTGTGTGAAATGGTTTTATTTTTTATTCAGTGTGAACTATTTTTGTTTTATTCAGTTTAAAATATTTTTTATTCAGTGTGAAATATTTTTTTAATTCAGTGTGAAATAGTTTTTATTCAGTGTGAAATATTTTTTTTTTTATTCAGTGTAAAATATTTTTATTTTTTATTCAGTGTGAAATATTTTTCATTCAGTGTGAAATATTTTTATTTTTTATTCAGTGAAATATTTTTTTTTATTCAGTGAGAAATATTTTTTATTCAGTATGAAATATTTTTTATTCAGTGTAAAATATTTTTTATTCAGTGTGAAATATTTTTTATTGCTGTGAAATTATCGATTTTTTATACATTGTGAAATATTTTTTATTCAGTGTGAAATTATTGATTTTTTATTCAGTGTGGAATATTTTTTATTGCTGTGAAATGTTTTTTATTCAGTGTGAAATATTTTTTATTCAGTGTGAAATATTTTTTATTCAGTGTGAAATATTTTTTATTTCTGTGAAATTATCGATTTATTATTCAGTGTGAAATATTTTTTATTCAGTGTGAAATATTTTTTATTGTTGTGAAATATTTTTTATTGATGTGAAATTATTGATTTTTTATTCAGTTTTTTTAATGCATTTTCACTGATTTTTTGACAGTTTTGGTGGTTTTCAGTTGAAAATCTCTGAGATTTTACGGCCAAATGGTCGATTTTGCATGAAAATTCTCGTAGAGAGAAGCTGTTAGGATTCATTTATTGATGATTTTTGACCAAAAAATCGATAATTTCAATCAAAAAATGCTAAAAAAATGACAAAAACAACTAAAAATCATCAATAATTTCAGTCGGGTAAAGTAGTCAATTTCTCGTAGACAATTTCGATTCGACTATTTGTTTTCTTGAATTAACTCTCGTATATTCATGATTTTAGAATTAACATCCTTTTTCAATTCATATTCCCTACGCAATTCTTTTCGTATTTCTTCCACGATAGTAAAT
This sequence comes from Unio delphinus, assembly GCA_029339505.1. Lineage (NCBI taxonomy): Eukaryota > Metazoa > Mollusca > Bivalvia > Unionida > Unionidae > Unio > Unio delphinus. Next base: position 3,169,714 of record JAQISU010000147.1, read on the forward strand.
AGCGGGACAAACACACTTACGTCACTGGAAAATGCAAGAGAGTCCCGAATAGAATTCTGATTTTTTTTTATTAACGCATATTTCTTTGGTAGCATATGCTTGTTAGTGTTAACACCATATTCTATATCATGAAAGTCAGACATAATTTGATCAGGATTTAAACCATCTGATAGTTTAATATCCTGACTTTTCAATTTTGAAATTTCAGTAAGAATGCTATTCATTTTTTTCAGAATTCATATTCTAAAACAATTATATACTTCTAAATGAAAAATGGGTGCGTCAGATATAAATGAATTTAATTTTTTGTCCGGTCTTTTTTGAAATCGCCGATCGATAAATTCCCTCTACAACTCTTCGTAATGACGGTTCAAAAATATTGAAATACTTACCGGCTTCCTTCATAGATGCAAATATTTTTCTTCGTTATTTGTTGTATTACAAGATTTTACTGGTCTCGCTTTCTTTGAGCATTTTCCAGTCTTCCCTCGTTTCAAATTCTCACTTTGTGTAACAGCTTGCAGATTTGATAAAGAATTGTTCTTTGGATTAGAATCTATATGATCAATAACAAAACCATCTTTGATCAATCCATTGTGACATTCATACACGAAACGATGATTGTGATAAACTTTCTTTCCAGCGCCAAACCTTAAATATCCCTGATTACTCACAAAACCGGCCAGTTTCTTCAATCTGCAGTGTCTGACAGTACCATCACTAGATGCTTCATAATTTGTAATCACAGGGTGTGGTCTGAATTCTTGGTTCATTTGTATACAAATAATATTTGTCTAATTCAGTGTTTGGTCTAATAATAACATCACTGGAGAATCATTCGATATAGTCTTGAGGAGTTCTTATGATTTTAACCTTGACGCTGACAGTGTCAGGGTCAGAATTGTTGATTCTTTTGTCATAATAACGCTTCAATTCCCTGTATCGTTTGCCACCACAACCGATACACAACTAAGATTTTCCCCTAACCCGAACCTCATATCGAATACAAGGTAACGGACCAAGGCTTCCACGTCGAAAACGTTGCATATGATACCCACATAATTCATTTCTGCATGATTTGTTACAAGGAGTCACTGATCCAATCATGAGCCATTTGCAATGATTTATTATACATAAATCTTTCATTTAAATGCTTGTTTTAATTACAGTATGAAGTAGTTTGAGAGATTATCGAAAATTACGCCTTGGAAAAACGCTAAATTCAATCTTGATAGAGTTTCTGATACACCAAAGAATAAAATTCTTGATAGAACCATGATAAGTAAAATCAGAGATTGTTTTAATGAATTCAAGCGTGATGGAGCATATCATTGTTGGTCAACATTTCGAATTGTACCTAATATCGATGCTACCATGAATGATGAAAAAGCAGCAGTGATAATCTCACATCTTCGAAAAAGGTTTAGAATAAAATTCATTATCCGTGACGACACTGGAAATTGGATCATCAGGGATAAATTTGAACCAATTCTCAAGGAGAAAAAAACTATCACTGTGAATCAAGATTACAAACCAGGAATTTTGACTGGAATTGACAAACCATAATTCGAGAGATCTTATCCAGTAACAGCAGTTGTTTATGGGATATATCCGTTACATGACAAACCTGATATTGCAAAACTAGCACCAATGAAATATTCTTCGTCGGATTCAACGTCCAATTGTGTAGCAGAACGAATAATAGAACACTTCACAAATGCATCCCGGGGGAATAAATTGACTGATCTAAGACGAAAAAAAAAATAATGGGAATTAAAAGCGAAACAGCATGGGGCAACAATTCAGGATATAGTTAAATTAGAAACATCATTGAGATTTCCAATATCAGTAACCACAATAACCGGTGAAGTATTACACGAACCGAAATATCAATCAAAAAAAGGAACTCCAATACAAATTATTGATCATAACGAACACGCCTGGTCATCTGTAGTAACAATATTCCCACGGGATAGAACTGTAAGATATATACCCCTAACCGGAGAGTGTTTTTCCGAGCAGAAAGTATTTGATGCTATTTACAATTTGAGTAAAAAAGATCCTGTGTCGATGTGGCTATTTCACAGTGCTGCAGACGATGAATGTGGATTCGATCAGTTTGTAAGACCCAACGGAGAATTGTACCGTACTGAAGAGCTGCATAATCAAATGAAAAAAACTAGCTAGTGAGTTTTCTTCAGAGGGAATCGAAGATCAATTACTAACAAACTGTTTTACACTTCCCTTGGTTGCAGCACATTTTGCTAGGAAGAAAAACGCGAAGTAAGTTTCTATCAGATGTCAGATTCAGCCATGATGGATTATGGAATACAAAATATGACACTGCAACCGTTATTTCCGTTGATATGATTGCGTGTTATTCAGGGAGTTTTCTCGGGTATGGAGAATGTAGCGAATACTTCAAACGATTTGGACACCCCACACATGAAATGGCTTGTGTTGCGATTAATGGTCCGCTGCCACATTTTGATTTAACCGGATTCGCTCGTGTAGTATCATTTGAATTGGCTACAGGACTTCATCCGTGTAGTTATCTTTGAACTGGTAGACACATGTCTGAAAAACACTGGATGCCAATAGTACTATTGAGATATATGATTGATTGTGGGATGTTACAATCGTTAATTGTCAGTGAAGCGATTATATCCTATCGTGCACAGAAATCAGTCTGGTTACCACAACCTGATATAGAAAAAATAATTAGCGAACAGCAAAAACTGTTTGCAAATTTCAACAAAGAAGAAATTGCAAATTGGTCCAAACAGTTATTTGAAATCAGAAACAGAGAAGCAAAAGATCTTGGACGAAGAATAATTGGTAAATTTACTTAGGATGGCAAATACGACAATACAAATTATTCTTCACGGTTGATTATAGACAACGCTGAATACGATTTTGTAATCGCGGATCTAACGAATAAAGGCATATATGTCAATCGTAAAGACGCATTTCTGTCCGATGGAACCAAATTGGGTACAATTGTTACCTACAACAATGGATACAATCCGCAATACACACATTTGAGAGCTTCTATGCTCGCATATGCTTCTATCAATTTATTTTCGATGATAAATAAATTTCCTAACACCGCTATTCGAGTCGCCACTGACTCATTTTACATAAACAGCGATGTGGCTGAATTCATAAATTGTGACGAGAGTTGGGGATCATGGAGAATTAAGCGGGAAGTGCTTCATGATTATATTCAATTAGCATATGTTACGATTAAAAATAATTATCGGAATCTCTTTGATATTCAATCAGAATTTTCTAATGCACCATCGATATCTGATCCAATCTGTAGATATAAAACAGTTTATTTAAACGGCTGTGGTGGATCAGGAAAGACGACTCGTGCAATTGAATTATTCCGTGGGAAAAATTCTACGGATATCACAAACATGATTGTGCTAACACCGACTCACAGACTTGCAAGAGAGATGATACAGCGAGGGGTAAATGTCTGTACTTATCACAGTTTCTTTTCATGGAAAGGAGATAAGTAGACTCCTGAGCGTATGGGCGATAAATTTATTCCTGAAATCATGATTTGGGATGAAATATGCACAGTGTCATTAGATGTATTACAAACATTTCTCGAGTGGCTGTTATTGAAAATTACAATAGTGGTCATGTGCGGTGATCACGGCCAACCACCACCATTTGTCGGTGCATCCCCACATGAATGGCTAAATGGTTTTATAGACTATTATGAAGAAATTAACACTGATTATAGATCACTTGATGAACAATTACGAAAATTCAAAGCGCTATTTAGACTACAACCGGATAGAATCTAATGTAAATAGCGCGTGAAATAATTTCAGAAACTCCAATGAATGATTTCTGGGAAGCGTGGAGACCAAATGATTTGATAATTGCAAGTAGAAAAATAGTCAGAAACACACTTCAGATGAAGTTATTTGAATTGCATAAAGAAAAATTTACAACACTTCCAGTACCGTTATGTTATAGGCTTTCGGATACACGAAAGCAGAATATAGAAGATGATATTCCAGGAGGATTTCAAAGACAGAATTTAGTGCTAAATGATATTGTGCTGGTTGATATCAGCGTCGTCGAAGATGCATTGCGTGCTATTAAATCCCCGTGGACACTAGGATACGCAACGACGATACATTCTTCACATGGATTGACTATATCGGATATAATTGTTTGGATAGTGGATAATCACATCGAATGGTCAAATTTAGTCAATCTTGCAGTATCCAGAGTACGAAGAATAAATCAGCTTCGAAAAGTTGTTTTAGATGCTAGTTAAGATTCCGCGGTGGTAATTGAGTATCCTCGGGTATCACTTGCAGTTGTTGTCGAGTAAATCCTCGTTGAGGGGCAGTTGAATCCAGTCTATATATTGCTGGTCTAGAAACGCTAGCGTTTTCACCCGTAGATCGTGTTATACTAGATATCTTGTGTGCAGTAACACTCCAAATAGGATCAGTAGCCCTTTTTTTTGCCACCATCAAGCTCCCCTGGTTCGTATAAATACCTAACAGTGATATTACTACCAAGAATTGGTTGGGAAATGCTAGAATTCTCTTGTGGGAGTTTGAGTATAGACTTCTTTTCAATCGCGTTGAAAGGTTTCATGTTGATTGTTCTAGTAATCTCGTTATTTAGTGCGGTAATCACAGCTGGTAACATTTTGACCCATTTACGGGATCGCTTTTCATGGATGAATTCTTTTGCGTATTGATATCCAAATAACCGCTCAGCATGAGTCCGATTAAATCGTTCTACAATTGCCTGATCGCGATGTAGTGCAGTATTCCCTCGTCTGATGGTAACATTGTGATGTTTCATTGTTGAAAACACTGCACCCTGAAATTCCTTGCCAGGATCAACTTGTAATAGATTTGGCAAGTGCAGATGACCCCTTCGATAAATCCTTTCAAATGCAGAGGCTACTTCAGGTGATGATTTTGTTTTTAGCGGCTCTGCTTGTTTGTATCGACTTGCAACATCAACTACGGTTAGCGCGTATTTGTAACCACCATCATGTGGCAGAAATAGTATATCAGCTTGATGAACTTCATTGGGTCCAATAACATCAAAATGCGAGTAGTGAATTTGTTTAGGCGGTGGTAGATAAATTTGCGCACCGCTCCGGTGGCCTAGTGGTTAGAGCGTCCGCCCCGGAAGCTGGAGGTCGTCGGTTCGATCCCTGGCCGAGTCATACCAAAGACTTACAAAAATGGTACTAACGGCTGCCTCGCTTGACGCTCAGCATAAAGAGGTTAGTGTTAGGACTGGTCAGCCTGGTGTCAGGATAATGTGACTGGGTGAGACATCATGCTACATGTCTGCGGCATGATGTCTCAGTGCTAGACATCACTATAAACTGCCTCGCTGCAGACATCGTAGCGATATGACTGAAAAATTGTTAAAGCAACGTTAAAAATCCTAATCAAACAAACAAACAAACAAAGATAAATTTGCCATATAGCCTGTTTATATAACCAATGAGCCGCAGTGGTTTTTTCACTTTTACAGCGCTAGCGAGTTTATTGATTGCTGCCTTGCCTCTTCAGTATCCACTCGGAAAATAATAAATAGATTCCATGTTGTTATTAATTGCCAGCACATATCATCAATTTACTTTTCATAGACGATTTTATCAAAAATGAAGCCAAATTTTCTTTGAAGGATTTATCAGGAATAGCATTTAATGCATGAATTAATTTCTCATCTGCTAGATGTTTATGCTGCAAATTGCTGCTCTTATATGCAACATCATGAGCGTGACACGCCTTATAAATGGCGTTTATTGGTTCTTCACCGGGTTAGGGTTGGTTATGATTATTGAGTCTCATATCAAGTCTGGTTCCGGGTCCACAGTAGCTATATCCTGGAAGGTGTTTTTCTCCTGGATACTTTGCCCATGGGGTTCCAGGGAGTTTAGTTAGCGTGGCTGCGATATCACCTCCTCGGTTTTTTTAAAGGTTCCTTGGGTTTACCAAAGGAAACAAATCTAAATTTCTTTGTACTACATTGTACGCATTGACCAGAAAGCGCTGATCGGTTATTTTTAGTTGTAATCGTCGTCAAGTCATCTGTGCCAGTAAGCGCCCTACATTTCACACAATATAGATCCATAATTTATATATAACAGCATGAATGTAATTGATTTTTCAGCTACACGACGACGGAAACCTATTAAGCACCATGAAATGTTGCCGAATTCAATTAGAATGACTATAATCGGACCATCTGGAAGCGACAAGACACAACTGCTACTTAATTTGATAATGAGGTGGATGAAATGGGACAAATTGTATTTAATAGCCACGAGTGTAGACGATCAGCGATGCTATGAAGTGCTAAAGGATGTTAACGAGAAAGCAAAAGAATTTCAAAACGATGATGATATTATTGAATTTATTACTGATATCAACGATGCACCGAGTATTGATTCCATCTACGGAAGTATTAACAATTTAGTCGTATATGACGATATCATGTTAGACAATCAAAACAATCCTAGTAGGATTTTTTCCAGAGGCAGGCATAAAAGCACTGATGTGATATATGTCACTCAACGATACACACAAATACCAAAAGTGATCAGAGATAACTGCAATGTATTGTGTGTATTTAATGCAGTTGACACACATACTCTTATAAATATTTGGCAAACTTGGTGCTGCAGTTATATGGATCGTAATCGATTTAGAAATTTCTTTAGTCACGCTCAGTCAATACCACACGGCTTTGTAACGATAAATTTATCAGCCCCGAGGACACGATATCGTATCGGACTTGATAAAATATTCGGTTGAAATCATAGGGGGTGAGTGTACATCGTGTTTTTTACCCGTTTCGAGGCCTGGATTCACCCCCCTGCATGATCGTATTTCAGACAAAATCACTAAGGCTCCATTTGCCAAACAGAGACTTTCTTATTTTTTTTAGGTTAAAACATGAAATTTCTATTTGCCGTTTTGACGGTTAAAATCGATATTTTTTGAAAAGTTGTCCGGCTCACCCTCTCTGCTGCTCCAGGACTTTTGCAATTTTTCTAGTGGATTATATTTTGAATTATTTTTGGATTTTTTTTTATATTGGTTCTTAAAATCGTAAGTTTATTCTTCTTTTCTGGAAAATATTTGTGCTTAATAACTTCTGTATTAAGTTTTTACAAGCTTGTTATTTTCAATCTTTCTATGTTTCTGTTTATTCGAGCCTAAGCACGTAACAGTACCTACCACAATAATATGTTTTGTATGCAAACATTAATTGTTTGTGTTTTAGATTTAATATATTCTTATTCCATTACATGTTTTTATAACGTAACATTATTTACTGGATTTGATAATATCCAGAATTGGAACATTGTGTCTTGTTGCTGACATTGTTCTAAATCAGTGATATGTTTGATAAACGATTATTGATTTTTTTTTATCTGTCTCAGAGTAAGAACCATTGATTGAAGTCAAGGCCGTAACTAAAAAAACTGACGTGAGGAATTGTTTTTCTTCTAATTTGTCTAGAATGATGACCTGTTGATGCCATTAAGCTTTAAACAAAAGTAAATAATCATATACATTGCAGTCAACTAAAGATTTTGCTTTGTATTGCTACATTATATCATTACGATTATATTGTGTATAACATTGGAATGCTTAAAAAGAAGGTCCAGAGGATGTGTACCACAAAGGTCTGTCCTTAGTTACTGAATTGTTTGATAGTTAGTGTCGATTGTGTTCCATCTGAAACGTTTATGCATTCTAGAATCCACCACTATAGATACATACAATTTGTATTTTTATTATTATTATTATTATTATTATTATTATTATTATTATTATTATTATTATTATTATTATTATCATTATTTTTATTATTATTATTATTATTATTATTATTATTATTATTATTATTATTATTATTATTATTATTATTTCATATACGTAGGGGTACATGAAGAATATTTCCCTCGATGAAGCCGACGGAGTTGAGAATTTTTTAATTTGACCACAGGCACATTCATGGACACATGTAAATCAAAAGTTGATGTATTGAATATATTTACATGCGTAGGTATCACGAATATAGCTTACATTATTATCTTGGTTTAATGAGAGGTATATTTACTTTTAACAAAGAACAACACAAGTGCAGATCAATTTTAATTTAAATAACATCACTCAAAGATGTAGTCCCTCTGTGAAATATGTGCTACCCTTTCTAGTACAATCGTCTTGTCCACTGAAACTATCGATAAGACAGGGAAATAAATCAACTGGGGAAGGAAACATTTGAGTTAAACTAATTTTATTGTAAAGTTGCAGCAGTTTGTAATGGTAACAGCGATCGCACAAGGAATTTTGAGAAAACATATTAAATTAATCACTCTGTGTATTACATTGTTAGTTAAACGGTTAATACTGTTAGCTAATACAACAAAAGTCTGTACATCTGAATCGAAAGAAAAATAAAACTTGAATAAGACAGTTAATACAGCTTAAATGCTGTTGAAGTCTACTTACTGGTAATCCTTATAGGTATAACAAGATGACGTGGCTTTAACAGAATTCGACTCGCAAAATAAATATACGATCCAATGATACAAAGTGCATCGTAAATTTGAACTCAATTAAAAAGTATACGGAGTATTACACAATTAAAGCAGCGTGTTTCTTTTACTGAGGATGGAGTAAATGTAAACAAACATCATGAAATGTTATGCATGTGTTTTGAAGACGTCTTATCCATCGTATGGAAACAGGAGGATTGATAAGGCACAACATTTAGCCATATTCTATGTAGACTTTATTATTAAATAGAGAAAAGAAGATAACAAATGGTCCTTAAAATTTCCTAATATAATATTTTGTATATTTACATTGTGCAAACAAATATCCAATTTTTCTAGCAATAATAACCTCGTGAAACCATTAGGTGTAAACATCAGTAAAAAGGCAGATGCATTGAAGGCATCTAATGATTTTGCTTTGGATTAGTACGATCATTGTAACATGAATATTATATTGTGTATATCGGTGGAATACGTTATAAGAATGGAAATAGGTTGCGTTTCATAAGGGTCTGTCCTTAGTTACTGTGTTGTTTCATAGCTAGGGTCGATTTTGTTCCATCTGAAACGTTTCGGCACTTTAGCATCCACCACTTCAGATACATGGAATTATAAATTCTTCTTCTTTTTCTTATTATTCTTCTTCTTCTTCTTCTTCTTCTTCTTCTTCTTCTTCTTCTTCTTCTTCTTCATCTTCTTCTTCTTCTTCTTCTTCTTCTTCTTCTTCTTCTTCTTCTTCTTCTTCTTCTTCTTCTTCTTCTTCTTCTTCTTCTTCTTCTTCTTCTTCTTCTTTTGTTTCTTCTGTTTCTACTTCTTCTTCTTCTTCTTCTTCTTCTTCTTCTTCTTCTTCTCCTTCTTCTTCTTCTTCTTCTTCTTCTTCTACTTCTTCTTCTTCTTCTTCTTTTGTTTCTTCTGTTTCTACTTCTTCTTCTTCTTCTTCTTCTTCTTCTTCTTCTTCTTCTTCTTCTTCTTCTTCTTCTTCTTCTTCTTCTTCTTCTTCTTCTTCTTCTTCTTCTTCTTCTTCTTCTTCCATAAAGAAGGAACAACAGGCACATTCATGCACACCAGTAAAACAAGAGTTGAAGTAATTGACTATATTAACATGCGAAGGTACTACCAGTGTATCGCAAATTAATATTTTGTTTTAATGATAGCTGTATATACGTTGAACAAATGACAACACAAGTTCAGATCAAATTTAATTTAGATAGATCACTCAAGGATTTAATCCCCCTCCATTTGTGTGCTATGCCTTTTAGGACTATCTTCATTGCCACTGACGTCTATTTGGATTGTACTGTGGTGAGAAAAATATCTCAATCTCAGAATACACAGCCAAAATTAATATGTATTTTTGTACAAATATATATGCATAATGTCATAAATATGACTTTTGTTTATACACCAAAAGGTATTTAAAAAGTGCTGGGCAATGACAGCTTGAGTTTTATTTTAAAATGTCTGCAGTTTGGAATGGTTTAAGCGATCGCACAGACAATGTTGAGTAATCACGTTAAATTAATTACATTTGTATTACAGTGTTAAATAAATTCTAACTACCCAAACACAATCGTCTTTAAATCTGAGTCGATATAAAAATAAAACTTGAATAAAACAGTTAATACAGCTTAAATGCTGTTGAGCTCTACTTACTGGTAATCCTTATAGGTACAAGAAGATGACGTGGCTTGGACATAATTCGACTCGCAAAGTAAATATACGTGCCAATAATACAAAGTGTATCGTAAATTTCTTATCAGTTTTTAAAAAAGTGGTATACATTGTACAACGTATTTAAAGTAGTGGTTTGCTTTAACACGCACACACACGCACACACACGCACACAGGTACACACTCACACACAGACACACACACACACACATATATATATAAATATATATATAAATTGGTTTTAAAGGATGTGAACAAATACAGAACAACTTAAAGTTAGATGATTAGTAACCATAACACCCTCACCCATTTTGTACTACCCTTTTAGTGACAGTATTAGCAGCAGAGAGGGTGAGCCGGACAACATTTTTAGACAAGTTTTCACTGAAATCACGCTTAAAATCAATGAAACCAATGACATCAGACCCCAAAGTCAATGACATCAGGTCCCAAATATGTGTGTGTTTCATGGATTAGGTCCAAAAAAAAATTATGAAAAAATCAATGAAATTAATGAAATCAAAAACTTTTCAACTATTACATTTTTTGGGAAAAGGGACTACAACATCGTTGTCACTCACCCTCTCTGCTGCTATGGGTTAACCGAATATTTGATCCAGTCCGATACGATATCGTGTTCGAGGGTCATGTAAATTTATTGTTACAAATCCGTGTGGGGCAGACTGAGCATGACTAAAGAAATTTCTAAATTGATTGAAGTCCATATCAGAACACCATGTCTGCCAAATATTTCGTAGCGTATGTGTATCAACGCCGTTGAATACAGCAAGCATATTACAGTTATCTCTAATCACTTTTGGAATCTGAGTGTAGCGTTGAGTGACATAGATCACATCTGTGTTTTTATGCCTGCCTCTGGAAAATATTCTAGCAGGATTTTTTTGATTATCTAACATGACATCGTCGTATACAACTAAATTGTTGATACTTCCATCGAGGTCATTCACGGATGGCGCCTCGTCAATATCGGTTATAAATTCAATAACATCCTCGCCGGCAATCTCTGAAGCGTTTTCATTAAAATCTTTTAGCACTTCATAGCATCGTTGATCATCTACGCTAGGGGCAATTAAATACAACTTATCCCACTTCATCCATCTCATTATTAAATTGAGCAACAATTGCGTCTTGCCGGATCCAGATGGCCCGATTATAATTGCGCGGATAGAGTTTGGTAGCGCTGCATGATGCTTCACTGGTTCTCTTGTTTTAGTCGCTGAAAAATCAATTATATTCATATCTCTATACATAAATTATGGATCTATATTGCGTGAAGTGTAAGGCGCGTACTGGCACAGATGACTTGACGACGATTACAACTAAAAATAACCGATCAGCGCTTTCTGGTAAATGCGTACAGTGTAGTACAAAGAAATTTAGATTTGTTTCTAAACCCAAGGAACCCAAGGAACCTTTAAAAAAAAACGAGGAGGTGATATCGCTGCCAAATTAGCAAAACTCCCTGGAACCCCATGGGCAAAATACCCCGGAGAAAAACACCTTCCAGGGTATAGTTATTGTGGACCGGGAACAAGACTTGATATCAGACTCAATGATCAAAATCAGCCCCGACCCGGTGAGGAACCAATAAACGCTATTGATAAGGCCTGTCACCTTCATGATGTTGCTTATAAAAGCAGCAATTTGCAACACAGGCATCTAGCAGATGTGAAATTAATTCATGCGTTGAATTCTATCACTGATAAATCCTTCAAAGAAAAATTGGCCTCCTTTTTGATAAAATCGGCTATGAAAAGTAAATTGATGTTAGGTGCTGGTAATTAATAGCAACATGGAATCTATTTACTATTCCCCAAGAGGATACTGGAAGGGTAACGCTGCAATCAGTAAACTCGCTAGCGCCGCAAAAGTGAAAAAAACCACTGCAGCTCATTGGTTATCCAAACAAGCACTATGGCAAAGTTATCTACCACCGCCTAAACAAATTCAATTCTCGCATTTTGATGTAACCGGACCCAATGAAGTTCATCAGGCTGATCTATTATTTCTGCCACATGATCGTGGTTACAAATATGCGTTAACTGTAGTTGATATTGCAAGTCGATACAAAGAAGCAGAACCGTTAAAAACAAAATCGGCCACTGAAGTCGCTTCTGCATTTGAAAGGATTTATCCACGAGGTCCTCTGCACTGGCCAAATCTGTTACAAGTTGACCCGGGCAAGGAATTTCAGGGTGCAGTGTTATCTACAATGAAATATCACAATGTCGCTATCAGACGAGGGCATACTGCACTGCATCGTGATCAGGCCATTGTAGAACGGTTTAATAAAACCCTTGCTGAGCGGTTATTTGGATATCAATATGCAAAAGAATTCATCCAAGAAAAAAGATCCCGTGAATGGGTGAAGAGATTACCAGGTGTAGTTACCGCACTGAATAACGAGATTACTAGAACCATCAACATGAAACCTATCAACGCGATTAAAAAGAAGTCGATACCTGAAAAACCACAAAAAGATTTCAAAGAACCAATTCTTGGTAGTAATGTCATTGTGAGGTATTTATATGAACCAGGAGAGCTTGAGGGTGGTACAAAAAGGGCTACTGATCCTATTTGGAGTGTCACTACGCATAAGATATCTAGTATAACACGATCTACGGGTAGACCTCCAATCTATAAACTGGATTCAACTGCCCCTCAGCGTGGGTTTACTAGACAACAACTACAAGTAATTCCTGACGATACTCAATTGCCACCCCATGGTCTTAACTAGCACCCTTGCGTCTGTTGCACTCAAGACAAGTCAACATCACATTATTTCTGACATGACCGAGATTGTTATTTTTTCTGTCTACGGTGAATTGGCGAGGATCCTTATCCGAATACTGCCAACGCATTATACAATTGCAACTCGCGCAGTGATTATTCTGTTGTTTCTTCAAAGTGATTATTAATTCAGCATCAATATCAAATTCTCGTTGTTTTTTTTTGTCCTGTTGTTTGTAACCGGAGAGTTTTTTATCAATAATATCATTATCGTCACCAATGATTTCATCATCGCCAATGATTTCATCATCGCCACCAATGATTTCATCATCGAAGACAATTCTTCGAAGTTGATTTATTTTTCGTACTCTGGACACTGCGAGATAGACTAAATTCGACCATTCTATGCGATTATCTACCATCCAAAGAGTTGTATCCGATATAGTCAATCCCTGTGAAGAATGTATCGTCGCTGCATAACCTAGCGTCCACGGGGATTTATTAGCACGCAATGCATCTTCAACAACATTGATATCAACCAGCACAATATCATTTAATACTAAATTCTGTTTTTCACTTTGTCCTGGAATATCAACTTCGATGTTCTGTTTTCGCGTATCCGATGGCCTATAACAAAGAGGCACTGGAAGTGTTGCAAATTTTTGTTTATGCAATTCAAATAACTTCATCTGAAGTGTGTCCCTGACTATTTTTCTACTTGCAATGATTAAATCGTTTGGTCTCCACGCTTCCCAAAACTCATTCATGGGAGTTTCCGAAATTATTTCACGGGTTATTTCACACTGGATTCTATCCGGTTGTAATCTAATTAGTTTCTTCAATTCTTTTAATTCATTATCAAGTGATCTGTGATCAGTATCAATTTCTTCATAATAGTCTACAAAACCCTTTAGCCATTCATGGGGAGATGCACCGACAAATGGTGGTGGTTGGCCGTGATCACCGCACATGACGACTTTTGTATTCTTCAATAACAACCACTCAAGAAATATTTTTAAGACATCTTCTGACACTGTGTCTATTTCATCCCAAATCATGATTTCAGGAATAAATTTCTCTCCCATGCGCTCAGGAGTCCATTTATCTCCCTTCCATCGGAAAAAGCTGTGATAAGTGCAAGCATTTACCCCTCTCTGTATCATTTCTCTTGCAAGTCTATGAGTCGGTGTTAGCACAATCATGTTAGAAACGCTAGCGTTTCCACGACGAAATAACTCAATTGCCCGGGTTGTTTTTCCTGACCCACCACAGCCGTTTAAATAAACTGTTTTATACAGGCATATTGGATCAGAAATCGGTGGTGCACTAGAAAATTCTGAACACTGATTGCTTTCTAAGTAATTATTTTCAATGGTAACATCTGCTGATGGAATATAATCATGAATCATTTCTTTCTTAATTCTCCATGATCCCCATTTCTCGTTGCCAGTAGCCTTAAAATCAGCCATTTTGCTATTTATGTAAAATGAATCAGTAGCAACTCTAACTGCGGTGGTAGGAAATCTATTGATCATTGAAAACAGATTGATAGAAGCATAACCGAGCATAGAAGCTCTTAAGTGTGTGTACTGCGGATGGTATCCATCATTGTAGGTAACAATTGTACCCAATTTGGTTCCATCGGACATAAATGCGTCCTTACGATTGACATATAGGCCCTTATTCGTTAAATCCGCCATTACAAAATCGTATTCAGCGTTGTCTATAATCAATCGTGAAGAATATTTCGTATTATCATCTTTGCCACCTTGGGTAAATTTACCGATTATTCTTCGTCCAAGATTTTTTGCTTCATTGTTTCTGATTTCAAATAACTGTCTGGACCAATCCATGATTTGTTGTTCATTAAAATCAGGAAACAGTTTTCGCTCTTCGCTAATTATTTTTTCTAGATCAGGTTGTGGTAACCAGACTGATTTCTGTGCCCGATAGGATATAATTGCTTCACTGACAATTAATGATTTTAACATCTTACAATCAAGCATATACCGTAATAACACTATTGGCATCCAGTGTTTTTCAGACATGTGTTTACCAATCCAAAGATAACTACACGGATGAAGTCCTGTAGCCATTTCAAATGATACTACACAAGCGAATCCGGTTAAATCAAAATCAGGAAGTGGTCCATTAATAGCAACACGGGTCATTTCGTGTGTAGGGTGTCCAAATCGTTTGAAATATTTCTCGCATTCTCCATACCCAAGAAAACTTCCTGGATAACATGCAATCATATCAACTGAAATAACGGTATCAGCGGTGTATTTTGTGTTCCATAATCCGCCGTGGCTGTATTCAAGACAGGACAATTTGACATCTGATAAAAACTCACTTCGTGTTGGTTTCCACGCGTTTTTCTTTCTAGCAAAATGTGCTGCAATGGATGGTACTGTAAAACAGTTTGCTAATAATTGATCGTCTTCTTCTCCGTCCTCAGAAAACTCACTAGCTAGTTGTTTCATTTGATTCTGCAGTTCTTCAGTACGGTATAATTCTCCGTTGGGCCTTACAAACTGATCAAATCTGCATTCCTCGTCTGA
This sequence comes from Unio delphinus, assembly GCA_029339505.1. NCBI lineage: Eukaryota > Metazoa > Mollusca > Bivalvia > Unionida > Unionidae > Unio > Unio delphinus. Next base: position 3,185,275 of record JAQISU010000147.1, read on the forward strand.
ATTACTATGAAATAGCCACGCTGACACAGGATCGTTTTTACTCAAATGGTAAATAGCATCAAATAATTTCTGCTCGGTAAAACATTCTTCAGGTCCCAACCCTGCTGGGGATAGATATTTTACGGTTCTATCCCGTGGAAATATTGTTACTGCAGATGACCACGCGTGCGCGTTATGATCAATAATTTCAATGGGGTTTCCTTTTTTTGATTGATATTTCGGTTCTTTTAATACTTCACCGGTGATTGTTCTTACCGATATTGGAAATCTTAATGATGTTTCTAATTTAGTTATATCCTGAATTGTTGCTCCATGCTCTTTTACCGTGAACTCCCACTCGGTTATTTTTTTTCGTCTTAGATCAGTTAGTTTATTTCCCCGGGACGCATTTGTGAAGTGTTCTATTATTCGTTCTGCTACACAATTTAGCCCTGTCGAATATTTCATGGGTGCTAGTTTTGAAATATCAGGTTTTTCATTGAGCGGATAGATCCCGTAAACAACTGCTGTGACAGGATAAGATCTTTCGTAGTAGGGTTTATCAATTCCAGTCAAAATTCCCGGTTTGGAATCCTGATTCACGGTGACAGTTTTTTTGCCCTTGAGAATGGGTTCAAATTTATCCTTAATAATCCATTTGCCATCTTCACGGATAACGAATTTGATTCGGAAAAAATGACTTTTTTCCCCAATACGTGAAATGATCACTGCTGCCTTTTCATCATTCATGGTAGCGTCAACAACACCATCAATTCGAAATGTTGACCAACAATAAGATGCTCCATCACGCTTGAATTCATTAAAACAGTCTCTGATGGGTTTATCAAGAATTTTATTCTTGGGTGTATTAGAAACTATATCAGGATTGAATTGAGCATCCTTCCATGATGATCTCATGTTTCCGTCTCTTGGACGTTTGTTACGTTTTTTGGGTCTATCGCGATTAAATCTAGGATTGATTTTTAATAATCCCTTAAACTCTTTCATGTTTCCGTCTATTGTGCGTTTGTTACGCTTTTTGGGTCTATCGATATTAAATTTAGGATTGATTTTCAATAATCTCTTAAACTCTTTCATGTTTCCGTCTCTTGGACGTTTGTTACGTTTGTTTCCGTCTATTGGACGTTTTTTGGGTCTATCGAGATTAAATCTAGGATTGATTTTTAATAATCTCTTAAACTCTTTCATGTTTCCGTCTCTTTGACATTTGTTTCTGTTTACTACACGTTTTTTGGGTCTATCGAGATTAAATCTAGGATTGATTTTCAATAATCTCTTGAACTCTCTATCAGCATTGAATTTAGCATTTTTCGAAGTCAATCTCTTGAACTCTTTCATGCTATATATAAAACATGTGTCTAAATGAAAGATTTATGTATAATCAATCACTGCAATGGGTCAGTCATTGAATTAGACAATAGTGTAGTATATAATGACCCAAGAATTCAGACTACACCCAGTGATTAAAAATTACGAAGCATCTAGTGATGGTACTGTCAGAAACTGTAGACTGAAGAACCCAATTGGGTGGGATAATGGTATGGGGTATTTGGTGTTTAATGTTGGAAGGAAGACATTTCGCAATCATCGTTTCGTATTTGAATGTTTTAATGGATTGATCAAAGATGGTTTTATTATTGATCACATTGATTCTAATCCAAGGAACAATTCTTTATCCAATCTGCAAGCTATCACACAAGGTGAGAATATCAAACGAGGAAGGAATGGCACTTGTTCAAATAAAGCGAGACCAGTGAAATCTTTGAATACAACAACTAACGAAGAGAAAATATTTCAATCATTATATGAAGCCGGCAAGTATTTCAATATTTGTAGAACTTCAGTACGATTCGTTGCAGAGGGGATAACCAAAACGGCTATTTCAAAAAAGACGGGACAAAAAGTTCAATTTAGTTATGTCTAATGCGTCATAATTTCCAATTAGAGATATGTCATTCTTATAGAATAATGAATTCTGAAAACATGAATAGCATCATAGTTGAAATAGCAAAATCGAAAAATCAGGATATCAAACTATCAGATGGATTAAATCCTGACCAAATTGTGTCTGATTTTCAGGATATTGAATACGGAGTTAGCACTAACAAGTATATGCTACCCAAGAAATATGCACTCATCAAAAAAATTCAGAATTCTATTAAAGACTCTCTTTCATTTTCCAGTGACATCAGTGTGTTCGTCCCGTTGTATGCTATCGTAGAGGGAATACGAAAAGAATTGGGGTACGAATATGAATTGAAAAAAGAAGTCAACTCTAAAATTAGAAACCTACGAGCATTAATTCAAGAAAATGAACAATTTTGATTGCCCGACCATTGATTGCCCCGACTCTTATCATTTTTTGATTGCCCGATTATTTATCATTTTTTTTAGCCGACCCTCAGAGGGATGTCAAAAATCGATTGACGATGTGTCAGATTGGTCAAAACTAGAATGTTGAAACTATCAGTATTATTTTATTTATATACAATTTTGATACTTTCAACATCAATGATAGAAGGTGTCTCACGATGAAATAACACTTCCATGGTGGTATTAAAAATCATCCGACATGTAACAAAAGTGAGGAAACTGTGGTATTAATTATTTTATTAGAGAATTCCACACTTTCCTCATCATTGATAGAAGGTGTCTCACGATGAAATAACACTTCCATGACTGTGTTAAAAAATCATCTGACATGTCAAAAAATTGGAGAAAGTGTTTTACAATTGAAAAATGGTTTCTGATTTCAAATAATGGTCAATGAAGCATTAACAACCCGACTGGCTCGTGAGCGATTAGATGCAATTAAGAAATTTATACCAATTCGTGACTCTGTACGGAATAAACTGCAACAACGACAGAGTTTACAAACTGATTTTGCTCTGGGGTCTGAAGAATTGTTTAAACCAGTAACCACAGCAACGTACGGGGTAGAGCGTGCTATACTGGGAGATGATCCTGACGGTAAGAGAAAGGAAGAGGGTCTTATTTCTGTACTCGAAAAAATAGCAGCGAAAACTGAACAAACTGAACAAACTGATCCGAAAAAAACGACTGTTTCTCTGTTGAATAAATTTACTGATCATGCTAAAATAGTAATAAAAAACCTAGTTTATTGAAATCAAAGGATTATCAAGCCTTTGGTAATTTTGCTGCTCAAAGTTATAATTCAAAAAAAGATTTTTTAAAGGACGAGTATAAAAATGATAGAATATCAAGTAATGATTGGTTTGATAATTTGTATAAACTAAATAAAGGGATTGGTCGTTTGAATAAGGATGAGATAGGATACAAGGAATTTCAAAGGGGGATTAGTAATTATAAAAGAGAACAAATAGAAGAGCGACAACGAGAAATAGAAGAACGGCAAGAACTAAAACGTCAAACACCAACACGGAGACAAAAAAGAAGACAAAAAAAACAACAACTACCACCTGATGATGATGATGATTTAGAAGAACGACGTCAAACACCAACACGGAGACAAAAAAAACAACAACTACCACCTGATGATGATGATGATGATTATTTACAAACTACGGATTTAGAAAAACTAGATGAAGCAGCTGGTTATAGCGGAAGTGGATTAGGAAATCCAAGGATTGGAAACATTTGTCCTGATAGCGTTATCAATGATATATCACGATTAGATGTTCTCATCGGAGGAAAACGAGCTGGAAATAATTCACCGGAAATAATTAATGAAGCAGCTGATATCTGTAGACGGTTATTTGCCGGCGGTATCATGGATATCAAAACCTATCGAGATTTCATTGACGAGTTAGCAAATGGGTATCATAGTGATTAAATAACAATTGAAAACACTATTGTTTTTATAATAATGATCATCCATTACAATCATGATAAACCAACCCCCGTCTATGTAGTTAATTCACGGTTTCCAGTTTATAGAGCATACTACGGAGATGGCCTCGGCAATACCATTTTAGGATTCTTTTCAAGAATGGCCCCCAAAGTGATGCCGTTAGCTAAACAGTTATCAATGAAAGCCATTGATGTTATTCGTGATAAGGGTATCAGTACTGTTGGAAATCTTGCCGGGAAAGCGTTTTCAACTGCGAAGGATAAAATAACATCATTAGTGGGGCGAAAAAAGAAACCGTTACCGTCTACAGAAGAAATGCCTGCAAGTGTTAGTAAAATAATAAATAACGCAGTAGATGAAAAACTAGCGTCGATGGTAAATCAAGGGGACCAAAGCAATATTGCAAACATGATAGCAGGAAGTGGCCTTAAAAAACTACGTCGATGAAAATGGAAAAATCGTTTACGATTTCACTATTTAGACTCTGATAAATAGAATAAAATGTTCAAAAAATCATCTGATCCAGCATTTGATATAGACGCCCCAGTTGGCAAGGATGATTCTGTACGCGATTATCAATATTACGCCTATCATGCCATAGACTCAAATAGTCGAGCAAGAATTGATCTTCAAGTCAATGATACCAGTAAATACTTTTTGCCCTGTGAAGCATTTATTGAAGTAGAAGGAGAAATTGTAACAGCTGCTGATACTCGTACTGTACCAGCACCGTATCCAGCTGGTACTCAAGTCGGTTTTGTCAATAATGGTATTATGGCGCTATTTGAGAGTGCTAGATATCTCATTGATGGAAAAGAAATTGAGTCCATAGATCGTGATGTTGATGTGGCCACAACAATCATAGGGTTAGCGAGATATTCTGATGATTATACAAGATCAGCAGGACCCTCTATGATGTTTGCAAAAGATGGTAAGAATACCGCTGGTGGAAATCCATTTGTTGTAAGACGACCAAAGAATAATGCTGGCACCGCTAATATTGATGCCGAAGATATGATTATAAACAACGATGTTAATTTCAATCTAGGAGCTGCAACACGAAACGCAATGTTGCAAGGAGATCGTAAATCATTTTCATGCGCGATTCCATTGCATCACATATTTGGATTCTGTAGAAACGTCAGAAAAGTTATCTACGGGGCGAAGCATACAGTATCGCTTGTACGAAAGAGTGATGATAACGACGCAATTTGGAGGATTCCAGCAAACCCAGCTGCAGCACATATAAATGATGATGCCGGTAAAGTCAATTTAACAAAAATATCATTGTGGATGCCAGTGTTGACTCCAGCAATCACCGCAGAACAACGACTACTATCATTTATGGACCAAGGAGGAAAGTCGTTGTTGAGTTGGCTAACCGTGAGTACAGATGTGAAACAATCAAATATCAACGGGTTATTCACTTGGAACCTAGCATCAAAACAAGGCGTTTCTGCGCCACGTCATATATTTATTGCGTTCCAAGATAACACACGAGTTGGCAATCAAATCTTCAGTCATATGATATTTGATCAATTAGGTGTGAAAGACGTCTCACTGAGAATAAACGGCCAGCAGGAACCATCTGAGGATATACAACTTAATTACACAGAAAATCATATTGCACGAGTTTATCATCGTCTGTTGTCATTTATGGCACGCGATCAAAATGTCGATACTGGTTTGCAAATATCACAATTTGATTTTAAGAATCTGTATCCGATCTACTACTTCTCACTGGAACATCTCGATTTGACAAGACAGTCAGTTGTTGATATACACTTTAGAGCTAATGTGACTCATGGTGCTATTGCTAATTATAGAGCGGTTGCTGTCATTCTCAGTGATAAATCAATGCTACTCGAAGGTGTTGGTGGAAGAATGAGAGTGGTAGATGCCCCAGTAGAAAATCTTTGAACGATTTTTCATTGAATTAGAATCAATCAATTATATATAATGTCATATAGTGTTATTAGTGTTACGTTAACTCCTGGTCAAATCAAAAAATTGCAATCAGAATCGGCTAAAAAATGTGGAACCACAATCACGTTGAAACCTAATCAAATGACTGGTGGTGAAAATAAATTATCGCTGACAACTCGTCAGGTGAAACATTTCAATGATGCTTTCAGGGATAAAAAGGGAGTTCAGATTACTCTCTCTGCGGCTGCTATAAAAAATATGATGAAAACGGGTGGTATATTTCCATTGTTTGCTGCGTTACCAGCATTGATTGCAGCAGCAGCCCCAGCGGTGGCTAAAGCAGCAGCGTTAGGAGCCGTTGGTACTGCAGCAGGAATGGCACTTAAGAAGGCAGCTGGACAAGGATATAAAAAAAAGAGACGATCCGTTCAAGGATTGGGTCTAAGACTACCAGGAACCCCGTATTCTTGGTACAGCGGAAAAGGTCTAAGACTACCAGGAACGGTTTATTAATTCAGAAATCTTCAATTTCCGAACCTATGGTTCCCAAATCTTCGATGGTTCCAATGTCCAATTTTGATTTAATGGATGCTGCTAAAAAACTAGCGATTAAACATTTCAGAGGTGTTTTTATGAAAGATCAATTACCACATCAACCAAACAAAACTGAAACAGGTATTATTAATCTCGATAACAGCACCGGACCTGGAACTCACTGGGTTGCATACGCTATTGATCCACGTGGGATTGTCTATTTTGATTCATATGGATTAGCCCCACCAAAAGAGTTTATGCGGTATATAAAAACCCTTCCAATGAAGACTTGGTATTCTACGCTACCAACACAACAAATCAATGACCCACCAATATGCGGCAGTGAAGTATTAAATGTCCTTGACGCTATTTCTAACTCCTTGGGTAACCCAAGGGGAAAACCACCACATATTGTCGTAAATGACTACACTAGTAATCGCTTTTTATAGAGAGAAAGAGTTTTACAATAACATGATTGATATTTGGGGGAGATCTTTGAAACCCAAACCCGATGACACTGCAACCCCTGATTCTATCAAGGATATAACAAAAAAAATTAAAGATGAAATCGCTGAGACGTTAAATTTAACAAGTGTTGACCCGAATGAAATAGTTGTATTTCAAGACAAACAGGGTAAATTGAAATCTAGTAATATTTCTCTGGATGATATTTTAGTTAAACAACAAAACGCAATCGAGAACACAGTTGCGTTATTTTCCGATCAGGGTAAATTGAAAACCAGTAATATCTCTCTGGATGATATTTTAGTTAAACAACAAAATGCAATCGAGAACACAGTTGCGTTATTTTCCGATCAGGGTAAACTCAAACCGGGTGTACCCCTCTCGTCTATTACAGATAGAATAATTGAACTCGGCGATTCTCTGTTGGAACTAAAAACACTTCAATATAAAACCGAAGAATACATAAAACAGTTTACCGCATTTCGTAGAAATATCATTGATAAATTTATTGGAACCCAGTTGGATAAAATTGAACTAAAACTCCCTGATATTAAAAAATCCATCGATGAGACGGAAAACTTCATCGAAGCCGTCAAAGGTGATTTTTCGAGGATGATAACAATCATTGAAAAAACAAAAATTCCTCATGAGAAAACCATTAACGTAGTATATACAATCCAACACGGATCATTTGAGTGGACACCTGAAAACAACACATTAGATATCACTGCAACCGTTAAGGGTATTTATCGATTAACACTAGTAACACCATCGTCTCAATTTAAGATTTCATCGTCCAGTTCATCCGGGTTCAATAATACGATTTCAACGATCATCGACAAGAATACAACTGAAAAGTTCACAATCGCATCTACTGATACTCATTTGGTTAGGGTCTCAACAACGTGGTATGTGGAATTCGTAGCGGATTTAAGTAAATCGTAATTGAAAACGCTAGCGTATTTAAAATAAAAATGATTTCATCATCGCAATATCGCTATGATCAGGTCAGAGAGTATCAAACTAGACTCAAAACTTTGTCTGAGGAGTATGAATTGAAAATTAAAAAATATCGCAGGAGAATTACCGCAATTGATGTTACTGTGTACGCTGTGAGTGGTGTAATCACCGGAGCCGGTATTATACTGTCTTCAGTGACAATGATGGCCCCGATAGCTGTTCCAATTTGCATTTCTGCGGCAACAACAATCGCTGGAATTATTTCAATAATCACAAAAAAAATATCCTCATGCAGCCAACGGAAACTACAAGACTACATAAATCAATTTCATGTTGTGTCCACTGCATACTCGCAATTATCCTCATTGATATCGTCATCGCTCGATGATACAATTATATCAGAGAGTGAGTTTTCAGCGATGGTAGATATATATGATTCTGCGATGTCAAAATTAGAAATACATCATGAATATAATAACAATGACAACACAGATGGAATTACTTCAACAAATAGTGGAGAACACAAATCCAGTACAAACAAGCATGATCTCAATAACCTCAACGAATCCAGAATTCAGTGTGAATTTCCCCTCTCCGGTCCCAGTGAAGGAGATAGCGCTAGCAAAATTACGAGTATACCACAGTTGGCCAAATATTAGGTCAAAATCATTTGGTGGTCAACAACCGAATAATACCCTGGTATTTGCAAATAAGAATAAACCCGACGGTACCCCAGACTGGAATGTTGTTTCCATACCAACCGGATCATATCAAATTGAACAAATCAATAATGAATTCGCGCGTAGAATAAAATCGATTACTGGAGTAGAGTCAAAAATCGCTATAACAGTTCATGAACCAACACTATCATCTGCCATTGAAATAAACTCAGAAGAATACGTCGTAGATATCTATCAAAGCTCAATAAGAACCGTACTAGGATGGCCTGAATTACCACCAAGGGAGGAAACCGTTGATTTACCAGAACCTCAAAAAACCGATTATATCACAGACAGGATAAAATCTGATAATCCAGTAAAGAGTTATAGAGATTACAGTATTGCTAGCATCTTTTTTGCTCTTGGCACTATAGATAAGGGAGGGAAATATCTTTTTGTTAACGAACTTAAAATCGCTGAAAATTTCACAGCAATGAATAATGATTTTTCACTGTTGTTAATACCCCTTAAATCCGGCTCTCTTACCCGAGATGAATTTATCAGTGTCGTAAAAACATGTAACAAAATCATCAATGACATGGAAACATTTAATTCACAAATTATTCAAGAGATATTAGGTGACAGTAATCCTACAACAAGAACAATTTTTGCAGGAGGCAAGGGCATCCCCGTCAAGGATATACCCACAGTCAAACTACCAGGATATAACGTACCAGAACTACAAAAATCTCTCAGTGATGCCATCGATATTGGTTTTAAAATAATTCATGATGCGTGGAAAAAAGCAACATCACCGGAAATAAAAATCCTGACCCATAATAATGACCCAGATGGTGGTGGCAGGCATATTGCTCCGTTCAATGTGAATATTTCAACGGTGATTGCGCTCAATTTAGTATGTGATGTGATCGAAGGAAGCTATCAAATAAATTTAGAACGATCAAATCAAGCTCAGCAAGGATATATTTTGTATTCATTTGCACCAACAGCTCCTCCAGGGTTTTTAATAATTGAGTCCCCGGTGAATCCAGTCTATATGCGATGTCATAATAATTCATTAACCAAAATTAATTTCAAACTCACAGATCAGTCTAATAATCTGATTGATTTACAAGAGGAGGTTTTACAAATTAGTCTGTTTGTGAAATCGTAGTGATTTTCGTCGTAGTGATTTACATGACCCTCGAACACGATATCGTATCGGACTGGATCAAATATTCGGTTAACCCATAGCAGCAGAGATGGTGAGTGACAACGATGTTGTAGTCCCTTTTCCCAAAAAATGTAATAGTTGAAAAGTTTTTGATTTCATTAATTTCATTGATTTTTTCATAATTTTTTTTTTGGACCTAATCCATGAAACACACACATATTTGGGACCTGATGTCATTGACTTTGGGGTCTGATGTCATTGGTTTCATTGATTTTAAGCGTGATTTCAGTGAAAACTTGTCTAAAAATGTTGTCCGGCTCACCCTCTCTGCTGCTGTATTCATGTTCAGTGATGACATCTACAAAACAAAACAGGTATTACCTATATAAGTGAGAGTTGGGTAACAAAACACTCGGTATATTCAAAGACATGTAAATTCGTTATATAATGATGTAAAAATATAATACATTTTCAATGCATTTGATGAGCAGCTAAATACATATACTATATATAAATTATGAATTCAGTATATACATTTATTTGTATTATTCACTCAATGTATTGTAGTGGCTAAAATTGTGTGTTGAATATCATTACAATATTGCCTGGTGGTTAAACATATATTTTGGACACATATTCATCATTCCATATATTGAACTGTTTAATGGGGGCATACGATTTTAATGAACCCATTCTCAAAAATATTATTTGAAGGCTTGTTGGATTAATCTGACCTTCTCCATGTGTTTGCCAAACTGGAATCACTAGAGTAGTGGAAATATACAAACGTTTCCTGACTTACGTATCGTTAACAGTTTACACCTAATTGTATGACTTGAAATCTGGCAATACGAGCTTCATATCGTTTCTTTTCTTATACTGGAATTGTGTCTGCCACAAGTCAATCTACTTTAAATATATTTTGAAACATTACTATTCATTGCAAAATACTCTGGTAAGTATTTAATTAAATATCAACATTATTGCTTCGGCAAATCCAAAATTCCAAACAAGAGCGTTAAACATTCTTCAATGTATATAAAATCTCCATGAAAGCTCAGAAGATAAAATATAAATCAATTTCTAAGGGAGTTCAATAAGATGTACCAATGTCATGTCAGCTTAGCCAGAATGGTGCTACTTTGATGCTATAAGTAAACGGTGATTTAATTAAGCAGCAGAGAGGGCGGACAGACCGAAACTATTTTGAGCAAACCGAAACTATTTCTAACAAAGTCCTAAAGGATTTAATGCAGAGGGTGGACAGACCGAAACTATTTCAAGAAAACCGAAACTATTTTAAACAAAATCTTAAAGATTTCATACCGAAACGAATTCAGTAAAATCCTAAAGGATTTCAAACTGAAACCAATTCAGGTAGACAAAAAAAACAGAAATCCTTTAGGATTTGATGCTACAGACGCGGCACTGATGTCGCTGCGGAGACGAATTGAAAATCCTTGAAATTGCTAGCAATTTAGGATTTCACAAACAGACTAATTTGTAAAACCTCACCTCGTAAATCAATTAGATTATTGGACTGGTCATTGAGTTTAAATATAATTCTCGTTAACGAATTATTATGACATTGCATATACACTTTATTAGTTGGATCCTCAATGATTAGAAACCATGGTGGAGCCGTTGGTGCAAATGAATATAAAATATATCTTTGTTGGGCTTGATTTAATCTTTCGAGATTTATTTCATAACTTCCTTCGATAACATCACACTAGATTCACTGCAATCACCGAGGACGTTTTGAGGAGCGATATGCCTACCACCACCATCAAGGTCATTATTATGTTTAAGGATATTTGTTTGTGGTTGTGGCATTTTTTTCCATGCGCGAGTATTTGTTGGAAGGTCATTGGTTGATTTTTTTGTTCATTTGCGTTATACCCAGGAAATTTGAAATCGGGTAAATCAGCTTCCGTGATATTGTAACCGGTTAAGAATTTTTGATTATCTACATTTTTGTTATTAATTAGTATCTGTTATATTCGTTTGTTGATATATTCCATGTCTGATACAAGTTGATTTAATATCTCAATATATTTTATAATCTCGATGCGTGAACTTGTTATATCAGAGAGATGCTCCTGGAAACTTTGTCGTAGTCGTTCTAGTTGTCTTTTATGTAATTGATTAATCTCTTTCAAATAATCAATAACGTTATTTAGAGTGAATACAATTGTCATGGATGAATCGGATGTTTTCTCAAAACCAAATTCCCATTGCATGGTACTGTTATCAAGAAATGTGAATCTATCAGTTAATTTTGCATTTTTTATATCAAGTAAATAATGTCGATATGATTGGTTGATTTCATGATATGATTGTATATCCGTGATATAATCAGTCTTTGTAGGTTCAATTATTTGATAAGATGTCCGAGGTGGGATATCAGACCAAGCCAGTATTGGTCTTATAGAACTCTAACAGATATCTTCGACATAACTGGGTGAGTTTATCTCAATCGCGGATGATAACGTTGGCTCGTGAACTGTTATAGCAATTTTCGATTCTTTTCCACTAATGGATTTTATTCTGCGTTGTAATTCGTTATTAATTTGTTCAATTTGGTAGGACCCAGATGGTAGCGAAACAACATTCCAGTCTGGAGCACCATCGGGTTTATTTTTACTCGCAAACACCAGGGAATTATTCGGTGGTTGACCACCAAATGGTACTGATCTAATATTTGGCCAACTGTGATGCACTCGTAATTTTGCTAGTGCTATCTCCTTCACCGGAATCACAGTGGGGAAATTCACACTAAATTCAGGTTTGGCTGATTTTATTTATATCAAGCTGGTTTTCACTGGTGTGGTATTTTCCGCTGTTCGTTGAAGTAGTTCTTGCGATGTCGCCATTGTTATTATACTCGTGTTGATTTTCTAATTTTTACATCGCGGAATCATAGACACGTTTCATCGCGGAAAACTCACTAACGGATATTAATGTGTCATCGAGTGACGACGGTATCATCGAGGATAATTGGGAGTATAAGTATGACACCACATGGAATTTAACTACGTAGTCTTGTAGTTTACGATAGCTGCATGATGATATTTTTTTACAATCGAAATAATTGACATCTTTGGTCGTTTTAATATCTTCGCGAACAACTTCTATTCGCCGATTAATCGCTGTTATTTCATCGAGTTGTGTAATTGTATAAGCGAGATCTATTTTAACATCATCGGATTTCGAATCTTTTTTACCAAAAAATGTATTAATGGCGTCATCGGTCTTGTTAAACTTTTAAGGTAACGTAGTACATTTAGAAACACGAGGGTCATAATCGGATCGCAACTTTGACAAATTACCCATGGAGTATTTTATCTCCGTGAGTTTTGGGGTGATCACCGGTGGATTTCCAAAGAAATATAAAAGAGGTTTGTGAATATTGTCAATTATACTTCTTTGTAATTCAGAAAACTGATCGAATTTAGTTATATGGTCGTAGTATTCATCGCGTAGTTTTTTGTTATGGTTCTAAATTGTTAATTCTATCCACAATAGTTGAAACAGTTTACCCTGACTAGGAAACAACGCAATAGTATCTTCTACTACGTTGCGTTGTTTAACTAAAATATCATCCAGGGAAACATAACTAGATATCTATTTACACTGACGTCTTGAATACAACCATTACATTGGGATCAACACTTGCGAAATTTAAGATCTCTGCTATTTCATCTTCGATTATGTTTTTTACATCACTGGTTGCAGATATTTCCGAGGTATGTTTTTTCAGGCTTCATAAAGATCTCCCCTAAATATCAATCTTGTTATTTTATATAATTTCTCTCTAAAAAGCGATTACTCGTATATTCGTGTACGGTTTTGTGGGGTTGTTTTCCCGATGATGAAATAGCATTGAGGACATTTAATACTTCTATACCGCATATTGGTGGGTCATTCATTTCTGTGTTGGTAGCGTAGAATACCAGATTGAAGATTTTAAGCGGTTTATATAACGCATACATTCTTTATGGCGGCTCTTACCCACATCAATCGAAATAAACAATTACACGCGAATCAATCGCATATTCAACCCAGTGAGGTCCAGGTCCGGAGCAGTTATCGATACCGGTTTCAACGCTGTTTGGTTGTTGTGGTAATTGATCTCTCATAAACACACCTCTAATTTTTTTTATCGCTAATATTTTTTTAGCATCGAGTAAATCGAAAATTGTCATGGGAACTATTGTTGTTAGTAAACTTTTCCTAGTGTTAGGCCATTTCCGCTGTACCATAAATATGGGGTTCCTGGAAGTCTTGAACCATTTCTTGATCGTTTTTTTATTCTCGCATCTGGTAGCTTTCTTTAGTGCCATCACTGCCTCTGAACCAACGGCTTCTAACGCGGCAGCTTTTGCTACCGCTGGGGCCGAAGCTGCAATTATTGCTGGTAACGCAGCAAAAAGTGGGAATATATAACCTGTTTTTATCATGTTTCTAATTGCAGCCGAAGAGAAAGAGAGTGATCTGAACACCTTTTTTATCTTTGATGGCATCATTGAAGTGTATTATCTAACGAGCTGTCAATGATAGTTTATTCTGACCACCAGACATCTGATTGTGTTTCAGCGATATTGTGGTTCCACATTTTATAGCTGATTCCGATTGCATTTTTTTAATTTGACTAGGAGTTAACGTAACACTAACATGACTATATGCCATTTTATTTAATAACATATTGATCTAATTGCTACATTACATATTTTCTACTGGTGCATCAACTATCTTTATTCGTCCAGCAACACCTTCGAGTAACATTGATTTGTCGATGAGAATGACGGCAACTGCTCTGTAACTGATGGTGTAGTGATAACACCACCTTCAACCGGACGTGTTACACGAGCTCTGAAGTGTATATCAACTAAGGATTGTCTTGTTAAGTCAAGATGTTACAGTAATAGATGGGATATAGTTTTCTAAAATCAAATTGTGATATTTGCAGACCGGTATCCACATTATTATCGCCTCCCATAAATGACAACAAACGATGATACGCGCGTGCTATTTGGATGGTTCCGTAATCAAGTAGTATATCCTCGGATGGTTCTTGTTTACCGTTTATCCTCAACGAAACTTCATTAACACCCAATTGATAAAATATCATACGGCTGTGTGTTTGTGCACTCAATCGCGCCCTAGCTGAAACACCTTGTTTTGATGCCAGGTGCCATGTAAGTGTATCATCAATATTAGAATCCATGGCATATGTGGTCACTGTTAGCCAGCTTAGCAATGATTTTCCTCCATGGTTCATAAATGATAGTAATTTGTCTTCCATGGTGATTGATGAAATCATTACTGGCATCCACAATGATAGTTTTGATATAATGACATTACCATCAGCAACACCAGCACCAAGCCAGATTGCATAATTATCACTACCATTTCTCACGATTGCTACTGTATGCTTCACTCCATAGATAACTTTTCTGCAAAATCCGAAAATATGATGTAGTGGAATCGCGCGTAAAATTGCCTACGCTGTGCTTGCAACATTGATACGCATGTTGCAAATCCCAAGTTGTAATTTGGATTAACTCTTTTTATAATATCAAACGCAGCTGGTATTGCTTCGTGTACAAGAGAACCAGGTGTTTGTGGATCAGCTGCAGTAGCTTGTGGTGTGAGCAATTTAGTATACTGATCGTGTTCAGCGTTATCAGTGAGATCCTTAGAGAACATCATAGATGGACCTGCCGATCTTGTATAATCATCAGAATATCTTGCTAACCCCACTATTGTTGTGGCAACATCAACCTCACGCTCTATAGACTCGATTTCTCTTCCATCAATCATGCATCTAGCACCCTCAAATAACGCCATGATACCTGTCACAGAATTAGGCGAAAATTAAATTTATTTTTTATTGAATTACAAACTAATTTCACCATTTTTTTGTTTCGTCGTACATGCGTTACCTGGGGTGAATAAGTGTTTTTTTCAAGATAAGCGACGTTTAGCGATTCGCATGTGCCTGACTACGAATTACTTGAAATCAGAAACATTAGAATCACGTGAATTCTGAGAGATAGCTCGTCATTCTTTCTCCAGCCAAAGGGTTGAGTGTTAAATTTACATTTCGTTTTTACTGTGAATTTTATTCAGTTTATCATATCATGTAATGATGCCTTTATTACAATGCAGATTTATAACGTGGAATATTTGGAATTACTAGTAACTATTAGACTTTAAATGCAATAGCGTAATCTAAGTTTTAGATTGTTTTAGAAACAACTATTATTAGTTGGGTTTCTTTATTGCAGCTGAAATTGTTGCTGATTTGTAGCGGAACATCTCTGATTTGTAGCGGAACATCTCTGATTGTAGCTGAACGTCTCTGAACGTCTTTGAATGTCTCTGAATTGTAGCTGAATGTGATTGATTGTGCCGTGATTATGCTGTTTAAATATGCAATCAAATTGAGGTATCTGACTGTATGTCTGTCAGATTGTCTGTCCGTCTACATCTGCGGTGATGTGTAAATATCCGGAAATCTAGAAGTCTAAATGTCCGAGTGTCGGAGCTGTCTAGAGGTGTAAACGTCCGGGGTAGCATCTAAGTATTTGGGGGCCGATGGTTCTAGTAGATGCTGTATGCTATCTGTACGTATATCTGTGGTGGATCCGTGAAGGGCAAACGGCCGATAAAAGTATTGGTCAACCCTTGGTATTCGGAGAAACTGGGCGACGATTCAACAGTTGGTGAATCGTACGGTGGTACAGAGTCGAGACACATGTGTGTGTTGCAATTGTAGTTACAATTGAATACATTGTTATATTTACACATAGTTACTTCGAATCACAGTAGTATTTCAATGGATTACATAAATCTCAATAAAAGTTAGCAACTTGATTTAATACATGTATATGTTTGTGCTAGTTGTCGCAATCCATACGTGCGATAGTATAGTTTGATGTTAGTATTTGTTATCGCAATTTATAGTTGCGTTAATATAACGTTTGTAAAGGTTCCTTGGATCTGTGTTTAGTCCAGGAGATTCCTTGGTTCTGTGTTTATTTTGTATTAATATTTAATTTATTTTTGAATTGTGAATAGTTGTGAGGGGCGATTGTGGGTTGAATGCATGAGTTCTTGTGTTGATACATCATTATTATTGTTTCATTAATAATTTATTTCATAAATTTACATTATCTTTCACATATTGTGCTTGTGTTGTTCATTTAATCCACCATCCACTTGATAACAATTCTGTTACAATACCATTATTGACAAAACCAACTCGGATGTTTTCGTCATTTGCATATGGTGTATCACCAACATTTGTTAGATGTTCTCCTTCTATTTCGATAAACGCTTCAGAGGGTAGTAAGTATTTGCTGGTATCATGGACCTGAAGTTCGATTCTTGATCGAAGAACCGGTTGTACTTCATTAGAGGAATAATACTGATAATCGTGTACAGAATCATTTTTGGGTATTGGGGAGTCCATATTAAACGCTGTATCAGGAGCCTATTTGAACATATTATTATATATTTCTTGATCTAAATCGTGATCTCGTTTGCGATTGCAAACAACTACCCACTATCTAATTTGCAGTAATATTTCACTGAGTGTCATATCCATCATTTATCTGTGATGTTATATTCTGATCCACTGCTTTATTTATTATTTTACTTATACTTGCAGGCATAATTTCCGTAGATGGTAGTGATCCCAATGACGAAGTCGAAATTCCAAGAGATTTTTGCGGTGGTTTCCTTCGCCGAGCTAACGCTACTAGTTTTTCTTTAGCCGCGGAAAACGCCCTCCCGGCAACATCACCAACAGCGCTAATACCCTTATCACGAATAACATCAATAGCTTTCATCGATAACTGTTTTGCGATTGATGTTATTTTGGGAACCATTCTTGCAAATAACCCTTCAATGGTATTGCCTAGAACCATCTCCATAATACGTTCTATAAACTGGCAATCGTGAGTTCACTACATAGACCATGGTTGGTTTGTTGTGGTTGTAGTGTATGATCATCTTATTTAAATGCTATTTATCTAATCGTAAAATTGTAAACGATTTTCATCGAAATCGATTTCCATTCCTATGGATTTTCAACGAAGTCATCAAATTAATCACTATGGTAACCGTCTGATCATCTTATTTAAATTTCTAATCGTGATATATCCCCGAGAATATTGCTAGGACAATGAAATAGAGCCCTACCTAAAAACCCCCTTGGAGTTCCACTCTGAGAAAATCATTTTCCATTTGCTTTTTTAGTGATAACAGTTGCACCCTGGAAAGAGAATTGTGTTATATTAAAGAATATTGAGTGTTATGGTAATCTAAGAAATCCAGGATCTGATTGTTTCTCTGTAGATGATTTAACTTTTTCTATTTCTTCAATAAATTTTTTATATGTGCTATCCTTAATCGATGCCTTAGATACACCTGTAAACACACGATATAATCCATTATTCCATAATTTTTCATTAGGGAGATTATATTCATCGTGGATATACTTTCTTCTCTGATAAAAACTATTAACGACGAAATTAGCTAATTCTTTCATAGAATTAAATCTCATCTCGCTTATTTTATCTAATTTATCCGGAATAAATTTATCTTTGAACGCAACTTGTCCACTAGCAATATCACCTTCTTCTTCGTCATCCTCTTATTCTTCTTCAATAATATCACCCTATTGTTCTTGTTCAGGCTGGTCATCAAGTGTGTGTGTGTGTGTGGGTAATATCAATATCACCCTGTTGTTCCTGAAGTCGTGAAGCGGTTATTATATCACCAGGAAGTGTTTTTAAAGACTTTTGTGTTTGTTCAGTTTCCATTGCTATTTTTTCAAGTATAGGAAGATGGGCTGTTTTTTTTCTCTTGTTGTTTCTCAGGAATATCTCCCAATATAGCTTGTTCAGTGGTTGATACGACTTTTCCCGTTGCAGCGATTACTGGTTTGCATAGCTGTTGAATGTCTGCTGCAAAATCATTTTGAAATTGCTGTCTCATTTGAAGCTTATTTCGAACGGAATCACAAACTGGAATAAACTTCTTAATCGAAGATAATCGTTCACGTGCTAATTTAGTTTTTAGTGCTTCATTTACCATTATAAATTAATATACTATTTAAATTGCAAGTTAGAAAACTCACCTGGAAATGCTTTTGTGTGTTATCCTTCCGCGTAGTGATTAAATCACCAGTGATTAAATCACCTGTCTATATAATTTTGTTCTAGGTGAGTAAGCGCATACCTGTCTATAGAATTTTGTTCCAGGTGAGTAAGCGCATACCTGTCTATAGAATTTCCGTACCTGTATGTATCGACAGCAGTGAATAACGGGACGAACTCATTGATGACGTTACAGATTGCAAGGGAGTCATAAATAGCGTGTTGAATTCTCTTTATAAAAGAATAGGATTTCGATAACACATACGTTATTCCAAGCGCTATCATCAATATCTTGAAATTCAGAAAGAATCTGATTTTTATCTAATATATCTAACAATTGAATTCCTTAATTTTTCAAACTTGAAATTTCGTTAATAATGACATTCTAATTTTCGAAATTCATATATGAAATATTATGTATTTAATATGTAAAAAAAGATAAGCAATAACTCTGATGAACAATAGCGCTGATCATTCACTGCGTCCCTTATTGGCTTTTGTGTCTTTCATAGGGTTCTTTTTCTTTGAGATTTTTTCTCTTTGAGATTTCACTCTTCTTTGATCCTATGACAGTTTCTTTTAGCCGATATTTCATTCTGATCTATCCTGTTGGGTTACCCTAGTGTGACATAGAGCTTTGTGCATCCATTCTATTGTTTATTTTGGGAGCGCCTATTGTTGTTGAACACCTCCCCTCAATAATTTTATTTCCTGTGGGTGTAAAATCATACCGTCACGTATTTGACGTGAAGGGAGTTGAACACGAAGTACCCTTTTTTGGCTGGAGCCCATATTATATAGGAAAACTTCCAAATCGGTACCGTCGACAATAATGGCTGCCACGAGATTCGAATGATGGGCCTCATGACGAGATTACTTCTGTGTATTGTATATACTAGTGGTCGTAATCTATAAATCTATAATTTGAATACGATATACATGGATCATGTGAAACGTTAAATGATGACAACAAGAGATTGCATTATACGGAACTTCTACATGGTGAAACATTAAACCAAACAAAAAAGCCATTCGTACTGAGGGTTCGCAAATATAAAAATACTTTTCAGCTTTATTCATTGATTGAAATACTATTTCTTCGTTATTTTCTGTATTAAATGATTTAAGAGTTTCGTATTTTTCGAGTGTTTTCCAGTCCCTCTTCGTTTGGTGTTTTCACTTTGTGAAATAGCTTGTAGATTCACTAAAGAATTATCGTTTTTTATACAATTTATGTGATCAGTAACAAAATCATACCTGATTAAATGCCTCATATGTGATTCAGATGACTTTTCCATCCAGAATCAAATATAAGATATCCATGATTGTTCACATCACCAACTGATTTCTTCAGTCTGCGGTTTCTGACAATAACGTCACGAGATGCTTCATAATTGGTAATCATGGGATGTGGTTGAAATTCTTGGTTCATTTATATACAATACTACTGTTTGTCTAATTCGTTATTTGATTTAATTATTACTTGGAGCAGCAGAGGAGGCAAACAGACCAACTTTTATAGGCGTCGATTCGGCAAACCGAGGCTTCCTTGTAAATGCTTAATAGGGCAAAAAATAGGACGCCAACGTCGTTGGCACTCACCCCCTCAGCTGATATGGGTTAAAATAATGGTTTCTGCGATGCTGTCAATTATTGATCTATAACAATCAACGATATTATATAATTGACCAGTTTCGCTGCATAAGATTCTAAAGAAAATGAATCGCAGCATGGCATTTTCCGATATATTTAATACAAATCTATATAATCAACCCAATTATATTTTTATATTATATGCCAATCATATTCAAAATAAAAATCATTGATTACTAAACTTAATAATCTATTCATGAATTTTTTTTGTCATTGGAGTTGGACATATAATATTTATATTTCCAAGAATTGTTTCGATAACGTTTATCTAATAATAAAAAAATCATTCCATGCTACTTGGGAAATTGTGCTACCTATTTGTACATAAAAACGTCTTTTATCATCATATTGGTTATAACCGATAAATCCCCACCTTACCGCCATTATACATAATTCATTTAATTCAATATTGAAAATTCCCCGGGTAGCGCTAACCGAATATTTGATCCAGTCCGACACGATATCGCGTCCGACTTAATACATGTATTGTTACAAATCCGTGTGGGCTTGATTGAGCGTGACTAAAGAAATTTCTAAATCGATTATAATCCATATCACCGCCGTACCAAATTTTCCAAATATTTCTCCGTTGAACACAGCAAGAATATTGCAGTTATCTCTGATCGCTTTTGGTATTTGTGTGTATCGTTGAGTGCTATATATCACATCAGTGCTTTTATGCCTGCCTCTGTAAAATATCCTAGCGGGATATTTTTGATTGTCTAACATGACATCATCATATAAAACTAAGTTGTTAATACCTCCATCAATATCATTAATGCTCGGTGCTTCCACGATATTGGTTATACAATTCAATAAAATATTCATCGATTCCTGATTTTACTTTCTCGTTAAAATTCTTTAACACCTCGTAACATCTTTGATCGTCTACACTAGGAGCAATCAAATACAACTTATCCCATTTCATCCATCTTGTTATTAAATTAAGTAGCAGTTGTTTCTTGTCGCTTTCAGATGGTCCGATTATAATCATACGAATAGAATTTGGGAGCTGCATTATGCTTAACTGATTCTCGTGTTTTTGGCGCCGAAAAATCAATTGCATTCATGTCATTATAAATATATTATGGATCTATATTGTGTGAAATGTAAGAAGCGTACTGGTACAAACGACTTGACTACGTTTACAACTAGCAATAACAGATCAGCTCTTTCTGGTAAGTGTGCACAATGCAGTACAAAGAAATATAGATTTGTTTCTAAGGATTTTAAAAACAACGAGGAGGTTATATTGCAGCCAAGTTAGTAAAATTAACAGGAACACCATGGGCAAAATATCCAAGAGGAAAACATCTTCCAGGGCATAGTTATTGTGGACCCGGGACTAGACTCGATATCCGACTCGATGATAAAACCTAATCTCGACGTGGTGAAGAACCAATAAACGCTATTGATAAGGCGTGTCATGCTTATGATGTTGCTTATAAAAGCAGTAATCTGCAACACAGACATATCGTAGATGTGAAATTAATTCACGCGTTGAATTATATTACTGATAAATCCTTCAAAGAAAATTGGCTTCATGGTTAGTA
Source organism: Unio delphinus (assembly GCA_029339505.1). Taxonomy (NCBI): domain Eukaryota; kingdom Metazoa; phylum Mollusca; class Bivalvia; order Unionida; family Unionidae; genus Unio; species Unio delphinus. The sequence continues at coordinate 3,207,201 of JAQISU010000147.1, forward strand.
AAATCGGCGATGAAAGGTAAATTGATGATGGGTGCTGGTAATTAATAACAACATGAAATCTATTTATTATTCTCCAAGAGGATACTGGAGGTGAAAAAGCACTCCAGCGGATTGGTTATCCAAACAGGCGATACGGCAAATTTATCTACTGCCGCCCAAACAAATTAACTACTCGCATTTTGATGTGACCTTTCCTAATGACGTTCATCAGGCTGATATACTATTTCTGCAGCATGATGGTTTTTACAAGTACGCGTTAACCGTACTTGATGTTGCGAGTCGATACAAACAAGCAGAACCGCTAAAGACAAAATCATCAACTGATGTGGCTTCTGCGTTTGCAAGGATTTATCAAAGAGGTCCTCTGCATAGGCCAAATCTATTACAAGTTGATCCTGGCAAGGAATTTCAGGGTGTAGTGTTCTCAACGATGAAGAATCATAATGTCACTATCATACGAGGACATACTGCACTACATCGCGATCAGGCAATTTTTGAACGATTTAATCGGACACTTGCTGAGCGGTTATTTGTATATCAATACGCGAAGGAATTTATTCAGGATAAACGATCTCGTGAATGAGGCAAGAGATTACCATTTGTAATTAACTCGCTGAACAACGAGATTACTTGAACAATCAACATGAAACCTAACAACGCGATTAAAAAGAAGAATATACCTGTAAAACCACAAAGTGATTTTTCAAAACAACCAAAACTCGGTAATGTCATTGTAAGATATTTATATGAACCAGAAGAGCTCGAAGATGGCACAAAACGTTCTACTGATCGTATCTGGAGCGTTACCGCGCATAAAATATATAGTTTAACACGATCTGCGGGTAGACCAGCAATTTATAGATTGGATTCAACTGCTCCTCAGCGAGTATTTACTCGTGAACAAGTTCAAGTGATACCCAAGGATACTCAATTACCTCCGCGTGGTCTTAACTAGCAACTCTTTGTCTGTTGTACTCAAGACAAGACAGCATCACATTATCTCTGGTATGTCCAATACTGCTATTTTTTCTGTCTTCGTTAAATTGGCGAGGAGCTTTATCCGACCAACACCAACTCATTATACAATTGCAACTCGATCAGTGATTATTCTGTTGTTTTTTCAGTGTAATTATTAATTCAGCATCAATATCGAATTCTATGTTTTTTATCATGTTGTGTATAACTAGATATTTTTTTCTGATTATGTCATCGCTGACAATATCATTTATTGTAGTGTCGTTATAGTCTAAAACAACCCTTCGAAGTTGATTTATTCTTTGTATTCTGGACACTGCGAGATAAACTAAATTCGACCAATCGATGTGATTATCTACTATCCAAACAATTGTATCTTATATAGACAATCCCTGCGAAAAATGTATTGCTGCTGCGTAACCTAGCGTCCATCTGAAAACCTGGTCAAAACAACGTACTTTACAAGACACGGGAATACACTCTTAATGACGTTCTAAAAGATAAGATATACATAGTACATTACCGGCGCTATACTTACTAAATAACACATTCAGAAGTAAACCGAATCCTTCAAGATAAGAATCATAATGTACTACACATTTCTTAAAATGTACCTTTATATTGCTAACATAAATCCCTTACAAAGATGCAAACAATGATAGCAATGTGTGCATCATTATCATCATCATCATCATCATCATCATCATCATCATCATCATCATCATCATCATCATCAACATCATCAGTCTCATGACCTAGTGTGATCGTTGAAGCACCGTGCTGCTGAACATCTGACCTGTTTCCTCTACTTGTCTCCATCATCTGCTAATGCCTATGTCTCCACAAAACGTTTCCTGGTTCATTATTTGATGCTGTCAGCCCACTGTCTCTCTCTGTCTCTATTTCTGTCCTTCTGCCACCCTGGACGTTGTCCTGCAGTACTGTTATGGTCCATACCATTTCAGCTTTTCATGTTTGACAGTGATGAGGAGGTCTTCATAATGTCCTACATTCTACCTGATGGTGTTACTCACTTCTTCATTTATGATATGCTCCATGTACGAGGTGCCAAGGATGGTTCTGTAGCATTTAATTTTAAGTGCGTCTATTCTTCCTTGTAATTCTGCTGTCAGGTTCCAGGCCTCATACGAATACAAAAAGATTGAGATTACTAGCGCTCTGAATAGTCTTTTTTCAGTTTTCAGTCAGATATTCTTTTCTCTCAAGACGGGTCTCAGCTTTGACACAGTTGCCGTTGTTTGTGTTGCTCCTGGCAAAAGTTTTGCTCTTGATCCCTCTTAGATTATTATGGAACCAATATATTTGAACTGGACCAAGGTTTCCATCTGCTTTGATTTCGCAGCGCTTATCTCCATGTCAAATTTGTAAGATGTTACATCCAGGTTCTTCATTAAGGTGGCAAGCTCTTCTTTGATGCCATGCAGCTCATCAATATCATCTGCAAACGGATGTTGGTGAAGTTACAACCTTCAATTCTGACTGTCCCACAGAGTTTCGCCAGAGCTTTGCGTGGGTGACAGGATACAGCCTTGACCTACTCTAAATATTTTATGCACTGGTAGTCATGTCTTACAGCTGCTTGATGGTATTGGTCAACATTTGTCCCATGTTGTACTTCGTCATTGTGGCCCACACAGGCGCATGCCACACTAAATCAAAGGCCTGTTTGAAATCTCTAAAGGCATATAGATGTCTTGTTGAGGTTGCAAGTACTTTTTACACAGAACCTTGATATTGAATATTTGTTTTGCAATGCTACTTCTTCTCCGGAACCTTTGTGCTTCAGGAATTATTTCGTATGCTTGTGGTTTCAGTATGTTCAATTTGATATTCAGTATCCCTATACTAACATGGCTGATCAAACTGACAGTTCTGTGATTCTGGCACAGCGGCAGATAGCGTTTTGGGGGAAAGTTATAATTAGTGACTGGGTCCACTGTGTTGGCCATTCACCTGTCAGGCAGGTCTTATTGCCGATTTTGGTTAGTAGACTGATTCCCCCATCCCGATTAGTGATAACTTCAGCTGCGATGATGTCTACTCAATATGTCTTCCTATTCTTAAGTGTTATTATTGCTAACTCACCTCTTCTTTGAAAATGGTGACATAGTCATCATTTGTGGAGTTGGGAAATTCAAGTACCTCTTATCAATGGATGCTTGCAGAGTTGTTTACAATAATCTGGCCATATCTCTGCAAAGTCACTTACTTCTATGACGCGTTTTTTATTTTTGTTCTAAAAGTACTGACTCTTGATTGCTTCTGTCTGGTGAGGTCTGTCACAGTTTGAATGCCTTTTTGCCATTATTCTATATCAGACTGTTATCTTTTTCTGTGCACTTTTGTACAATCCAAACTTCTTTTGATTTATTCAAGGTTTTTAATATTCTTGTTTATTTATCGGTACTCCATTCCCCATGCTGTGTGTCTGGTGCTTTTAGGTCCCTTTGTGCATCAAACAAATTCAGAACCTGTTGTGTACCCCAGGTTTTTTTCGTATACATGGATAAATTTGATGTTAAAGAGAGATGCTTTCAGACGAATTGACATGATTCTGCTAGATATTGGGCAGCATTGTAGCACGGGTCACTAGTTGGCTTTATCTACAAGGAAGCTTACTCAAGTTATGGACTTGTCCAACTCTCAACTATTTTATAAAATATTCCAAGCTTCAACCTCGTGTTCTCCTCACAGAGTCCCATAATGTGTCATGTATAGTGTTATAGTTCTCCTGTCAACTCTTGGAATCTTACACTGAGCGAAAGTGTTCCAATGCTCCAGAAGGCTATGGCTCTCATTTTATGCAAACTATACGTTTGTCACCTTCGTCTTTGTAGACAACGGTAGGCGTGGTCCTTGTTAACCGAGCGACAATGGTATCTTCAAATTTGTCCAGTATTATAATAATAATAATAATAATAATAATAATAATAATAATAATAATAATAATAATAATAATAATAATAATAATAATAATAATAATAATAATAATAATAATAATCATAATAATACTAATAACAATAACAATAATGAGGACTTTGTATAGCACCTAATCTTTTTTGAAGCTCTAAGCGCTTTAAACCATCAGTAATCATATGATTACACTACAAACAAACAAATAAAAAAAACAATCAAATTGGAAAACCTAAAATCATGCTGAAAACTTATATAATACAAAACATGATTAGGTCTCTAAGTTAGTCCCTGCAGTCAAAACAGGTGAGTCTTAAGAGCAATATTAAAAGGGACCACTGTTTCTTTGTGTCTAATTTCAATGGGCAATTTGTTCCACGTCGACGGGCCCTGGTGTGTAAAAGAACGATGTCCATATGACTTTGTTTTCACCGTAGGAACAATAAGTATACGATTGTTAGAAGAAAAGCTTAAGTATCTAGCTGGTGAATACATATGGTTGAGACTGGATAGGTATGTTGGACTGGAGTCTGTCATTGAAACGTAGCACAGAGACCAAATTGTCTGTTTGATTCTGTATCGAATCGATAGCCAGTGTAGGGTATAGAGCAGTGGTGAGGTGTGCTCTGGTCGAGGTACTCTAAAGATGATCCGTGCAGCTGTGTTTTGAACGTTTTGAAGTTTCAGGAGTAAATATTGTGACGAACCAGACATAATTAAGTTACAATAGTCCAGTCTTCAAAGTACTAATGAAAACACAAGTGTTTTAGTGGCATCGACGAATGGGATTGATGCGTCTCAGTTCAAGATATGCAGCCTTGCATATGTTCTTGACATGTTGGTGCGATGTGAGAGTACTGTCTAGATTAATTCCTAGGTTCCGTACTGACTGTGAGAATTTAAAGTTAGTGCTGCTGATATTTATTGCCTGAGGTGAAGGATGTGAACGAGAAAGTCTTTGTGTTTTGATCAGAATAGCCTCAGTTTTATCATCATTCATCTACAGCTAGTTACATGTTATCAATGATTTCACATCAGAAATGCACCTCACTACTCCATGGGTGGTAGCATCAACTTCAGTTGGGTGGCTAGACTTGTATATTTGGGTGTCTTCAGCATACAAATGGTGCGACACTGGGTGATTATCTATCACAGTTTAGAGCTTCTGAATGTATAGAATAAAGAGAACAGGTCCAAGAACAGATCCCTGTGGAACACAACAACATACGTCAACTGGGCTGGAACGTATTCCATTTGAACATATAATGTGTGTCCTGTTGACTAAGTAGGACTTGAGCCACTGTAAGGCTATATTCTAAATGCCAAATACACGCTGGAGACGGTGAAGTAATATATCATGGTCTATTGCATCAAATGCTGCAGATAAATCCAGGAGAGTGAGGACTGTAATCTTTCCACTATCCAAAGCAGAGAGAATATCAATAAATATTTTCAAAAGAGTAGTTTCCGTTCTGTGTCAAGGACGATGTGCACACTGTACATTGCTAAAAAGACTGTTTGAATTCAAACGAGATACATTTTGCGTGAGAACAACCTTTTCTAAGATTTTTTATATAATTGGGAGATTAGAAACTGGGCGGTAGTTCTTTAAATCGTTATTGTCAAGTGTTGGTGTCTTCAGCAGAGGCTTTACTGTGGCAGTTTTGGGAAATGATGTGAATTCTCCCTATGACAGAGAGATATTAAAAACATCAGTTAGTGAAGGCAATATTGGGTCTAAGCACTCAAGTAGCCGTGATGTGGGAATTGGATCAAGTTTTCAAGAATATGGTGCACTTTTCATCACGATTGTCCGTACTATATCAATAGAAACAGGTTCAAATGCTCCTAAAGGTTGTCCCTGAAAAGCTGCATCTTAACAGTATGGTGACGAGTCAGTTGAAATTATGATGTCAAGGAAATCTCTAATGGTTTGTACCTTGTCAAGGAATAATTTGCAAATTCGTCCGGAAGGTCTACTGGAGAGAAGGTTGTTGGAAGTGGTGTACATTTGTTCTTTGACATTAGCTTGTTAGTTATCTCGAAGAGTTCCTTGCTGCTGAAACTGATCTTAGTACTATAGTGGGATAATTTGGCTAAATGGACTATGTTTGTGATGTTCTTCTTAGTGGCTTCATAGCTTTGTTTATGAATAGTGAGTCTGGTGGAAAGCAAAAGCCTCTCTGCTGTTCGGCGATGCCTTTAAGCAGTGCGAAACTGGTCCGTAAGACTGCTATACCATGGAGAACACTATGTTATTGATACTCTGCATTTGGTGGCTGGGGCATATTTTTCAAGCAGTTATAAAGTTGTTCCACTGTTGGAGGTAAGAAAGTTGTTCGGTTTTCTTGGACGTCATGAATGAATTTGGTCCTATTTATCATAATAGCAAATAGTGGTGGAGGGTTAGGGACTGATACGTCGAGATGTCAAAAAATGCAGAGGTGATACGATGCAAGTTCGTGAGATACAAGGGTGGATTGCATAATATTATCATCAGGTCTATAAAGAAGCCAGTCTAAAATGTGAACAAGTGTATGGGTGTGTTGGTTAACTGACTGTTTAAGATTGAAAACGTGAATGGAATCTAGTTTTGACGTGTATGGTTTTCCAGGACACTCAAAGTGAAAGTTGAAATCTCCAAGAATAATTAGGTTACAACCTATCGAATTTCCATTCTATATAAGATCTGGATGTTGCTTATAAAATAAGTACTCTGCAAAACAGACATATCGCAGATGTGAACTTGATTCATGCATTGAATTCTATCACTGATAAATCCTTCAAAGAAATATTAGCTTCATGGTTGATAAAATTGGCGATGAAAAGTAAATTGATGTTGGTTGCTGGTAATTAATACCATCATGGAATCTATTTAGTATTTTCCAAGAGGCTACTGGACTGGTTAAATTAGCAATCAGTAAACTTGCTAGCGCCGCAAAGGTAAAAATACCGCTGCTGCGGATTGGTTATCCAAACAGGCGATATGGAAAATTTATCTACCACCGCCTAAACAAATTAACTATTCGCATTTTGATGTCATCGCCCCTAAAGAGGTTCATCAGGCTGATATATTATTTCTGCCGCATGATGGTAGTAGTAATAGGGGGCACTATAGGGTCTATGGAAAACCCAGTCAAAAACAGCTTGGGGCACTATAGGGTCAAGATTTATAGGGTCAAGGGAAAATCCAGTCAAAAACAGCTTGGGGCACTATAGGGTCAAAACAGCTTGGGCCTATATAGCGTCAAGGGAAATGGAACAGGGTGGGCCTATATAGCGTCAAGGGAAATGGAACAGGGTGGGTCTATATAGGGACAAGGGAAAAAAGTGCGGCAAAGAAAGCTACTATCTTTTCGAGACCTATGAGTGGCCCTGAAAAGGGCCTTTGGATACTTCTTTTCTTTTCTGTCGTTGTTCCACCACCTTTTAAGTTTACCGATGATTCCCGTTTTCTTCTTCTTTTCGTCCTCGGGAATCCAGTCAGGATGTCCCATAGCTCGAAACTTTTCCTGAACTCTCATCCATCTTAGATTGAGTAGATCAAAGTCCTCTTTCTTCTTTTTGTTCTTTTTTTCCTTTCTCTCCTTAGACCAGTTTTCTTTAATCTGGATCACCTGTTCTTCCATCACCATTCTCATCATTGCTTCTGCTTTCTTTAGCCTGTCTAGACCCCACTGCACATATTCCCACTCTATGAGATGTAATGTTTCTTCTAGAAAGCACCTGACTTTGATGACATGATCAAGTGCCTGCTTCAAATCCCCTATTCTTATATATTTTCTTTTAATACGTCTTCTTAATTTCTGGTCTTCCTCCTCTATCATACCTTCTAATAGATCTCTTGCTAATTTCAGTTGGCTTACAAAGCCATGGTTACTTTGAAATTCTTCCTCAAGTCTTTCCACTTCATATTCTGCATCAAGGATCCCAAACCAGCTGTCTCGGAGTTGGATAAACAATTCAAAATTCATCTTGATGTGTTCAAAATTGAATGGCTCCAAGGACTGACGATTGCGTATATATATATCTTAAGCACGGACGTGAAAGTAAACACCCCCTACATTCACTTGTCATATTATATACTATCCACAAACCATATCATTTACTATCTCAAATCACACTATATACTATCCACACATACGGGGAAGCAGCCAAAACAAACCATACTATATACTATCCAAAATCACACCCTATACTAACCACACACACGGGGAAGCAGCCAAAACAAACCAAACTAAATACTATCCAAAATCACACCCTATACTAACCACACACACACACGGGGAAGCAGCCAAAACAAACCCTATTATATACAATCCAAAATCACACCCTATACTAACCACACACACGGGGAAGCAGCCAAAACAAACCCTATCATATACTATCCAAAATTACACGATATACTATCTAAATAGAGTCAGTGTTTATAATCACACTACTCCTCTCTCACACCCATTGGCAATTGACATAGTATTTCTTTTCTAGACATTCGGGTAGCCCTGAGAAGGGCTGTTTTTTAAACTTCAAAATGCACCTGGTTAATGCTGGCATCTCCCAGGTCTAGCCCCACACACACATCTCCTACTCCAATCGTTCTCCCAATTCACTCTTGTGATTGGGAGCGCAGAGGGAGAATGAGTGGCTTCACTATCCCAGTCTTCACTTTGTGGGATAGTGAAAGTCTCTTCATTTTTTCCTCTATTCCGCAACCGTGGATGAGATTGTGGTTGTTGCGGCTGAGACTGTGGTTGTTGCGGTGGGGGCTGTGCCTGTAGTGGACGAACTGGTTCTGGTGAAGGTGTCCTCACCATAGGTTTAACTTGACTAGTTTGCCTCATCATGGGGTGAGGCAAAATTGACATTTTCATTTCCTTCTCCTCTTCTTTCTTTTTCCTCTCCTCCTCTTCTTTAATTCTGTCTCTTCTTCTTCGACCTCCATTGCCAGCTCGTCCAGGAGACGTCTAGCATTCTCCAGATGCATTTGAAGCTCTCTTAACTTTTGAACTCTGCTCATCTTCTTTGATGCGCCAACGATGGGTAGCCAGACTGACGAGTGATTCTTTATATATAGTTCAAGCGCGTACGTGATGGAAAACACCCCCTAGATCCAAAAATCTTACAGTATCCCTATCATTACCAAAAACACGCGGACGTGATGGAAAACACCCCTCACTTTTATACTTGACTCCTATTAATTATACATTGAACAAGTTATTTTGAAAAAAATACGTTGTGCTTATAGACGCACTTCAAAACAAAAGTAAAAAGAGACAGTGATTATAGACTCACTTCTAATTTTTTTCTAACTTCCTCACATACCATAAGCAAATTGAATGATTAATTCTTTTCGAGAATATTGGGTAGCCCTGAAAAGGGCTGTTTTTTTTTGTTTTTGTGTGTACGAGGAAGGATGGCAATCTTTTATCGTCTAAGATTGCGTCCTCGTTTGGCTACACGATAGGGTCTGCTTCTTCGGAAAGAGAAAGAGAACTCTTTCGTGTCCACACGACAGTCGACAAAACTTCTGTCTGGTTCCTGCTGCTGTTGTTGCTGTTGCTGCTGCTGCTACTGTTCTCTCTGCTCTCTCTGCTGCTTTTGAAGTCGATACTTCTCAGTCCATTCTTCTTTCTCTTTTTGAATTTCCTCTCTGAAGAGTTCTTCTATAAGGTCTTCCGTTTCTTGTAGCATTCTCACATTCTCAATCTCTTCAGGCTTTGGCATCAGATTGTGTCTGATACGATGCAGAGTGACGTAAGCTTCGTTCAGCTTAGCTAGTCTTGAGCACATCTTCGTAGGAGGATGAGTCAAACAATGGATGGCCAGACTGGAGACTACCCCTGCTTTATATGGTTCAAGCGCGGACGTGATGGAAAACACCCCTCGACGGTTTAGGGTTTTGAAACGTTGGGATAGTTTGATGTAAGGGATAGAAAGAAAAGTCAAAGAGCATTTATATCAATACAAATGTAAAACAAACGACAGACGCATTGGTTTTCAAAACACAACATTTTTATTCAAATAACAAACATTATTTCAAATAACAAACACAATTTTTTTCAACTAACAAACTTTTTTTTCAAATAACAAATATTTTTTCAAATAACAAACATTTTTTTTCTTTCATAACACTAATACACTCTCTTTTGACATGGTTGACAACGTTGTGAATTAAATTGAGATTTCCACTGATGGAAGTCATTGGGCCATTGATGTACACTACGTTTCCTAGCTAAAGACAACAGATAGCCATAATGGTCACAAAACCATCGATCTACTTTGTCATCGTTTCGAGACGAATGACGATCAAAATAAGTCACTAAATGTTCTAAAGAATATCCAAGACTGCGATGATGCAGATAATAGATACAATATTGTCCACACACCATAGAATCTGTGCTTTGTAATTTCACATTATTGAATCGTGTCGTCTGGGCATTTCTTCTCATAAAGTCAATGATATCATCTTCGAAAGGGGGTAATCCATACGAATCAAAATATTCCGCACAACCCTCTTGAGGAAAGTAGACTGCTACCCAGTGAGTTCCTGGAAGATGACTGTCATCTGTATTGATGACATAAGCTTGATTCTCTTGAGGTTTGCGATGAGGTAGTTCATCTTTAGCACACACCACAGGATTCCAAGAAGCAGTGTACGAACTACGGTTCAGAAGATAATAAAGTTCCCAAGTATCCATTTTTTGTTGTGTAGCCTTGTTTTTTTCTCTCCTTTCTTCACAGATGATGATAAGTCATCAATTCAATCCAGACTTTTTGCTTGAAACGGTCTGACAAGTAACTGATGGTTTGCTTCGTCTCTTTACTTTTGGCCAAGAGAGCTTCGATGCGATCAATTTCTCGAGCAAACAATGGAGGAGAGGAATGATCACGTAAGCCTTTATACCACTGAAGTAACACGTCTTCTTCGGAGATGAGACTCCAAGCTTCGTTCAGATAATCGTCCAATTTTTCTTCTTGACTCATCATCATACATTTATCGTGTTGAATTTGACTGGGATGATCGATTTGACATCCATAACAATCTTTTTTAATCATGTCTCTCATTTTATCTTCCAAGTGTTGTGCAAAACAAGCCACTAACTGTTGTTCCTGTTCTGGCCATCTGGATTGCATGATCACTACTTCTTCTTTTTGGTCTTCGGGAACTGCTTTTTCTGTAACCTCCCATTCCATGGATTCTCCACTATTCAAAAAAGGACAAGGGTCTTCCATAATGTCTAATAGTCTAGAATGACTTCTCTCAAACTGTTGATTTCTATGGTATTATCGAATTCAGCATACAGAATGACATTCACCGTGTCGGTAAGAGCCTTTTCAAACTGAAGTTCCACACGCAGTTGTCCTGATTTTATAGGGTGGAAATGTCCCTCGTCGCTGCCTTGGTCTGGAGTGAAATCAAAAGCCCACAATGTGTAACCTTCTGCATAATCTTCGTAGGAAATACCGTGACTGGTGTTGGTTCCTAACTGTCCTGTGGCTTCGTACAGTGACAAGTACGACCTCAAGTAATTCTTCGCGGTAAACTTGGGTTCGAAGGGTCTGGTACACAAAGTTTTGCCATCGCGACTGACTTCAATTTTGGATACATTGTAGTGCTTAAACTCGAAAGGATTTTCAGTGTGGGCACCGTTGAAGGCTGAATTCTTGACGATACCAATGAATAAACGTTTGGGTAACTGTCCTTGGAACAGATGATCTTCGATCTTAGATTGGAGTCCAGAGGCAATGGTGAAAGTTTTGACTTCCACACGCCGTATCGGATACTTGGCTGTCGTTCTGCTCAAAGTGTGACTGATGTCATTTCCCACTTTAGGTAACACTTCCACGCGACGCACGTATAACCTGGCTTCTTCGATGATGGTTTTGTATGTGTTGGCATCAGCCATCAAATGGAAAGCAGTACTACTTCGATTCAGTCTCAAGCGAATATCTACTCCGTTCAGCAAATACTTCTCTTGAAACCACATGTCCAAATGCAAACGATCGAACAGTTCTAAACTACGATTTACAATTTTCTTATGACGCTCGATAAAACCCTCATTGCCGTCTTTTAGTTCTGTGATGTTAAACTTATTTGCGGTGTCAGGTTTCCATACCACGCAAGCATCTAGATGAGTGTTCGTCGCTTCTTTTCCGTACGTCAAGAGATTTTCGAGGTACGCTCGGTAAGGGTAAGTATCCATGCTACTGCTGACCAGTTTGTTATTCATGTACAAATCCACTTCGCTGAACAAGGAATGCATGAAATTGTTGACGGGAGCTACTTCGTTCGCGTCTGCTACAACGGTGTTGTCAGCCGATTTGGCCACTTTCACTTTCAAATACAAGTAACTGTTATTGAGATCGATGTAATCTTCGGGTTGTCCTTTGATTTCAAACTCGATGGGAGCTGAATCTGTCAAAGAGGAGACGGGATGAAATTCAACCCATTGGGCTTCTTGCATGGTCGTCATGGTGGGTGGCATGGCAAAGAGATCTAGTTCCGACTTGGAACAGGCACAAGATTCTTGGTGCATCATTTTTTCTTTAGGTTTTTTCTCTTCACTTTTAATAATCAAAAATGTCTAAGTCTCGAGCGGTTCTTTTTTTCTTCGTCTTTCTCACTTTAGAGGTACGGAGACTTTTGAAAGGGTGTCTTTGTCGACGCTTTCTACCTTGTCCTTGCTGTGTCGTCAGGGAAGCAGGAATGTCAGACTCGGTACCGTTCAGGGCATTTATAGGACTTTCTCGTCGACCCAAAATCTCTTTACCCGTTTGAAGCAAGGCATTTTTGCCTGCTCTCAAAAAAGCTTCTTTAGGGTTTTGTTTGTCAATGAGAACATTGTAAAGAAAATCTTTGCCGTGAGTCAATGCGGCATCTTTTAAGGTGTGCAATCCTCGTGTCATCATCGTTTTCAAAACAGGGACCACGGAACGGAAGGCTGATTTAAACATATCTCCTAAACCATGTCCTCGTTGTCGAGTGACTCCTTGGTACACAGGATATATCACTTTTTCAGTTGTTGGAGAATCGTTTTTGAAAATGGAGTTTCACTGTGACTTTCCCTTTGGTAAATGGAATATTTTGACCTAGTTCTCCTTTTATAGTAATGTTGACACTGTCGAAATACGACTTACTGACAGGCAAATAATGAGGATGTACAAATTCGCGGTGAACGTGATAGGTATTTCCACCTTCCTCGTCAGCGGTGACAGAGTCCACTTTGAAAGGAATGACACGCAGTAACGGTGCAGAGGTGTGTCCTACCACGTTGTACTCTGCCACATCGGAGTACACAAACATCAAGTTGAGTCCTTGGTTCAATTCTACAGGGGGATCGAAAATATTTTGCAAAATCCAAGTTAGTGGTTATGCTTGGTATTTGCTTTTGCTTCTTAGCCATCTCGACGTCTCCACCCAAAATATCAAACAATTCAGGACAAAAGGTAATGCCTATCATTTTATCCTTTGAAAATTTCATCAGGAGGCGACGAGCCACTTTATGGTACTCAAAGGTAACACTTTTTTCAGTTTTGTCCAGGGGTTTACCAAACACTGTATTGAACTTGTTTGCAATCGTAGTCACTAAATGTTGACCACTAAAATAATAGCCTGAAGGGATCTTGAAATGATAGGTAGCCAGATTAGTTATGGCGTTCTGCTCTTTTATTATCCCCTCATCGATAAGGATTTTGTCTCGGTCGTTTAATGATTTTTGCAAATCCGTGTCATACACTTGTACTGAAAAAGTGTTTTGATTTTCGACGATGTTTTTGATTTGTGTCGGGTGTATCATTTCCACTAAAGCTACTTCCCAACGAGCATCTTGATCCAAATGCATGGCTTGAGGTAATTTAGCCGTGTAACAGCACAACGTGTTCTTAGGAAACACCTTCATGGAACTGTCACTGGGTAACGTTAAGTAAAATTGGTTCATAGTGTGGTTCATAATTCCAATGTTGTTCTGTCCGAGGAGTCACTCGAGGTTAAAGGAGTGTCTAAAAGAGGATTGTGATTGGAAGGGTGACTGTCAGGAGAATGACTAACGTTGGACGCAAGGCTCCCAATATTGTTACTGTTGTTCCCGTTGTAAGAGTATTTCAGGGAAGGATTGGGAAGAAGATACCCGATGCAACTGCTGAGTAAAATGGTCCACAATTGTTTGTCTCCTTGTTGCAAACTCAAATTAGCAATGGCTGCACCAATGACACAATACACCACAAAGATTTGACAGAAAAAAACGATTTGGGTTTTAGGGACACGTTCTCCACGCCACACCCACAAGGGTTGCTTTTGTAAATCTTGCAGAGATGATGTGGGTGAAGGAGTAGTCACTGTGGTTGCTGAAGCTGTATTGAAGGGCATGATGGTCACTTCTTTTTATAGTCGATGACTTGGGCAGCGTCAATCCAAGAATCAAAACTAGGAGGATATCCTTTCCAACGTACTTTGACTTCTTTGACACGTCGTTTTCCTACTTTACGGGTTCTTCGTTCGAGAATGCTTTCAATGTCGTACACGTCGTCTTCTTTTTTGGTAACACGTTGTAACTCAGGCAAGTAAAATGTTCCTTTTAATGCTTCTCCGTTCATGTCTTCCAATTTATAGACGGTAGGATGACGATCGCGCACTCGTCCAGTAACACGAAACAATTCGGTGGTCCAGTTTGGTAAGTAACCTTTATCGAAAGTGCGTTTGGTTTTACCAATGCGTACCCAATCTCCCGGGGTTAACACTTCTCTACCTTTCTTGGGGACAGCCCTCGTTCGGGACGTACCAAACAGACGCTCAAAAACAGTCACTTCGTTGTCAGGTGTCACCTCTTGTGGGGCACGTCCAATGCTTCTATGGTAAGATTGATTGTAGGCTTGGACTAAGTGCGGTAAGACGTCGATGTACTTGAGAGTGTGTTGATGCGTAAAATATTTCCACATGCGTTCTTTCAAGGTACGTTGAAAACGTTCCACGATACTGGCTTTGGTTTCAGGATTTTCGGTGGTGAAAAAATGGATGTCACGTTTCTTTAATTCTCGTTGGAAAGCTTGGTTTAGAAATTCGGTACCTTTGTCGGTTTGCCATCGAAGAGGGTGACGACCACTTTGTTTCAACACCAGTTGCAAAGCTCGTACTAACTCTCCGCTCGATTTGGATGTCAATGGTACGACCCAGGCAAATTTAGAAAAGACGTCGATGACACAAAACAAATATTTGTAGCCACGATTGTAGGTGGCTAAATGAGAGACATCGGCTAAATCGGCTTGCCATTGATGATCGATGCCTTCCACTTGAGTGCGACTTCTGTGAAATTTTCGTCGAATGGGTTTGTGTAAAGTGTACGTCGCTTGTTCTTGTAACCATCGTTGTACTGTAGGTAAACGGAGCTTTTTCAAGCAACTTTTGGCAGCACGATACAATTTCTGAATGCCTCCGTAACCTGCAGGGTGAGCTGGATCGTAATAAATGCTGACTAAGACCTTCTCCATGGTTTAGGTTAATAAGTGACCCACTCTTCGAGGATATTTCTTTGGGTGGGACGAAATGGGGGTTGTTTGGAAACGGTTTTACGTGTCCGATGTGCCACAGGAGTTGACGTCGAGGGTGCTGCTGGTGGTGGTGGTGGTGGTGGTGGCGGAGGTAATGAGATAGCTTTGGTCTTCTTTTCTTTTCTCACCTCTGGTTTCCTTTCTTTCTTTTTCACTTCTGTTGAAGCAGGAGTAGCCATCATCTTTTTAACCCAAGTTTTGAGTTCTTCTCGTTGGGGCGTGGGAGAAGGGGTCAATAAGGAAGCGGCAATCTTACTCGGAATGGGAGTAGCAGTGGGTGTTTGAAAGAGATCATGGGGTTCTTTTTCTTCCTTGGGTAATGGTGGGGTGACGTCTGTTTTGGCTACTGTAGAGGGTAAAGGCGACGGATTATTCATTAGTGCCTTCAAATCGGACAGTGTGGGTAGAGCTGTTTGTTCCACAGCTTTCCGATGAAAGAGTTGTAGTCGTTGCAGAAGTTGACCGTACTTTTGCGATTTTTCGGTTTCGGACAAATCGTGGCGATGCAGCAAGGATTGCAATTCTTGTTGTAATTGGGACATCTCGTTCAAATCAGGATTGGGTGGTAAATGGGGGGTACGTTGTTCTTGCCAACGATGGTATTCCATCCATCGTTTGTAAGGAACTAAAGTCAGTTTTCGTCCTTCCATGGGCTTCCAAAGGTTACGTCTGAGATCGTGGTGCTTCATGGATCCCTTTTATCTTCTGGAAGGATCATACATATTGCTACCCATACCTCGGGGCCATCCCCTGGTGCATCCCTGGAGCCATCCCTTGGTGCATCCCTGGGGACATCCCTTGTGTCATTCCTTGTAAAAAACCTGGTAATATGCTGGATAGGATACCGGATTTCGCTAATCCTCCCAACACAGGAAGAAGAAAAGGTAAAAATCCTCCGCGTTGCACCAACATTTTTTTCTTTTGACGGACGGGTATTTTCTTTTGGACCATTTGACGAAGAACGTGTCGATGTTTGGCTAAGCATTTTTTCTGGTGTGAAGACAAAGGTATCGTGCCTTTCAAGACATTCAAACAACATTCGCACACGGTATCGATGACATCTTTGGAAGCCGTTTTAATGACTTGTTTTCGCATGGGTGGAGAGGCTTTGGACAGGACAGACAACACGTCTCCGTGTTTGACCAAACGAGGAGGTAGTCCTTTCTTTTTCTTTCCTTTGTGAGGTGTAGAAAAATATTTTCTGCGAGGTGACATCTTTGCTTGTTCGTTCCACAATACCACTGACGTCCATGACTTGAAACACACCCTCTTTTATCTTTTTTTTGTTGTGCCATCACTTGATTTATAAGTGGTATCACTTTTTCTGGAAAGAGATCATGGGGTAGGAAAAATCCTCCGCGTTGCACCAGCATCTTTTTCTTTTGACGGACGGATATTTTCTTTTGGGCCTTTGGACGATGAACGTGTCGATGTTTGGCTAAACGTCCTTTCCTTTTCTTTCCTTTGTGGGGTGAAGAAGAATGTTTTCTGCGAGGTGACATCTTTGCTTGTTCGTTTCACAATATTACTAGTGTCAATGACTTGGTACACACTCTCTTTTATCTACTTTTTGGGGAACTACCGCTTCGTCAAAAAGGTAACAATGTCTTTCACAAAATTACCAAAGGATCCTCCTTTTTGGTGACTCTTCTTTTTCTTTAAAAGACTACGTCTTTGGAGGAAAGGACGTCGATGTTTGGTTTTTAAGCCTTTGGTACGATGACGAGATTGTCTTTTTCCTGTTCCTTTTTGGGTAGCAGAACGACGAGGGTAGTGATGGTGTGCACGTTTTTGAGGAAGCATCCTTGAGTGTTCAGCAGTGGTACAGAAAAATACTGATTGACGTCGTGGTCTTCAAGTCATATTTTTATACTGGAATGCGTCGCCACTGATTATCTTTGCGTCGTATCAACTTCATGGCAGGTAACACACGTCGTGAAGGGGTTCGCAACGGACTCAATCGGGACAGTTCTTGTTTGGACAAATCTAGTAAACTCTTTAACATGCCAGATCTTTCTTGGACTTTCACTTTAGGGGCAGGTACTTTGTGAGCAGCTGCTACTGACGCTAATGTTGATGAGGGTGTCACCGGTGGAGGAGACGTTTTGGGAGACGCAGATTTCCAATCTTTCATCAAATTAGGAAAAACGGGTGTCAAATTGGGTTTGGCTGGCATCACCCGCAACGGAGAAGTGACAGCCCCTGAGGCTACTGGCAACGTAGTCCCTGCCAAACGTCCTTGTAGATCTTTTCTTACAGGTCGTGGTTGACGAAGGTAAGGTTGTGTCCTGGCCGAAGTGCCTTTCTTGCGGGTGACCGCTTTTGTCTGTGGACTTTTCTTTTTCTGTGTTTTGGTCTTGGCACCCTTGTTCTTTTTCTTAGGGGTTTGCTTGACTTTTTTTGTTTTCTTCTTGGGGTGAACTTTGGGAGTATTGGGATCCCATTTTAAAAGGGAACGAATGATGACACCTCCTAGAGAACCACTACCTCCAGGTTTCAATATGATTTGCTTTTTGGTGTGAGTGTCAATGCGAGGATTGGCTAGTTGCGTCAAGGCTACTTTGTTTCTGTCAAAAAAGCGTTTGGTTTGATGTGGAATGTGAATGATGCCTTGCAGTATTTGACGTACTGTCACCGTAAACCATCGTAAGACTTCTTTGAGACTGGCTTCTAGGACGTGAGCACGTCTTTGTGGATTTTTTTCGCGACTGATGCCGTACAAGGCACGAATCAATTTGATGGGAAGATGAGACTGAAGGGACGTCATGTTGACGATGTATGAGACCAGGTCAAAGTAACCCAAGGTTTTTATAGATTTTTTTAATGCTTCATAGTGTTATGTCGACGAGGAGGACGTGTACACGACAGGTCCTCCGTATTGACACCAGTCGTGAAACAAATCGGTACGAAATCGCAAATAATCAGGAGTAGTGGGTTTTAAATCCACGAGTAAATAGGCGTGTGGCATTTGAGTGGCATCATCGTACGCATGAGTTAGCCAAGGTGTTTCTAACTGTTTGGCTAAAACGTGCACTTGTGATTTATCTCGAGGACTTTTAAACAAGACCACGTAATGAGCATTAAGACTAATGGTACGATGGGCTTTACTTTGTTGAAATAAATTTTGTGTAATGTAAATGACACTGGCATTACGATGATGCCCTTTACGCGTAAACCATAGTTTAATTTCTTCTTCGTCTTCTCCTAACATGTCGTCAAAAATAACCCAATGAGTTTGACTAGGGTCAGACACGATCCCTTCGTCTTCTTTAGGAATGCCTGCTACAAACACAATGGAATCACCTTGACTTTCTTGCAAGAGGCTGTATGCCGATTGCCACTCTTTGTAACACCACACGATGCGTTGAGGTGGACGATCGATCAAATGATGTTTATGTTCGATCAAACGTTTGACAAATTCGGTTTTGCCTGAACCGCTCGGTCCAGCAATTAACATGTTAAAAGGATGACGAAGATACAAGGCTTTCCAACTAGCCTGATCTAAGTGTTCGTCAATGACTTTGAATGTGGAGGAGGAAGGAGTAGTAGAAAGAGTAGAGTGAGCCATAGTCGTGTAGTGGTATGACAGTATTAACACAAAAACAGACTAGACAAGAGGTTTTTATACTTTTTTCAAGACACGTTTATTTGAATGCATGTTTAAATTCGAACAACACGAAAGACAAAAATACATAAAAGCCAAATAGATAAATACAGGAATAAAAGACACAGGGAAACGATCAAAGTGGCATATAAACAAGTCACTGTACAACATTCTTTGTTGGGTAACAAACGTCTCCTAGAGGTAGTGTGTAATGTTCTTATAGTCTCCTCTACAGGGGGTATAGTCACATACGTGTCCTCTCGAAAGGGTCTTTGTGGGGAAATGTCCATGACAGTTCTGTCTTGAACAGAGGGATTGTCTTCGGTGACAGATTCTTTCTCTTCTTCTGGTACTGTCACTAACACAGGTTTAAAAGTGACTTTTTTCACTCGACGATGAATTTTAGGAACACAGCGCTTGGGCATAATGGGATACCTCGTTTGTCCAAGCCTCAAAATCCCAACTTTTCCAGTGACGTACATCTGTCCAATGAGGGTGTAAATCACAAGCTACACACACATCTTCGTACACTGCTTCCGTACGTAAAAGTTGACGAATCTTTTTTTCTTGGAGAGGTCGAGACGTATCCAGATGAAAGCGTAAGGCTTTGAACAGAATAAGTCTCTCGTGGACATTTAAAGGAGTCACCATACTGTCTTATTTTTTTTATAGGTAGTGTTCGTAAAGTGTCCACAAGGAATCGACAGGTAAACGAAATCCTAGAAAGCAAGTCACTAAAACACACACGACACGTCGACCCCAATTCATAGGGTACAGTTCTTGCAATAAGTGTTCGTAATCTTTCACCGTGTGAATCTTCTCATTGATATCCTTCCACGGAATCTGTTGGATCACCAATGATAATGGTTGTGGCATGGTCGTTCTCTTTTATACTTCTTTTTTAGGTCGAAGACTATCAGTGTAGATTCAACCCAGAATTAAACACAGAATTAAATTTGCACAAAAAGTAAAAGTGATGAATATAACGTGTAATTTCGTCCCACTGCCATTCAGGGTAACGGTCAAGAAGGATCACAACATCTTCAGATGTAAACGTAGTAAATTGGTAACAGAGCAAAAAAATACCCTTAATCCAGAGAAATCTAATACGTTGGTTAATTTTGTCACTTGCCTCTTGTGAATTTCACGACACAAATGTTCCACAGTCACCCATTGAGATTTTTCTTTAGCAAGACCTTGCCAAACGTCCTTGTAGATCTTCTCTTGCAATTCGTATGGTAATCCTTGAATATTATGTTTTAGAGAAGGCTTATATACTGGTCTAGACGTGTTACACGACATGGAGTAGTAGTGTCACTTCCAATCACTAGGTCCTACTAAAGGTAGGTATTGACAATTCGGAGACCATCGAGCATGTTCCAAGTAAGCGGAATCTTTCTGTTCCCACTCGTAAATGGATACACCACAACTGAAACACTTGACTTTATCTCCTTCGCCCAAGTAGAAAAATCCAGCTCTGGCTAATTCTTCAGGAGTTGGTCCAGGCAGATATTTTGGCCATTTATCTTTGAAGGTTTGAAATCGACTTTTAAAGGGACAGTATTCAGGCAAACTCGTCGGGAACGAATATTCGACTCTCCTCACATCTGTTCGATGCAGGTACGGTGAAATTCCTAGGAGTCCACGATAACGTGTGGCACCGCTTTCGCATCCCTCAGGTTTGACACGCACAACATCACTTTCCACGGTAGATATAGGGGTAGTAGTCATAGCAACGTTCCCACGATATCCAGCTGAATCGCTAACGTCACAGCGTCTGGCATCACTACAATCGTAAGGTTCACCATCGCACTCTGTAACGCAATTACAGTGCATACCGCAAGGACACTTACAGTTTCCTTCCGGACAACTTCCGTTGCAATGCATAGGTCTTATCCATCCAGTACTTTTCACACTCTGGAAAGGTACATTTGTTTTACAATCCCCAAACTTGAATGATGTCTGTTTAAATGGATTCATCTTCTTTTCGCTTGGCTGTGTTAGTCACAATGAACTATTGGTCTTGGACAATGTCCCTTTTTATATGCTGCCCAATTTCGACGTGACCGTACGGGAGAGTGAAGTGATTGGGAAGTCGTACTCTTTTTTGGTACACGATTTGATAGACTTTTTCCAAAGGTCGGCTAACTATTTGGTGTGTAGGTAAACGGACAATCTTGTGCGGTTCGTGGGTAGTCACTTGAAACGTTTCATCCTGTCCCGACTGTAAGGCTTCTTGTAGCACGTTAAAGTTCACCACTCGACTGGTGCGATAATTGAGAGTCAATCCTTTCACTTTACATTCGGTGTGCATTTCTCCTTGTGGGTCTCGGTATTCGTAACCGTAATTTTTAGGACCGCCACTTGCAAAACATAGAATCTTGTCGTTGGGATGTTCATCGGTCCAGGCTCCTAAACGGTCTCCTTCGATGACAGGGTTACACTGGTTCGGTCGGTGAATGTAGATGCAACTGTCCGTGTCAAAATACAACACACGATCTCCTAACAGTTCTAACACTTCGTACAATTTTAAACGAGCGTGGGCTGTCACGTAAGCCGCAATGATGACATTTCCAAATTTGTCGGCTTCTACAAAGTCTAGTTCTTCTTCGTAATTGACTAAGATCAAGTCCTCACGAATGACGTCCACGTGTTTCATGACTTTGGTTTTGTCGTGAATCATCTGGAAGTAGCGAGACGGCTCGGACAAATACTCCGTCTTGGGTAAAGAGGGTCGTTGTGCCATTTTACCCCACAAGCAATTGAGCATCACTTTGGCAAACGACCGCCTTCCTTCGTTTTTCTCGATGTGGTCTAAAGTGATACCTTCCTGCTCCCGATATTTTTCTTTGAATATCTTTTGGTCTTCGGGAGTGTGACACCAGGAAGGATAGCCACTAGCTTCTTGTTTTAGTTTTAAAAAAGCATCCACGTAGTCTGCAAGAATATCTTTCTGTCTCTCGTCGCCCTTGCGGTATTGTTGTGTTTTGGGAAAGTGATAAATTTCGTACACTTCTAACAGTTGGTATCCCAGGTCCAGAGCTTTAAACAATTCCACGCTCACCCACGTTCCTGTCAAGGCGCGTTCTTCCAGGCTGTGCTGACAAGGTTGGTCTTGGTTGCACGTTTCGGCACATGTGCGACACAAAGGAAACATCAGTTTTCCTTGGCAATGGTGAGGTAAAACGGGATGGTACAAGTCTGTGGGAGGTAAGACTTTACACTTGATCAATCCTTCGTACTGACGAATGTGGTCCAAGTCAATGTGTTCTGTCATCAATTCTGGATGCCCTACGGGAAAGTGACAATATTTGCACACGTAAGGATACAGCGAACACACGTCCAAGTATTTGATTTCTTCTCCTTTCTCTTCATCCGCTTGGTACAGCAAACAAGTAGCATTCGTTCGTCCTCCGTACAAACTATCCCGGGGGTTCAATGGATCCACCCACTTGTAACTTTCTACTATGCGTTTAAACTCGGGATCGGTTTTCAAACGCAGATCGTACTCGTGTTCCCACATTTCCACTACCTGGTATCCTTGTTGTTCTAACTTCAAACGTCGCTGACACGTGGTCTGGTACAAATCTTCCACGGTTCGTTGTAAAAACTGATTTTTGGTGTTACGCTGAGGGTAGCATAGAGGACATCCGTGAAATAAACATCCGTTAAACTCGTACACGATCTTAGGGTTTTCTAAGTCCCAACCATCTACCGAATACGTTCCGATGGTCTTTTCGCCTCCTCCGTTGCGAGCGTGTTGGATCCATTTGTCTTCCTTGTCGCACAAGTAATGGAGCCAGCGTAGGGCTTTAACCGAGTATTGACGTTTGACAAAATTCGTCGTTTGAGGACTGATGACCGCTAGAGTATTTTCGGGCATAAAGCGTTTTCGGTACACTAAGGAACATGCTTTGGCAATGGTACAAGCTTCTTTCAAAGGATCGATCCCTCCGTATCCCATGAACAATTCTCGAAATTTTCCACAACAGCGTCGTAAAATGTCCACGTCAGATCGACAATACTTTAAAATTTCTTCTTGAAAGTCAAAGGGGTCCGAGGCGTGAGTCTGGTACCAAGCATGGAAAGCTTCTCGTTGTTCGTTGCGCATGTTGTCGGGGTCGTAGTCGTCAACCTCAGGCAAATGGGGTAGTATGGCATGTTGATTGGCTTCGGTATTAAAAAAGTGTGGAAAATAGCCTTTGGCCATTTCTGTCATTCCAAACGTTTTAGGCATGCGACTCAAAGGCATGGCCAAGTAACACATCGAATCTTTAAACTGTACTTGTCCTACTTGCATAGAAATGATTTTGGCTCCGTTCAAAGTCACTTGAGGCCGTTCGGTACTTTGTTCCGCATAGTATCTAAGCAGAAATTGCCCATCGTATCCCGAGAAATTGTGGGCCATGACTGTGGCATGGCAATGACACTCGCCGTAACGTTCGATGTCTTCTGGACTCCACGTTTCGTCGATGGGGTTTAGGATCCATTGGGAAAAATCGGCTAGCGTATTTGACCCTCGAAAGATTTTTTCACGTCCTCCAGGAATCTTGCTGCAGTAAGGGCAATGACTAAAGATAGGTTCTTGGATGCACTGCTCGCACGCACGGTGAGCCACGCAGAAATTAGGAATGTGAATACCAGTTTCTTGCATGCATTCGAAATCAAAAAAGATAAAATTCCCTTTCTTCTGGGTATCTTCTGGTCGGGGTTGATATTTTTGAATGAAGCATTCGTGCTCCAAGTCCACAATTTGGCGACAAATGTGACATCGTTTCTTCCCTCGACAAACGTGTAACTTAACACTATTGGTACGTATGCCTTGTCCACAAGTAGGACACAATCTCAGAAGCTGACAAGTACTTTTCTGCTGTGAACCTTGCATCTTCAAATGTTGTTGGTAACAGGTAAGACTGACAAAAGTGCGCTGACACACAGGGCAATGCACTCGTACTTGTCCTTTGTCCAGACAAGGTTGAGAGGCCAAACATCCCTCACATTTCGATCCACAATGCTTGTGTTGTTCTCGATTGTTATAACCATAGTCACATTTTTCACAGTAGTAACTGAATTTCAGAAATCCAGTGATACTGGTAATGGTATCAAAATGACCATCGTGATGATAGACGTGAATGTATTTTCCGTCTTTGAAATCGTGGCCTCGAAACAAAAGAGGACCACGCACTTCTTGAGGGTTTACTTTCAAAGTGTAACGTGGAGCCAAGACGTCTTGCAACTTTTGCATTTCTGGAATACCGCAAGGGGTATCTTTGGATATCCCCGCTTGCTGTAACAGGAGTTCTGCTTCACTTCGTTGTTTGGCTCGGTCCGATTGTCGAATAGTTTCCCAGGCTCTTTTCCATTCTATCGTCTCGTTCTTGTTGACATACATTTGTCCCACGACGATGGCACGGGCTAAACACATCTGGTCTTGAGGATTGTTAATTCGGACGAGGCTTCGCTTCATGTTACGAAGGCTGTCCACCAATAACACTTTTTTGCGTCCCCTCAGGAAGAGACACGTGGGTCATGAACAGTGTGGCTTTTCCATCGGTGATGTGAAACTTGTCGTTGGATTGTTGCACATGTTGAATTTTGTCAATGACTTTGGAAGGTGTTAATTCTGATGGGCTAGTAAACTCGATCCAAACGGGAGACTTTAAATTATCGTGATGAATAGAAAGTCTCAAGCGATCGTCTTCTTTGGCTTGACATTGCTGTTTCAATGCAGTTAACACAGAATCCCACACCTCGGTAATGAACCCTTCTGTATTCTCCAAAGGTACATTGGCCTTGAAATCTTTAAACTTTACGGCATACGTGTAAGCCGTTGTTCTAAATTTTCGAGAGGAACGCTTTTCCGTCTCTCGAATGTGATAGTAATTTTCAGGGTTTACTAAGGGTGGTGCACTTTGCTTGGACGTCGATTGCTTAGGCGTAGATTCGGGCTCACTCATGTCATCTTCAAAATCACTGGCATGAATTTGAGCCAAGACTTCAGCTACTGTGCTAGGCGATACATTACGTTTCTGTCTCTTACTGTCTTTTCCTTTCTCCACAACATGATGTGGTCTTTTCATCTTGTCTGCAAAAAGTCAAATGACTACCTTTTAAAGACCATAACCCCTATATATTCATGTCCGATCCGTGCATATATAAAGGGTTAGTGTCTAACGGTTCAGTATTCATTTCACTCTCACATTGACCAGAACGATGAAAGAACCTACAGAAGTGGAACTTCTCATTAGAGCTTTACGTGGGGTCATACGAAAGTTTTCGTCAGACCAGCCGACGGCCTACTCTTCCTCCTATCGAGATAAAAGTCAAGATACTTGCTATATCTGTAAGAAGAAAGGACATTGGGCTACAGAATGTTCAGATCGTGACAAAAATAAAAAAAGTACCAATAGAGACAAAAGTCAAGATACCTGTTATTATTGTAAAGAGAAAGGACATTGGTCTCCAAACTGTCCTAAGAAACAACAGGAGCAGGAGAAGGAGGAGCAGGAGGAGGAGGAGGCGGAGGAAGAGGAGGAGGAGGAAAGAAATTCTGAACAGGAGGAGAAAGAGGAACCCCGTCACGTTCACAAAAACAAGAAAAGAAGACGAAACGAAAGTGACGAAGAAAAAGAAAAAGCTGTGACAGTAAAGAAAATGAAAAAACAGAAAGAGTGAAACAGAAGAAAACTTATGAACTTTTTAAAAATGGTATTGTGTTATGTTATGTTGTGATATTGAATTGTAACGTTTGTACTAGAATACACCAGAGAGAAAAAACGTAAGTGTCTCTTGGTTTTGATTTGATAGAATAAGAACCTACACTCACACATTCCTTCACTCACACGTACATCATGGATTTTAAAAAATATATAAAAGGACTTTTGAGTTTTCATTAAAATAGGCAATTGACATAGTATTTCTTTTCGAAATAATTGGAGTGGCCCTGAAAAGGACCGTTGGTGTTTTGATTGTTTAAAACAAAACAAACTCAGAAACGGGACGAAATCCTCTTGAGCTGTCTTAAGCCTTTGCCACGGCCAAGGCCTACTTCGGGACTGGTGGTTCCTGTCAATGATTTGGTAGAAATCACTAACGGTGGTAAGGTAGACGTAGTCACAGAGAGATCGGGTTGTTTCGCTCGAGAAGGTCTTTTTCTCTTCGGTCGTGATAAAGAAGTCTGATACATTTGTTTCAGACTCCTTAACTCAGCTAAAATATCTAAAAGTACCATCGTGACCGTTTGATTTTCACTATTTTCTTTCTGTCCTTGGTCTTCATTCTTCTCTGTTGCTGTTGCTGCTGCTGCTGCTGCTACTGTTTCTTCCTGGTGTTTCCTTCTTGCTTCTTCTTCCTGCTGTTGCATAAGAAAAGCTTGTTCTTCTACTTTCTGTTGTTGTAAAAATCGCTCCAATTCTTCTTTTTGTCTCTGCTTAAAATCATCGACGTGTCCATAAGAAGATACAGAAGGCAACGAAGGTTCCGGAATAAATTCTTGCGATGTTAAAAAATCCACAATATCCCAGTTAAAATCCACTTCTTCTGGATGTAGATTTGTCATGACTTTAGTAGTCACTGTTGGCCCATGACTTGCTGTCTCTACTCCTGACTCACTCCAATTCATCGTCTTCTTACTGTCCGCCATGATTGACAACTCTGTCTCATCGATTGACTGCGCACAGACGCTAGTACCTCTATATAGAAAAGGTGACGTCACAGACCGCTCTCTTCCGATTGGATGGCTGTGCCTGACTTTTGTAACGCGTATTTGGATTGGTCGATACACTCAATCCGTTTCAATCCGCTCTTCCCATATAAATAACCGCAGTTCACGGCATTCGCTTCACCTGTTCTCATCACAAGATGTGGACTAACGTTGAATCGTCAACCCTTGTGTCTAGCATGCTGTTTAGGACTGACATACCCATGTATGTCAGATCATCATGGAGTGTCATTCATAGGACGGAGACAGCCTATTGGAAGAGAAGAGTCTATGTGGAAAGACAAGGTTGCTTGAAGAGAGTTCTCTTCTATGGACCCACAGTAAGGAGAAGTTTAAGGAAGAGAAGAAGATCTGTGAGATGTCCTCTGTGTTAACAAGACAACGTTAACATTACACATAACGGTCCTTTTCAGGGCCACTCATAGGTCTCGAAAAGATAGTAGCTTTCTTTGCCGCCCTTTTTTCCCTTGTCCCTATATAGACCCACCCTGTTCCATTTCCCTTGACGCTATATAGGCCCACCCTGTTCCATTTCCCTTGACGCTATATAGGCCCACCCTGTTCCATTTCCCTTGACCCTATAGTGCCCCAAGCTGTTTTGACCCTATAGTGCCCCAAGCTGTTTTTGACTGGATTTTCCCTTGACCCTATAAATCTTGACCCTATAGTGCCCCAAGCTGTTTTTGACTGGGTTTTCCATAGACCCTATAGTGCCCCCTATTACTACTGATGGTGTTTACGCTAACCGTAGTGAGATGCGCTAACCGTAGTTGATGTTGCGAGTCGATAGAAACAACCAGAACCTCTGAAATAAAAATCATCAACTGAAGTAGCAGCAGAGAGGGTGAACCTCACAACTTTCCGAGCGTCGATTCGGAAATCTGAGGCTTCCAGCAAATAGTAAACAAAATGGCGTCTATTCGATAAAATAAGATTTCCTTATATACGCCAACGTCGTTGTCATCCACCCTCTCTGCTGCTGCAAATGTTTCATTTGTGGTTAACAAAAATCATTTACGAGTTCAACCAAATATTTGATCGAGTCTTTAGGACGAAAATCATTTATGATTTCACAAACAAACTAATCGCTAACACCTCTTCTTGTAAATCAATCAGATTATTTGACTGGTCGGTGAGTTTGAAATTAATTCTCGTTAACGAATTATTATGGCATCGCATGTAGACAGGATTAATTGGGTTTTCAATAATTAGGAATCCTGGAGGAGCTGTTGGTGCAAATGAATAAAGAATATATCCCTGCTGAACTTGATTTGATTGCTCTAGATTAATTTGATAGCTTCCTTCAATTGCATCACATACTAAATTGAGCGCAATCACCGTTGAAATATTCACATTATGAGGGGCAATATGCCTGCCGCCACCATCTGGATCATTATTATACCTGAAGAGGACAGCTGAATCTGATTTTTGTAGCGCCTTGATATCGGTTTTAACAATTCTTGCTAGTTCATCAGCGTTGTATTTGGGAAACTTGAAATTACGCAGATTGTCCTCTGTGATATTGTAATCGGTTAAGAATCGTTGTTTATTGTCGCTGTTGTCATTAATTATTGTTTGAATAATTAGTTCATAGATATAGGCCTTCGGATACACGAAAGCAGAATATAGAAGTTGATATTCCAAGCCTGACAAAGTCAGGAAGTGAAAAGCAGATTCTCGTGTTAAATGATATTGTGCTGGTTGATATCAATGTCGTTGAAGATGCATTGCGTGCTAATAAATCCCCATGGACGCTAGGATACGCAGCAACAATACACTCTTCACAGGGATTGACTATATCGGATACAATTGTTTGGATGGTAGATAATCGCATCGAATGGTCGAATTTAGTCTATCTCGCAGTATCCAGAGTACGAAGAATAAATCAGCTTCGAAGAATTGTCCTCGATGATGAAATCATTGGTGATGATAATGACACAACAATAAGTGATATTGATGTTAGCATCATTAATAAAAACCTCTCCGGTTACAAACAACAGGACAAAAAAAAACAACGAGAATTTGATATTGATGCTAAATTAATAATCACTTTGAAGAAACAACAGAATAATCACTGCGCGAGTTGCAATTGTATAATGCGTTGGCAGTATTCGGATAAGGATCCTCGCCAATTCACCGTAGACAGAAAAAATAACAATCTCGGTCATGTCAGAAATAATGTGATGTTGACTTGTCTTGAATGCAATAGACGCAACGGCGCTAGCTAAGACCATGCGGTGGCAATTGAGTATCCTCGGGAATCACTTGTAGTTGTTGTCGAGTAAATCCTCGCTGAGGAGCAGTTGAATCCAGTTTATAGATTGCTGGTCTACCAGTTGATCGTGTTATACTAGATATCTTATGCGTAGTGACGCTCCAAATAGGATCAGTAGCCCTTTTTCTACCCCCTTCAAGCTCTCCTGGTTCGTATAAGTACCTCACAATGACACTACTACCAAGAATTGGTTGGGAAACGCTAGCGTTTCTAGGGAAATCTTTTTGTGGTTGTACGGGTATTGACTTCTTTTTAATCGCGTTGATAGGTTTCATGTTGATTGTTCTAGTAATCTCGTTATTCAGTGCATTAATCACAGATGGTAATCTTTTAACCCATTCACTGGATCGCTTTTCTTGAATGAATTCTTTTGCGTATTGATATCCAAATAACCGCTCAGCAATCGTCCGATTAAATCGTTCGACAATGGCCTGATCGCGATGTAGCTCAGTATGCCCTCGTCGTATGGTGACATTATGATTTTTCATTGTAGATAGAACCGCACCCTGAAATTCCTTGCCAGGATCAACCTGCAATAGATTCGGCCAGTGCAGAGGACCTCGTCGATAAATCCTTTCAAATGCAGAAGCAACTTCAGTGGCTGATTTTGTTTTTAACGGTTCTGCTTCTTTGTATCGACTTGCAATATCAACTACGGTTAACGCGTATTTGTAACCACGATCATGTGGCAGAAATAATATATCAGCCTGATGAACTTCATTAGGAGCGGTCACATCAAAACGCGAGAATTGAATTTGTTTAGGTGGTGGTAGATAAATTTGCCATAGTGCCTGTTTGGATAACCAATCCGCCGCTGTAGTTTTTTTCACTTTTGCAGCGCTAGCGAGTTTATGGACTGCTGATTTACCCCTCCAGTATCCTCTTGGGGAATAATAAATTGATTCCATATTATTAATTACCAGCACCCATTATCAATTTGCCTTTCATAGCTGATTTTACCAACCACGAAGCCAACTTTTCTTTAAAAGATTTATCAGGAATAGCATTTAACGCATGAATTAATTTCACATCCGCGAGATGCCTGTTTTGCAGATTGCTGCTTTTATATGCAACATCATGAGCATGACACGCCTTATCAATAGCGTTTATCGGATACTCGCCGGATCGGGGTTGATTTTGATCATCAAGTCTGATATCTAATCGTGTTCCGTGACCACAGTAGCTATATCCTGGAAGGTGCTTTTCTCCGGGGTACTTTGCCCATGGGGTTCCAGGGAGCTTTGTCAATTTGGCTGCGATATCACCTCCTGGTTTTTTTTTAAAACATCTCCGGATTGTAAAATCTTTGATTTTGTAGAAATAAATCTAAACTTTTTTATACCACATGTTGCACATCTACCAGTTAGTGCTGATCTGTTATTTTTAGTTGTAACCGTCGTCACATCATTTGTGCTAGTACGCGTTTTACACTTCACACAATATAGATCCATAATTTATGTATAGAGATATGAATATAATTGATTTTTCAGCGACTAAAATAAGAGAACCAGTTAAGCATCATGCAGCGCTACCAAACTCTATCCGTGCAATTATAATCGGGCCATCTGGATCCGGCAAGACTCAATTGTTGCTCAATTTAATAATGAGATGGATGAAGTGGGATAAGTTGTATTTAATTGCTCCTAGCGTAGATGATCAACGATGCTATGAAGTGTTAAAGGATTTTAACGAGAATGCATTAGAAATTAAAGGTGAGAATACCATTGATTTTATAACTGATATTGACGAGGCGCCATCCGTGGATGACCTTGATGGGAGCATTAACAATTTAGTCGTATACGACGATGTGATGTTAGACAATCAAAAAAACCCAGCTAGAATATTTTCCCGGGGGCGTCACAAAAACACTGATGTGATATATGTCACTCAACGCTACACTCAGATTCCAAAAGTGATCAGAGATAACTGTAATATTCTTGCTGTGTTTAACGGCGTTGATACACATACGCTTCGAAATATTTGGCAGGCATGGTGCTCTGATATGGACTTCAATCAATTTAAAAATTTCTTTAGTAACGCTCAGTCGACTCCGCACGGATTTATAACAATAAATTTACATGATCCTCGGACACGATATCGTATCGGACTCGATCAAATATTTGGTTGAACTCGTAAATGATTTTTGTTAACCACAAATGAAACATTTGCAGCAGCAGAGAGGGTGGATGACAACGACGTTGGCGTATATAAGGAAATCTTATTTTATCGAATAGACGCCATTTTTTTTACTATTTGGTGGAAGCCTCAGATTTCCGAATCGACGCTCGGAAAGTTGTGAGGTTCACCCTCTCTGCTGCTGAAAGGGCTTCTGCGTTTGAAAGGATTTATCGAAGGGGTCCTCTGCATTGGCCAAATCTGTTACAAATTGATCCTGGAAAGGAACTTTAGGGTGTAGTGCAATCAACAATGAAGCATCATAATGTCACTATCAGACGAGGACATACTGCACTACATCGCGATCAGGCAATTGTTGAACGATTTAATCGGACACTTGCTGAGCAGTTATTTGGATACCAATACGCGAAGGAATTTATTCAGGATAAACGATCTCGTGAATGGGACAAGTGATTACCATTTGTGATTACCGCGCTGAATAATGAGATTACTCGAACAATCAACATGAAACCTAACAACGCGATTAAAAAACAGTATATACCCGTAAAACCGCAAACTGATTTTTTCTAAACAACCAATACTCGGTAATGTAACTGTAAGATATTTAAATGAACCCCGGAGAGCTCGAAGGTGGTACAAAAAGAGCTACTCATCCTATTTGGAGTGTTACCGCACATAAAATATCTAGTATAACGAGATCTACGGGTAGAACGCCAGTCTATACTATAGGTTGGATTCAACTGCTCCTCAGCGAGGATTTACTCGTGAACAACTACAAGTGATAACCGAAGATACTCAATTACCGGTTAGTGGTCTTAACTAGCACCTCGGCGCCTGTTGCACTCAAGATATGTCTGTTATTTTTTTTGTCCTGTCGTTTATAACCAGAGAGTTTTTTTTGATTATATCATCGCTGATAATATAATCTATTTTAGTGTCATTATAGTCTAAAACAACTCTTCGAAGTTGATTTATTTTCGAACTCTGGACACCGCAAGATAAACTTTATTTGACCACTCGATGAGATTATCTCTGATCCAAACAATCTTATCGGATATAGTCAACCCCTGCGAAGAATGTATCGTCGCTGCGTCTCACAGCTTCCATGGGGATTTATCAGCACGAAATTTGTCTTCGAAGACATTGTTATCAACTAACACAATATCATTTAACACTAGAATCTGCTTTTCGGTCAAGTCTAGAATATCAACTTCGATATTTTTCTTCGTGTATCCTTGGGTCAATAACAAAATGGCACTAAAAGCGTTGCTAATTTGTCTTTGTGTGTGTAAAATAAGTTTATCAGCAGTGTATCTCTGACTATCTTTCTATCTTTAGTATACTGAATGTGATCAGCGTGATCAGTAATATCCTTAGAAAACATCATAGATGGACCTGCCGATCTTGTAAAATCATCAGAATATCTTGCTAACCCTATTATTGTTGTGGCAACATAAACCTCACACTCAATAGATTCAATTTCTCTTCCATCAATCATATATCTAGCACTCTCAAATAACGCCATGATACCATTATTAACAAAACCAACTCGAACATTTGCATCATCTGCGCATGCTGTATCAGCTGAAACATTTGTTACAAGTTCTCCTTCTACTTCGATAAACGCTTCACACGGTAGAAAGTATTTGATAGTATCATGGAACTAAAGTTCGATTCTTGATGGCAGATTCGGTTGTACTGCGTGATAAGAATAAAATTGATAATCGCGTACAGAATCATATTTACGCACTGGGGCTTCCATATCAAACGCTGGATCAGGTGACCGTTTGATTTTTTTTATTATACATTCGTTGATCTAAATCATAGTTTTTATAGTGGTCGTTTGACGACCCCGTCGTGGTTTTAAGCCACTTCCTGCTATCATATCTGATTTGATATTATCTTGATCACTCGCTGTCAATGATGCTAATTTCCGATCTACTGCGTTATTTATTATTTTATTAACACTTGCAGGCATCATCGAAGTAGATGATAGTGGTCCCAATGATGGAGTCGCTGGTGGTTTCCTTTGCCGTCGAACTAACGCTGTTAGTTTATCCTTCGCGGTTGAAAATGTTTTCCCGGCAATCTCTCCAACAGCGCTTATACCCGTATCAGGAATAACATAAATGGCTTTGATTGATAATTGTTGTGCTATCGGTGCCACTTTTGGAGCCATTCTTGCACATAACCCTGCAATAGTATCACCGAGAACATCACCATAGTGCTCTTTGTAAACGTGGTGATGAAAAATCCAAGGGATTTTCAGTCACTGTGATAAACATGATGCTCGGCTAACTCGTCAATGAAATCTCGATATACATCAATGCTCATGATACCGCCTTGAAAAAAACCACCTACAGATATCAGCTACTTCATTAATTATTTCCGGTTAGTTATTTCCAGCTTGTATCCTCCGATGAGTATTTCTAATCGTGCTATATTGCTGAGAATATTACCAGGACACCTAACTAGACCACTGCCTGATACCCCACTCCCAGAAAATCCATCCCCGGTTGCACCCTGTGCATTATTATCATATTGTAAACGCCCGAAAGGATTATCATTATCATCATCCCACTGAGGTTCGTCTTGTGGTTTACGTCTTGTTGTTGATGTTTGGCGTTTTCTTTATTGTTGTCGTTCTTGTTTGTAATAATAATTAATCTCTTTTTTGATTATTTGATACTCCTTCGCCCTCCTATCTAAAAATTCAACCCTCCTATTTATTTTATACAACTCATCAAACCAGTCATTGAACGATATTGGATCGTCTTTATACCCATCCGCTAAAAACTCCTCTTTTAAATTATAGCTGTTACCAATAAAATCACTTAAATCATGATATTCATTTTGTTTTTTTAATGTTTTAGCCTTCTCGGTAAATTTATCCGCCAAAAGACCAATCGTTTTTTTTCGGACCAGTTGGGCTTTTTGTTAACAACGCTAATGTTTTATTCAGTTTCCGTTGCTATTTGGTCAAGTACATTAATCAGAGGGACATCTCCATATATTGCTCGCTCAGTGGCTGATCTTGCCCTTTGATTGCCGTGGTTATCAGTTCAAACAGGTCTTCAGATCCTGCGGCAAAATCGGTCTGAAGACTCCGTCTAGCTTGTAGATTCTTTCTGACAGAGTCGCGTACAGGTATAAACTTTTTAATTGACGCTAAGTCGTTAATGCTTCCTTTACCATTATTGAAACAGTAAAGTGATTTCCAATTAGTGTACGATGCAGTGATTTTGTCATCATAAAATGATTTCTAATCAGAAATAGACCATTTGACCCGACTCAGGTAGACAAAAATTAATAAAAAAAATAGACAAGCATCGATGAAAAATCACCCAAAAATGACCAAAAATAACCAAAAATCAAAAAACAAAACAACAGTTTATTAAAATATTTTCAGTGATAATAAATTTTACTATAGTGTTTTATTTTACTTCCTTGCAACAACGCGTTAATTGATAAGCACTAGTAAGATAATTTCAAAGCCGATATTGATTAAACCGCCTTTATAGTTGAGCGCACATACCTGTCCATTGCATTCTATACTTGCAACATCTGTCCATGGAGTATTGTAAACAAGACATTGAAGTATTTATAGTGAGAATTTTACCTAACACTGTGTACATGTCAAGTCGTTAATTACATCTTATACAGCAATGGTATCCAAAGGGGAATTTTCGGTTTGTTCAATTAGCATTTTAATATTTCTGATTTTTTAATTAACTGTTCGTTTCACCTCGTATTCCTGTCCCAGTTCCTTCCTTATTTCTTCCACGATAGTAAATAACGGTACAAATTAACTGACGTCGTTACAGAATACAAGAAAGTCGCGAATAGAATTCTGGATTATTTTTATCAATGCATACTTCTTTGGCAGGACGTATTTGTTGTTCATAGCACCGTATTCAATATCCTGGAAATCTGAAATAATTTGATCACAATTTAATCGATCTGATAATTGTATTTTTTTAGATTTCAAATTTGAAATTTCAGTTATAATCTCATTGATAATTTTAGAATTCATATTATATGATAATTATATATTTCTAATACAAAAAGTATATTAATATATTTTTTCAAAAATAAACTCTGTCCGTGGCAAGCTGTATTATTACATCTTGGTACGTCCAGAGGTATTATGGGATTATATATGATGATATGTGTGAACCCCGTCCGTGGTGAATTGTATTATTACATCTTGGCACGTCCAGAGATATTATGCGATTATAAATGATGAAACCCATTTGGGCGCCACAGGTGCCATCCACATTGGAGACGCCCAGAGGTTACATATATAGGACAACACATTTCATAGGGTTCGGTCAGGTGCCTGTACATTTGACTAAACCCAGAGGTTATTAGGAAACATATTCCCCGCGAGTGGGTCTAATTCGACAAGTAGATGGTTAGATCCACAAGAGGATATATTTGATGAATGGACGTCACTAGGTAATTATATATATACATATATACATATATACAAACAACTCCAATTGAGTGTGTATGGCGGTTGTATAACAAATGGATTATATACAATCAATGACTCCAATGGCGTGGTCTTGAATGAGTGATATAGGACAGCACAAGACAATACTACACATAACAATAAATGAATGAATGATGTCAATTAATGATAATGATACCCTACATTCAAACGGCAACCACCATAACTCCCGTACAAAATCACCCCGGGCTAAATGCAAAGGGTCATTCACACCGTGTGACTCGGTGTGGTTTGGTATGGTGGTTTCACAATTTGAATTTCGGGTACTCAACCCCCCCCCAATTAAAATCATATGTCGGTACCGTTGACAATATGCCTGCTACAGGGTTTGAACCATGGGCTTTGGGATGAAACCGCAACGCGTAACGAGTGCACTAACTGTTCTTTTATATAGATATATGCTTTTGAATATAATATATATGTAAGTTAATACAGACTGGCGGAAGTCGATAGCGAACAGGTGTGAATGTACAATGAATGGATTATATACCATGAATGACGTCAATGGCTTGGTATTATATATATATATATATATATATATATATATATTCAGTGAATGAATGAATGCGACAGCACAGGACAATAGATTATATAATGATATGACAATGAATGAATCGATATACCTTTCGTGTACTTAATACCGATTATTGACAACATTGAAGCAGAACCGAATACTTGAAATAAAGCACATAAAAGAATACAATTGTTTGTAAACACTGCGTATTTGATTCCTTTTCTTACAAAAACAGATAATTGATTATCCTGTTTGAGAATTGTGATAATTATAATCAGCCAATGAAAACCATTGAGATCAGATGACGTGTAGCCATTGAGGGTAAGTCCTTGCTAAGCCGACATACCCGTACGAGTTATTCTACTTGGTGTTATATACACATAGTGCAAAACATGAATCAGACGCATGAAAATTAAATTTTTTGTCCGGTTCTTTTAGAAATCGCAGATCGATAAATTCCCTCTGCTACTTTTCGTACTGTGGGTTCACAAATGTCAAAATATCTACCGGCTTCATTCATAGATTGGAATATTTTTTTCTTCGTTAGTTACTATATTAAATAATTTTACGGGTCTTTTCCCAATTGATTTACATATACCAGTTTTTTTCCCAGATGTAGTATTCTCACTCTGTATAACAGTTTGTAAATTATCCAATTTTTTATTCTGAACATTGGAATCAATGTGATCAAGTACAAATCCATCCCTGATCAATTCGTTAAACACCTCGAAGACGGATCTGTGACAGTAATATTTCTTTTTCCAACGCCAAACTTCAAAAACCCCATACCATTATCAAAACCAACTGATTTTTTCAGTCTACGGTTTCTGATAATACCATCACGGGACGCCTCATAATCGCTAATCACGGGATGTGGTTGAAATTATTGGTTCTTTTATATACTATAATATTATTTGTCTAATTTATTATTCGGCTGAATTCTTACTTTGGAATCTATCAATGTAGTCTTGAGGAGTTCTTATGATTCTGTCAGGGTACAGTCAGATTCACTGACGGAATCTTTGATGGAGTTTTTAACTATCTTATCATAATAACGCTTCAACTTTCTGTATCATTTACCACCACAACCGAGAAACAACTGCGAGTTTTCCTCTCACCCCAACCCTACATTGTATGCAAGGGCAGGGGCCACAACTTCCTCGACGAAAGCTTTGCATATGATCCCCACAGAATTCCATTCTGCATGATTTGTTACACGGGGTTACTGATCCTATCATAAGCCATTTGCAATGATTCATTATATATAAATTCTATATTTAAATACATGTTTTAATTATAATATGAAGGAGTTCGAGAGATTATCGAAAATTAAATCCTAGAAAAATGCTAAATTCAATCTCGATAGAGTCTCCGTAGCACCAAAGATTCTAATATATAATAGAACCATGTTGGGTAAAATTCGTGATTGTTTTAATGAATTCAAACACTGTTGGTCAAAATTTCGAATTGATGGTAGCTTTGATGCTACCATAAACGACGAAAAAGCAGCAATGATATTTTAACATCTTGACAAAAAAATTATGTTTTAGAGTGAAATTCATTATCCGTACAGACACGGGAGATTGGATTATCAGAGATAAACTTGAACCCATCTTGAAGGATAAAATACTATCACTGTGAGTCGAAATTCCAAACCAGGAATTTTGACTGGGATTGACAAACCGTACTACGAAAGATCATATCCCGTAACCGCAGTTGTTTATGGAATCTATCCGTTAAATGATAAATCGAGTATTGAAAAACTAAATCCAATGAAACCGTCATCATTGAATTGTGTAGCACAACGAATAATAGAGCATTTTACAAATGCGTTGCGTGGAAATAAATTGACGGATATAAGACGCAAAAAAAATGAATGGGGGCTAACAGTTAAGGATTGGGGGGCAACAATTCAAAATGTGGCAAAGTTAGAACGAATACTAAAATTCCCAATATCGGTAATGACGATAACAGGCGAGATATCGTATGAACCGAAATATAAATCGAGAGGAGCTCCAATCAAAACTATTGATCATAACGAACACGCATGGACGTATGCAGTAACAATATTTCCGCGAGATAGAACAATAAAACATATACTCTGAGGAGTAATTATTCAATTTTATTTACCGGTTAAGTAAAAACGACCCAATGTCAGTGTGGCTACATCACAGTTTTGAGCACAAAGAGGGTAAATTGGATCAATTTGTAAGACCCAAGGGCGAATTATACCGCACTGAAGCCCTCCATGACGCGATTAAAAAACTAGCTAATGCTTTTTCAACAAAACACGACGAACAATTATTAACAAAATGTTTTATAATTCCTTCGGTTGCGGCTCATTTTGCAAGAAAGAAAAATCTATGGAAACCAACAAAAGCTGAATTACTATCAGATATCAAATCAAGCTGCATCGAATATAACCATGGCGGATTATGGAATACAAAATAAGATCCAAAAACTATTATTTCGGTTGATATAGTTGCGTGTGTTATCCCGTGGGTTTTCTCGGGAACGGAGAATGCGCTGAGTACTTCAAGCGATTTGGACATCCCACACACGAGATGGCCCGTGTTGTTATTAATGGACCATTGCCCGATTTTGATTTAACCGCATTCGCTCGTGTATTATCATTTGAATTGACTACATGACTTCATCCGTGCTGTTATGTGTGGATTGGTAGACACATCTCTGAAAAACACTGGATGCCAATAGTGCTATTACGGTTATATGATTGATTCTAAAATGCTTATATCGATGATTGTCAGTGAAGTAATTATATCATATCTAGCGCAGACTAAAGTCTGGTTACCACATCCTGATAGTCTAGATAGCATCATCAGCGAAAACAAAAAAACAATTTCCCGATCTCGATGAAGAATATATCATGAATTGGTCCAAATAGCTATTTGAAATTACAAAAAAGACGCAAAAGATTTCGGTAGAAGAATAATCGGTAAATTCATTCATGGTGGAAAATACGACAATAACCGATATTCTTCACGGTTGATTATAGATAGTGTTGAATACGATTTTATAATCGCGGATGCAACATCTAAGGGTATATACGTCAATCGTAAAGACGCTTTCTTGTCCGATGGAACGAAATTTGGTACAATTGTTATTTACAACGATGGATACAGTCTTCAGTATACACATTTGAATGCGTCTATGCTGGAATATGCTTCGATCAATTTATTTTCGATGATAAATAGATTTCCTGACACCGCAGTAAAAGTCGCCACTGATTCACTTTATATAAACGCGAAACACAGCGAAGCGGTAGCCAAATTCACTAATTCTGACGAGAGTTGGGGATCATGGAGAATTATAAAGGAAATGCTGCGTGATTATTCCAAATGTTACCATTGAAAATAAATATTTGAAAAATAATCAGATAACAGAACTTTCTAATGCACCGCAGATATCTGATCCAATATAAAGACATAAAACCGTTTACTCAAGCGGCTGTGGTGGGTCATGAAATACGACTCGTGCGATTGAATTATTTCGAGGTAAATCAAAGATGATTGTGCTAACACCGACCCACAGACTTGCCAGAGAGATGAAACAACGAGGAATTAATGCCTTGACTTATCACAGTTTATTTCGATGGAAAGGCGATGAATGGAGTCCTGATCGAATGGGCGAGAAATTTGTTCCTGAAGTAATAATTTGGGACGAGATATGCACGGTGTCGTTCGATGTATTACAAAAGTTTCTCGAGTGGCTATTGCTATCAGATACAAAAGTAATAATGTGTGGCGATCATGGCCACCCACCACCATTTGCCGGTTTATGCACGCATAATTGGCTAAAAAATTTTATAGACTATTATGAAGAAATTAATACTGATCATACCGCACTTGATGAACAATCACGCGAGTTCAAAAAACTAATTAGATTACAACCGGATAGAATCCAATGTGAAATAGCTCGTGAGATAATTTCAGAAACCCCATTAAATAATTTTTTTGAAACGTAGAGACCAAACGATTTGAGAGTAGCAAGTACAAAAATAGTCAGAGACACACTTCAGATGAAGTTTTTTTGAAATGCATAAAGAAAAAATTGCAACATTTCCAACGCCGCTTTGTTATAGACCCAAGGTTACACGAAGACAAAATATCGAAGTTGATGTTCCAGGACAAAGTAAAAAGCAGAATCTCGTATTAAATGATATTGTGATGGTTGATATCAATGTCGTCGAAGATGCATTGCGCGCTGATAAATGTGTAGAGCTATTTTTAGCTCTACGATGTGTTCGGTTTGTCTGGAGTGGCCAAATATGACCAGAACAACAAGAGTGACCAGAGCGTTAAGTTATCGGAGTGATTGGGGTCAACGTGGTACAGGCTGGAATGACAACTACATGTATTATCCGTATCAGCTGTGACGCTGATCTGTAGCAGCCATGGAACTGAAATAAAGTATACATATAATCTTGTAGCCGCCGTTTCATTTTGGGTTTATTCAAACCCGATGTATCTTTCAGGACTGTAAAGATAAGTTGTATATCTGAAGTTTTTGGTTTAACTTCACTGAGTAAATTCATTTTACTGAATGAGTACAATTCTAAATTGTTTTGTAGCTGAGTAAATAATATTAATCATTTTATTGTGAAATAGCTGTAATCAGTCACTACATGTATTTGTATTTTGTAACGTAATATATTTGAATTTCTCATTATTACATTTGTACGTTCATATGTAAATTAATCCAATACTTTGATTAAATATACAGGCGCTTATTTATAATAATTTGATCATTCAGTTCATGTATTATTAAACATTATGTTATCGTCAAAAGTGTTCTGCATAGAATCCGGTAATCACACGCTGTTTTCCTGTTGCATAAGTTACTATATTACTATTTCAGGTTCAAGTTTATTTTTAACAGTAAATATGGAAATTTTACATATTAAGTTTTAATCATTTCAGTTCATATTAAAAAACTGAATCTACACCAAGATGTCCTATCTGCATAGACCGTATTTGACTAGTCGGATACTGTGTCAGTGAGTTGGTATACTCTCTACTCTGTCAGTCAACTAGATACAAAATTCTGGGTCAAAGGGTACTTGCGGATGATAAAGCTAAAAAAAGACATGCTCCCAGAGGGGAAACACTTGTAGGAATAACGGTGAAAATATTGCAATTAGAGGGAATGATAATGGAATGGATTATACCATACCATAAGGGATGAAATCGATATTCTATAAACTCATTTTTAATATATAATGTGGAGAGGGAACACATTATGTACATCTAACAAAAGGCTGATTATTCATTGTTACCTTTATCAGCGTTGGAAAAAGATTCAGCCATATTGGCTCAAACGCAATTAAGTTTGGTAACTCTTTTCTCTGTTATTTGCTACCAACGAAATCTACATACCCACTCTATTGCAAATATGTATGAATATATATCATTTCCAGAACCGTCCTGCTCTTTTTACATGATGAATTTGCAGATACCATTGGTAAATCCATAAATTGTAAAATGAAAAATGTTTTAATATGGCCGTAGTTGAAAAAAAAGAAGCTTCAAGAGCTGAATGGACTCAAATCTCAGACAATTTCAGGCATTAATGTTTGAACTACCTCTTAAACAACCAAAAAATCGGCACCAAGAACAAAATATAAAAAGTTAGCCCAATTGACTCTCCAAAAAGAAATGAAAGAAATGCTGCAATCCTGGTCAAGAAGAAGAGTTTATGATGCAATAATATGAAAATGTCTTCTACCAGGAACATACGACGTTTTGTTATCTGCCAAAAACAACCGTTTCACTACTTTTGTAGTAGTGACCCTTCTTTGACTGAATACCCATGTTCAGAATCCTCCTCTAACTATAGTGCCAATACGACACGCAATGGATTAGAGTCCAAAATAACCTATCATGAAAAGGGAACTGTCAATTGCTTCATTTGTTCACGAACAACTGGAAGCAATATAGTAACCATGCAAAGACGTTAACTAGTGATTTCATCAAAAATACATCTACCACAGGTGCAAACATGTTCACTTGAACAAGCGACGTACACATTATACAAACTCATTTAACGAACATTTTCCGGAAGTAAACCCAAAGTGGATTGCATATGGCATCAATTGCAAGACTATTTAGCTGATGTTTATCATTTCGTAGCGTACAGTACTGGTTACACATATTAGCTTCGGGTCATGTCTTGAGAGTTCCTTTGATTATTAAGAAATGTTAAGAGCTTTAAAAGTTTATGAAAGCAAAGTTGCCAACACTCACTATGATTGCACATTTACAAAGGTACATAAAGTCTGAGCCAGGCGTTTTTAAAAAAGAATTGAAGAAAAGACATATCCATGTTTTAGCACCGAATATCACGATAGCAAGTGCTGTTAAAGGTTATAAAAAAAACTTTAAAATCACCCTGCATAAATATTTCACACATTAACACACTCTGAAGTGTTACCAATTAGTGTCAACGCTGAAAATCATAATATTATTTTTTGTGTATCAGAAGAAGTATTCATAAAGCCGACTGTAACGCCACTCTTTGTGATGTCCATGAACATTCTCTTAAATCTTTCCAGCCTTATATGATAGTGAATTTATGTGCATATAAGCCTTTTATGTGTAAAACATTTTCCCATTTCGTTGACTAATAAGAGCGGGGTATTAATCCTTCCAACATCGTACTAAGCAGTATGAAATCAATTAGTGACACGTAGGATTAATACATTGGTACTGGATAGACAAAAAAGATTGGATTTGAAGCAAAGAAACTAGCTATTTGACAGTGATTGATATCCTAATTTCTTCCTACAGAAGGTGCATGTGCATATAAACGACACAAGGCATTTTTTGGATAGTGTGTTTGCACAGTCAGATAGTAGATAACTACTCCAATGTGTAATTCTCTTTGATTCATATTTCTTTCTTCAAATTCTAGTACAACATTATAGGAATTGATTGTATTAAAAAAACGGGTGTTGGCTGGATTATATATTTGTGTGTGTTTAGATAGTAATTTAAACATGAGTTTATATTTTAATTGAAAGGTGGGTGTGGGTTGTGTATGGAGTGTGCTCGATTTTAAAAAGAAAACAGGTGCACTGATTTAAGATATGTGTTTAGATTGTAATACAAAACTGGTGAGGAATAATAGTCAAAAGTGTGCGTTACATGTATGTAAAATATTAACATTACACTTTGCGTTAACGATTTATTTTTGTTATATGGACACGACCAATAATATTTCCAAAATTACCAACTTTTGTCCCTTTGTCCCGTTAAAAACTATAGCACACATCAATTCATTTGTCTCCCTATACAGGTTTGTTTCCGTAAACACGTTTGTCAATATCATTCCATATATTAAACCTGACAAATATAAAATAGGATTTCTCATCAGTACCTAAGGATATACATATTGGCGTCTGCTATAACAATGTTAATTTGTAACAGTAATTGAGGTTAGTGGACTGATTTGCTTACTGGTCTAAAGTGATGGGTTTTAAGGATCACTGCAACATTACCTTGGTCCGCATGGATTGTATTATTTGAGGATTCCAACTTGAGAATGGAAACACGTTCATATTTCTCCCGCAAACCATTCCTAGATTAATGTATGAACTATATAATGTATTATCTGTCCTACAATTTTTCTTTTGAATGCTAACCGATGGGCGATTATATTTGTATACTGTATATTACAGTACATTACATCCAAAAGACATGTCATTGAATGAAATGGTTTGAAATTTTGTGTGAATACGATGGTATTCATTTTCATTCTATTTAAAATAAATTTTTCCTGTACATAGTTTCTTTGACTTAAGAACTATTTTTTATTACCGGAACCAAATATCACATATTTCAATAAAGTTAGATTGTAGTCCTAAATATCCTATTTTTAGTATCTGGTACCATGTAGTTAAAATTTACTGCTGTAA
This sequence comes from Unio delphinus, assembly GCA_029339505.1. Lineage (NCBI taxonomy): Eukaryota > Metazoa > Mollusca > Bivalvia > Unionida > Unionidae > Unio > Unio delphinus. The sequence continues at coordinate 3,251,349 of JAQISU010000147.1, forward strand.
CAAAAAAAACACACACACAGATATATATATATATATATATATATATATATATATATATATATATATATATATATATATATATATATATATATACTAATGACTTTAATAATCATATCAAAAATAATCTAAGAATAAAACACGAATTATATTTTCAATGTCCTAGTAATACAATATTCTAATGAATTCAAGTTTAAATCCCAATGAAAATCAAATATACAAAGGTAATGACACATGATGTATTCTGTACCGTACGTATTTACAGTTCCTTGTAGAAACACAATATATATATATATATATATATATATATATATATATATATATATATATATATATATATATATATATATAATATATATATATATATATATATATATATATATATATATATATATATATATATATATATATATGTATATATATATATATATATATTTATATATATATACGTATGGAAAAAAGTTCCCAAATTTTATGTTCGTAGTATTCTGCAAGGATTAATGACTCTTGGTTAATTATTTGTCTTAGGTATTAAATCGTAAATACATATTTGTCGCAATAAAGTAACGGTTCATCTACTTTATATACTTTGCAATATCTCGTCACATGATCAATGTCGCAATATATCCCTACGTTACGTGTTTTATAATGTTTAAAAAAACACATTTGAAACTGTCAGACATTAAGCTGTTCGCAAGTTCATTTTTGTCTAGAATCTTTCTGAGTGATAATCACAGATGCAACATGTTTACATTTTATTATGCCTAAAACATCAGGCGATGAGCCAAAGTGCGCGGATATAGCAACCACTGGTTACAATATTAAATCGTTCCCATGACACTCTCGCAGAGGTGGACTTGCTGTCATCACAAAGAATTTGACGATAAAATGTCTTTAATAGATCACAACCTTCTATTTCTGCCACACATCGTTTAAACTAGTCCCAAACAACACTCATTTGGAAATGAAAGTCAGTTCATTTCTTCTGTCTATATCACCCTCCTCTCAGTAGAAAAACAAGCTGACCGAATCTCTCCTTTCGGAGCAGTTTTCGAACATCCTGTATTTTAAAAATGCGATAGGTGGAAACCTGATTAATCTGGGAGATTTCAACTTTCACTTTCACTGTCCTGGAAACCCATGCACATTAAAAATTCTCTTAGAATACATTCAACCTTAAACACAAATTTACCCAACCCAGCCATATAAAATGTCACAATTTAGACTGAATTCTTCATATAACTGATGATAATATTATACTGCCCACCCTTGTATCCCACAAACTTGCATTAGATCACCGCTGCATTATATGCTGTCTGGATGTATCATTATCTAACCATCCACTTGTATTTGATACTAAGAGAAATCTCTGTATGATAAATATAACCGAAATAACTCATGACATCCAAGCAAACCTAACAACTTGCTTACCTCCAACAGGAGATTAACTCGATAGTTGCCAACGTTCTTTGCTTGGAAATCATGCCCAGCCACCAAGTGCAGAGTATCGATTCAAAGTGTTATCCGTGGTATAGCAGTGTTTGGAACCAGCTTCACACTGCTACAAGATAGCGTTGTAAGGCGGAGTGGCTTTGGCTGTCAACCAGACTCACTTTTTAAGGACAAATATATAAAACCGCTAGAAAGAACGTCACAAACATAATCCATTTAGCCAAATTATCCCAATACAGTACTAAGATCACGGAGAGTTCCAGCTGCAAAGAGCGCGAAAATACATGTAATGTAGTTAAAGTTCTATTTTGTCAATAGGACACACATTATATCTGCAAATGGAACAATAAATATCAGCAACACCAACATTAATGTCTGACCAAAAGTAGGAATCCTAGGTGATGCTCTGGACATTTGTCTCACAAGCATAGTAGACTTGTGCAAGGTAATTACCAAGTAATAATGCTCAAGAAAATGTGTATCCATTGTGCAGCATTTCCACGAAGGCATGCATACACTGGTCCAAGGCAACGGAGAGACATCTGACCATTCCCAGTAACATTTGGCCTCATGAAGGGTTTTGTTCGAGCACAGACATTGTTCAGTCTATTGTACTATTAGTCCATGCTGACTAATTATTCCTCCGACATAGAAGTTCGGATCGGCATCAGGTACCGTATATATGGAAAGCTATTCTATCCCAGACGGCTTAAAGCGAGAACCATGGTCATGACAGACATCATAAGGGATTTCCTATTTGCTGATGACTGCGCCATCAATGCAGGCTCAAATGACGACCTGCAATTCAGAGGTGACCAGTTCTTTAGCTCCTGCACAAGTTTGGTCTCACAATCGGTACTAAGACTGATGCCCTATGATAAACCCAGCAACACCGTAAACGGCCAAAAACCTCAACGTAGTTAACCGCCACACCTATTTTGGCACTACAGTGTCACAGAGCATAACTATTGACGACGAGTTGAACCTTAAAATTGCCAGAGCCAACACAAATTATACATATTGTATGCAGCAGCAGAGAAGGCGAACCCTAAAACCTACAAGGCTTCCTACAAATGCTGTCTTTTCGGCAAAATAACGCTTCCTAAGGGATTTTCCAGCCAAAAAGTGACGCCATTGCGCCCCTAGCCGCTGCTAGTTAATAAATTATTCATGATGAAAATGGTTTTATGACTTACACCGAATATTTGATCTAGTCCGATACGATATATTGTTCGAGGGTCATGTAAATTTATTGTAATAAATCCGTGTGGGACCGACTGAGCATGACTAAAGAAATCGACTGAAGTTCATATCGGAACACCATGTCTGCCAAATATTTCGCAGCGTATGTGTATCAACGCCGTTAAACACAGCAATAATATTACAGTTATCTCTGATCACTTTCGGAATCTGAGTGTACCGTTGAGTGACATATATCACGTCAGTGTTTTTATGCCTGCCTCGGGAAAATATTCTAGCTGGTTTTTTTTTATTGTCTAACATTACATCATCGTATACGACTAAATTGTTAATGCTCCCATGAAGGTCATCCGCGGATGGTGCCTCGTCAATATCAGTTATAAAATCAATGAATTTCTCACCTTTAATTTCTGATGCATTCTCGTTAAAATCCTTTGACACTTCATAACATCGTTGATCATCTACGCTAGGAGCAACTAAATACAACGTATCCCACTTCATCCATATCATTATTAAATTGAGCACCAATTGCATCTTGCCGGATCCAGATGGCCCGATAATAATTGCGCGGATAGAGTTTGGTAGCGCTGCATGATGCTTAACTGGTTCTATTGTTTTGGTCGCTGAAAAATCAATTACATTCATATCTCTATACATAAATTATGGATCCATATTGTGTGAAGTGTAAAACGCGTACTAGCACAAATGATGTGACGACGGTTACAACTAGCAATAACAGATCAGCACTTACTGGTAGGTGTGCAACATGTGGTATAAAAAAAATTAAATTTGTTTTTATGAAATCCGGAGATGTTTTTAAAAAAACCGAAAGTGTGACATTGCAGCCAAGATAGCAAAACTCCCTGGAACCCCATGGGCAAAGTATCCAGGAGAAAAGAACCTTCCAGGATATAGCTACTGTGGCCCCGGAACACGATTAGATATCAGACGTGATGATCAAAATCAACCCCGACCCGGTGAGTATCCGATAAACGCTATTGAAAATTCGTGTCATGCCCATGATGTTGCATATAAAAGCAACAATCTGCAGCATAGACATCTAGCAGATGTGAACTTAATTCATGCATTAAATGCTATTCCTGATAAATCTTTCAAAGAAATTTGGCTTCATGGTTGGTAAAATCGGCTATGAAAGTCAAATTGATGTTAGGTGCTGGTAATTAATAATATGGAATCTATTTATTATTTTCCGAGTGGATACTGGAAGGGAAAAGCAGCAATCAGTAAACTCGCCAGCGCCGCAAAAGTGAAAAGGGCCACTGCGGCTAATTGGTTATCCAAACAGGCTATATGGCAAATCTATTTACCGCGTCCTAAACAAATCAACTTCTCGCATTTTGATGTCATCTTACCTAATAAGTTCATCAAGCTGATTTATTATTTTTACCACATGACGACGGTTATAAATACGCGCTAACCGTAGTTGATGTTGCTAGCCGATACAAACAAGCAGATCCATTGAAAACAAAGTCGGCCACTGAAGTTGCTTCTGCATTTGAAAGGATTTATCGACGAGGTCCACTACGCTGGCCAAATTTATTACAAGTTGATCTTGGCAAGGAATTTCAAGGTGTGGTTGCATCCACAATGAAACATCACAATGTCACAATACGACGAGGGCATACTGCGTTACTTCGCGATCAGGCAATTGTTTAACGATTCAATCGGACTCTTGCTGAGCGGTTATTTGGATATCAATACGCAATAGAATTCATTCAAGAAAAAAGATCTCGTGAATGGGTCAAAAGGTTACCAGGAGTAGTTGCAGCGCTAAACAACGAGATTACCAGAGTAATCAATATGAAACCTAACAAAGCAATCAAAAAAAGTATATACCCGGACAGCCATGAAACGCTAGCGTTTTCCAGCCAATTTTCGGCAATGTCACCGTGAGATATTTATATGAACCAGGAAAGCTCGAAGGTGGCACAAAAGGAGCTACTGACCCTATTTGGAGTGTCACTACGCATAAAATACCTACTATAACACGATCAACTGGCAGACCAGCAATCTATAAATTGGATTCAACTGCCCCTCAGCGGGGTTTTACACGCGAAAAACTACAAGTGATTCCTGTCGATACTCAATTGCCACCGCATGGTGTTAACTAGCGCCGTTGCGTCTATTGCACTCAAGACAAGTCAACATCACTTGTTTCTGATATGACCGAGACTGTTATGTTTTTCTGTCTACGGTAAATTGTCGAGGATCTTTATCGGAATACAACCAACTCATTATACAATTGCAACTCGCGCAGTGAGTATTCTGTTGCTGCTTTAGTGTAATTATTAATTCAACATCAATGTCAATGTCTCGTTGCTTTTTTTGTCTTGTTGTTTGTAACCGGAGAGTTTTTTATCAATAATTTTAACATCAATATCATCCATTGTGGTGTCATCATCTAAAACGATTCTTCGAAGTTGATTCATTCGCCGTACTCAGGATACTGATACTGCAAGATAGACTAAATTTGACCAATCAGTGCGATTATGGACTATCCAAACATTTGTATCCGATATAGTTAATCCCTGCGAGGAATGTATCGTCGTTACGTAACCTAGCGTCCATGGCGATTTATCAGCACGCAATGCGTCTTCGACAGCACTGACATCAACCAACACAATATCATTTAATACTAGTGTTTGTTTTTCTGTTCCTGACTCTGTCAGGCGTCCTGGAATTTCAACTTCAATATTTTGCTTTCGTGTATCCGAGGGTCTATAACACAAAGGTGTTGGAAGTGTTGGAAATTTTTCTTTATGCAAGTGAAACAACTTTCGCTGAAGTATGTCTCTGACTATCTTTCTACCTGCCACTGCAAAATCATTTGGTCTCCATGCTTCCAAAAATTCCTCCATGGGAGTTTCAGGAATTATTTCTCTGATTATTTCACATTGGATTCTATCCGGTTGTAACCTAATTAATTTCTTGACCTCACGTAATTGTTCATCAAGTGCTCTGTAGTCAGTATCAATTTATTCATAATAGTCAACAAACCCTTTCAACCAATCATGTGGACCCCTGCCAACAAATGGTGGTGGTTGGCCATGATCTCCACACATTATCACTTTTGTATTCGCCCGCAGTAACCAATCAAGAAACATTTTTAACACATCTACCGAAACCGTACATATCTCATCCTAAATAATGATTTCAGAAATGAATTGCTCACCCATTCTTTCAGGGGTCCATTCATCACCTTTATATCGAAAAAAGCTCTGTAAAGTACAAGCTTCAACATTTCGTTGTTTTTGTTTCTCTTGCAAGTCTATGGGTTGGTGTCAGCACAATCATATTTGTGAAATCCGTAGGATTTTTCCCTCGATATAATTCAATTGCACGAGTCGTCTTTCCTAACACGCCGCAACCGTTTAAATAAACTCTTTTATATCTACAAATTGGATCAGATATCGGTGGTGCATTATAACGTTCTGATATAGTATCGCCGTGTAAGTAATTGTTTTTAATCTCAACGTCTGATGATTTAGAATAATTACGAAGAGTTTCCTTTTTAATTCTCCATGTACCCCAGTGCTTGTCACCAGTAGCTTTGCTACCGCTAGTAAATTTAATCACTTCGTAGATGTACTTTTTGTCAATGTAAAATGAATCAACTGCAACTCGAACCGCAGTTTCAGGAAATCTATTTATCATTGAAAATAAATCGACACAAGCATAATCTAGCATAGACGACATTAAATGTGTATACGAAGAATTGTAACCGTCACTGTAAGTAACAACTGTACCCAATTTTGTTATATCGGACCGGAAAGCGTCCTTACGATCGACATATATACCCATAGATACTGCATCTGCAATTACAAAGTCATATTCGGTGTTATCTATAATCAACCGTGAAGAATATCTTTTATAGTCACATTTTTTTCCTCCCTGAGTGAATTTTCCAATTATTCTTCAGCCGAGATCTTTTGCTTTGTTGTTTCGTTGATTAAATACTCGTTTGGACCACTCAATGCTATATTTTTCATCTGCCTGAATTTGTTTTCTGGATTCGTCAATTATACTATCAAGACTTTCTGATTCTGGTAACCATACATTAGTTTGTTTCCGATATGATATAATTGCTTCACTGACTGTCAACGAAATTAACAATTTTGTATCTATCATGAACCATAATAACGCTATTGGCAGCCACTTCTTTTCAGACATGTGTCTACCGATTCAAATATAACAAGCGCGATGAAGTCCTGTTGCGAATTCAAATGATACTACACGAGCGAAACCGGTTAAATCAAAATCAGGCAGTGGTCCATTAATCGCAACACTAGTCATTTCATGTACGGGGTGTCCAAATCGTTTAAAATGCTCAATACACTCTCCATAACCAAGAAAACTCGCTGGATAACAAGTAACCATATCAACTGAAATGATACTTTCACGGTCGTATTTGTTATTGTATAAACCGCCATGATTAAATTCGAGGCAACTAGCCTCAATATCTGGCGAGAATTCAATTAGTGTTGGTTTCCATGTGGTTTTTTTTCTTGCAAAATGAGCTGCAACCGACGGAATTGTAAAACAGTATGTCAATAATTGTTCATCATTGTTGATTTCATTGTTGATTGTTGACATGTTAAAAACCCACTAGCTGTTTTTTTCATCTTGTTTTGAAACGCTTCAGTGCGGTATAATTCACCATTTGGTCTTACAACCTGATAAAAAATATCCGTTTTATTTTGAGCGCTGCAAAGTAACCACACTGAAACGGGGTCGTTTTTACTCAAATGCGCAATAATATCGAATAGTTTCTCTTCAACGAGAAAACCATCCCTGGAAAATTCTTCTCCCAAGAATTCGTCAGGTATATACTTTATAGTTCTGTTCCGTGGAAATATTGTGACCGCGGACGTACATGCGTGTTCGTTATGATCAATAAATTTAATTAGGGCTTCATTTTTATTATAGTTTGATTCATATAATACTTTTCCGGTTATCGTCATAACGGTTATTGGAAATCTCAGTGATGTTTCTAATTTCGCTATATCGCTAATAGTTGCTCTTTGACTGTCAAATCCCATTGATCTATTTTGTTACACCGTAAATCAGTCTGTTCCCTCGGGGTGCATTTGTAAAATGCTCTGTTATTCGTTTTGCTGCACAATTCAGCGACGAGGTCTTCAAATTTGACAAATCGAGGAACTGTATTATTGGAAAATCTAGACACTGAACGGATTATGTCTGAATTTGTTCATATTAATAATTAATTAAAACACGGGCGTTACGTTTTACCTAAGATGTATTTGTTTATAAAAAGAATACAAAAATCAATTAACGCCTCATTGTACAGTAGCGACATTAATTTTTTTATACAGCTATTCAGTATCGTTGAATCAATTAGACAGAAATTAGCGCAACAATACCAGATTAGATCCGAGATAGCTTCTAAGGTTCGTAACATTAAACGACTGTTTGAAGAATCCCATATTGAGCCGTCGCGAATGTATGGTACACGTAATGGAATTCCTATCACACACACTCGTGTCAATGGGTGGATTTGTTTCCCCTGTAAAGTCAAATGACCATCAAAGTAATGTTTTTCGAAGAGTTTTAATTGTGAAAAATCCTTGTTAGAATCGTAAACGATTTTCACGATTTCATAAATTGCTTGCAATTTCACATTTGAAAATTCAGTGAGGTTTTGCAATAATGATCGAAGAAGCATTGACTACTAAATTAGCATGAGAGAGACACACAGCCATTAAGAAGTGTATACTGGTCCGAAACAAATTACGTAATAAACTTCAACGACGACAAAAACTGCAAACTGACTTTTCTGTTTGAAGTGAACATCTCTTTGCCCCAATAGCAAGCGCGGCCAAAGATGTGAAAACGGCAACAGAGCGTGCGATATACGGATATCCCTGAGGAAGGAGCGCGACGAGAAGTTTCTGTTCTTGGTGTACTCGAAAAGATAGCATCAGAAACTGAAAAAACACAGCCAGGAATACAAGAACTAAAAACCCAACGAGAGTATGATATTGATGATTCTGCACCAGCGCCTGAACCACAACTAGAAGAGGGTGATGAAACAATTTCTACTCAAAGAGGTGTTTCCTTTATAGACAAACTCACCGAAAACGCTATAACACAAATCAAACAACTTCAATTAATGAAATCCGGCGATTATAGGGCTTTTAGTGATTTTGCCGCCAAAAGCTTTCATTCAAGAAGGGATTTTTTAAAAGACGAGTATAAAAACAGTAGAATAAGCCGAGATGAATGGGTTGATTGGTTGTATAAAACGAATAAGGGTATTGGCCGTTTAAATAAAAAAAGAATTGGGATATAAATAATTTAGAAAGGGAATTGATGAATATGATATACACCAACAACAAGAAATAACACAACAGCGAGAACTAAAAGAACAGCGAAAAAAAAGAAAAACGTCAATCAACTGGTACAACTAAAAAAGTTACTGGTAGCGGATATTCAAATACGAAATCGAAGATTGGAAATCCTGGAGTCTTTGAAGTTATCGTGACATGCCCTGGTAATATTCTCAGTGATATATCGCGGTTAGAGGTACTTGTAGTGGGGAAACGAGCAGGGAACAACTCAGTCGAAATAATTAATGAAGCAGCTGATATTTGCATGCGATTATTTCAAGGTGGTATTATGAACATTGATGTATATCGAGAACTCATAGATGAATTAGTTGAAAATCACAGAGACGCTCACGGTTGTTACAGCGATTAAACTCGAAGGGTTTCAATTCTTCAATCATTAAAAAAACACTACCAATTGAAAAACTATTAGTTTTATAACAATATGATTATACACTACAACCATGATAAACCAACAAGCGTCTATGTGGTAAACTGACGATTGTCTGTTTATAGAGCATATTACGGAGATGGTCTCGGTAATACCATTGCTGGGTTATTTACAAGAATGGCCCCAAAAGTGGCACCGTTGACTAAACAATTAGGAATGAAAGCCATTGATGTTATTTGCGATAAAGGAATCAACGCTGTTGAAGATCTTGCCGCAAAGGCATATTCTACAGCAAAGGATAAATAATATCATTGGTAAGACGAAAAAAGAAACCGTCATTGCCGCTGCCATCAACGACAGTGATGCCTGCAAATGTCAGCAAAGCAATAAATAGCACAGTGGAACAAAAAACTAGCATCATTGCGGCTGCGCCTTTGGCGGCTACACCATTAGATACACAGATGAATACTATTGCAAATATGATAGCGGGGAGTGGTTTCAAACAAACAAGAAATTCGAAGAAATTTCATCGCTAGCGTTTTCAACGTTATTGTTAAACTCGTGAGTTTCACAATTAAAAACACGAATGTGAATAATAATAATAATAATAATAATAATAATAATAATAATAATAATAATAATAATAATAATAATAATAATAATAATGTTCTAAAAAACAGCTGATCCGGCGTTTGATTTAGATGCCCCAGTGCGCAAAGATAATTCTGTCCGCGATTATCAATACTATTCATATAATGCAATAAAACCCAACCTAAGATCGCGAATTAAACTTCAAGTTCAAGATACCAGTAAATACTTTTTGCCGTGTGAAGCGTTTATCGAAGTTGAAGGAGAACTCGTAACAAATGTTGCAGCTGATACACCATATGCAGATGACCCAAATATCCGAGTTGTGTTCGTCAACAATGGCATAATGGCGTTATTTGAAAGTGCAAGATATCTCATTGATGGAAAAGAAATTGAAGCAATAGACCGTGAGGTTGATGTTGCAATAACAATAGTCGGGCTAGCAAGATATTCTGATGATCATGCAAGGTCGGCTGGCCCGTCTATGATGTTTGCAAAAGATATTAATAATCACGCTGATCACATTAATCATACTAGGGTAAAAGCAACATGAGATACCGCAGTCGATCCAGCACCAGCCGGATATACAAGACTGGATGGTACCTTTGATGTCGTAGATATTAATCGCAATTTCAATCTAGGGTTTGCAACACGAGTAGCAACGTTGCAAGGACCGCGTCGACAATTTTCATGTGCAATTCCGTTGCATCATATTTTCGGATTCTGCAGAAATGTTAGAAAAGTTATTTACGGAGCTAAACACACAATCGCGTTAGTGCGAAAAGGCAATGACAATGATGCAATCTGGCGTGCTGCTGGTGATGCCGATGGTAAAGTTGTTTTAACTAAATTGGTCTTGTGGATGCCAGTAATCATCCCATCAATTACCATAGAAGAGCGGCTACTCTCATTTATGGACACAGGCGGCACATCTCTGCTAAGTTGGCTAACAACAACGACTGATGCCAAAGAGGATAATGTAGATGATACATTTATATGGCATTTGGCATCAAAACAAGGGGTTTCAGCTCCACGCCATATATTTGTAGCGTTACAGACTAGGAATAGATTAGGTTCCCAAGAACATAGTCATATGATATTTGATCAATTAGGAGTAAATTAAGTTTCGCTGAGAATAAACGGACAACAGGAACCATCCGAGGATATACAGCTTGATTACAATAGAAACCACACAGCACGTGTGTATCATAGAATGCTGTCATATATGGGTCGTGATCAAAATGTTGATACTGCTTTACAAATATCGCAACTTGATTTCAAAAGCCTCTATCCGATTTATTACTTTTCGCTGGAACATCTTGATTTAACAAGGCAATCCGTTGTTGACATACATTTTCGAGCTCGTATATTTCCCCTTGCTGGTGTTGCTGTCCCTAATTATAGAGCGGTTGCTGTCATTCTCAGTGATAAAGCAATGCTACTTGAAGGCGTTGGTGGACGAATGAGACTTATTGATGCACCAGTGGAAAATCTTTCATTGAAAAATCCTTGTTGAAATCGTGAAAATCGTTTACGATTTTTTCAATTAGATCAGTTGAAACCATAATGGGTTTCACCATACAATGCCATATAGTGTTGTTAGTGTCAAGTTGACTGATTGTCATGTCAAAAAATTAAAATCAAAATCCGCTAAAGAATGCGGAACCACAATAACGGTGAAACCAGTGCAAATGTCCGGCGGTACACATAAAATATCATTGACGGATCGTCAAATCAAACATTTCAATGATGCGCTAAAGAATGAGCGAGGCGTTCAAATTGTATTTTAGAAGGCTGAAGTCGCCAACATGATAAAATCAGGTGGTATATTTCCGTTGTAAGTCGCAATACCAGCATTGATTGCAGCGGCTGCCCCAGCGGTGGCGAAAGCGGCGGCGTTAGGAGCCGTTGGTACCGCGGCAGGGATGGCACTAAAGAAAGCAACTGGGTAGGGTTATAAAAAAGGGAAAGAGTCTAAGACTACGAGGAACCCCGTATTCATTGTACAGTGGGAGCGGCTTAAGAATACCAGGAACGGTTTATTAGTGGAAAACCCAATTGTTCCCATGTCCAATTTTGATTTAATTGATGCTGTTAAAAAACTAGCGATAAAAACTTCAGAAGTTTTTTTTAATAAGAGATCAATTACCGAGAAAACCAAATAACGTTGAAACCGGTATAATCAATCTTGATAACTCCAACGGGGAGGGAACTCACTGGGTTGCATACGCGATTGATCCACGTGGGATTGTTTATTTTGATTCATATGGGATAGCCCCACCAAAAGAGTTTATGAGGCATATACCAAAATTTTCAATTCCGATTTTTTATTCCACGCTGGCAACACAACAATGAAATGATCCACCAATATGCGGCCGTGAAGTGGTAAATGTCCTCACGGAGATATCATTAAAATCCTTTGGATTTCAATGGAAACCATCACATATTGTTGTAAACGAATATACCAGTGGGAGGTTTTTAGTGAAAAATCCATACATTGAAGACACAAGTTGCGCTTACAATAATGATTGATATTTGGGCACGTTCTATTTCAATGTCGAAACCAACAGCGGAAAAATCAGCGGATTATATCAAGGATGTAAAAAAAATAATTGAAGATGAAATCGCTGAGACGTTGAATTTATCAAGTGTTGACAACGGGGAAATAGTTGTATTTCAAGATCGCCAGGGCAAATTAAAAACCAGTAATATGTCGTTGGATGACATTTTAACACGACAACGTAATGTTGCTGAAAACACAATAGCGTTATATTCCAATGATGGCAAACTCAAACCTGGAACACTTATGTCCACGGTTACAGATAAACTTGCCGAATACGATAAAGAATTTGACGATCATTTGAAAAATTATAACCAATTTCGCAGATATGTCGTCAATAAGTTCTTTGGATCCCCAATTGTAATTACGTCTTCTCTCGCTGAAATTAATACGTTTGTTGACGATCAAAAGATTATCAATAACCTCACTGATTAATTTTTTACAACAACAACATCCGAAAACGTTAAAACTACATATTCGGAAATAATCAAAAAACTTAATGAAATCGCTGATATTAAAAAATCTATCGAGGGGAGTAAAACAACAGTTGAAGCTGTCAAAGATGATTTTCCTAAAATGATCGAACGACTCGATAAGGTAAAAATTCCACACTCCGCAGAAAATATCCGTAATGTCGTGTATGTGGTTCGGTACGGAACTCTTGATTGGGTCAAAGACACTAATAATCGAATAGATTTTACTCCAACTGTAAAAGGCATCTATCGATTTACGTTAACTACATTTGGGGGGATAATTTTAATATTATAGATAATTATGGTGGTATAGGTTAAGATCAAACCGCTGTAAATACAATAACACAGCAAATTGATGCAAATTCCACTTGGACTATTTTTATATTATCGTCTATTCGAGTTGTTAGAGTTAGATTACCAGTAACTTATGTGATATAATTTATAACAAATATACCTGTAGAAGATTAATTTAACGATTACATTTCCAATAACGATGACATCAACGACGTCATCAATGATTTCATCATCGCAATATCGCTATGATACAGTCAAAGAATTTTCAATGAAACTCAAAACACTCGCTGAGGAGTATGCAATGAAAATAAAAAAAATATCGCAGGATAATTACAGTCACTGACGTTACAGTGTACTCAGTATCTGGTGCAATGGCCGGAGCTGGTATTATACTGTCTTCAGTGACAATGATAGCCTCGGTCGCTGTTCCAATTTTGTATATCCGCGGTGTCAACAATTGCTGAGGTTGCAAATGCATTCACTAAAAAATGATCATCATGTTCTCATGGAAAACTCAAAGATTATACAGCAAAACATCAAATAGCATCTAACGGTTACTCGCAATTATCCTCGTTGATATCGTCATCGATTGATGACTCATTAATTACCGAAGACGAGTTCTCCGCGATGGTACGTATTTATGATTCCGCGGTATCAAAATTAGAAATTGTAAACAATGATAATACTAATGTCACTCGAACTACTTCAACGAATAGCAGAAAATACCACTCCGGTACAAACAAGCATTGTATCAATAACCTCAACAAATCCACAATTTAGTGTGAATTTCCCTAAACCGATTCCAGTGAAAGAAATTGCATTAGCTAAATTACGAGTATACCATAGTTGGCCCAATATTAGATCGGTTGCATTTGGCGGGCAGAAACCCAATAATTCGCTGGTGTTCTCGTATAAGAATAAAGAGGACGGTACCCCAGACTGGAACGTTGTTTTCATACCAACTGGGTCTTACCAAATTGAATAAATTGATGCTGAAGTGCAACTTAGAATACAATCAATCACGGGAAATGAATCGAAAATTGCTAATAAAGTTCATCAACCGACGTTATCATCCGCGATTGAAATAAGCACAGAGGGATATGTCGTAGATATCTATAACAGCTCAATAAAAACAGTGCTAGGATGGCCTGAAATACCACCTCGGGGAGGAACAGTTAATATACAACCTGAACAACAAAAATTAGATTATGTTCTTAACAGAACAAAATCCGATAATCCAGTAAAAAGTTATAACGAATACACCAAGTTGAATTTTTTCACTGGAATAATAGAAAATCGCGTCAGATATTATCGAACTCGACACGATAAAATCACTGTAAATTTCACAGCAATGAATAATGATTTTTCACTGTTGTTCATATCTCTTATATCTGGTACTCTCACTCGAGATGAATTTATCAGCGTCATAGAAACATGTAATAAAATCATCGATGACATGGGACATTTTAATTTACAAATTATTCAAGAGGTAATCGGTGACACTAATCCTAAAATGAGAACGGAGTTTGCGACAGCATATAATATCTGCGTTGAAGATATTCCAACATTTAAACTACCCGGATATAAAGCACCAGCTTTAAAGAAACGACTTAACGACACCATCGATATTGGTTTTAAAATAATTTACAACACATGGAAAAAAAATCTCCCCGTGAAAGATTCATTAATCCTCAAATATAATAATGACCCAGATGGCGGCGGTAGGCATATTGCCCCGCATAATGTAAATATTTCATCGGTGATTGCACTCAATTTAGTATGTGATGCAATTGAAGGAAGCTATCAAATAAATCTCGAGCGATCAAATCAAGCTCAGCAGGGATATATTTTATACTCTTTTGCACCAACAGCTCCACCCGGATTTCTAATAATTGATGACCCAACTAATCCAGTCTATATGCTATGTCATAATAATTCACTAACGAGAATTAATTTTAGACTCACTGACCAGTCCAATAATCTAATTGATCTACGCCGTGAGGTGTTAGCGATTAGTCTGTTTGTAAAGTCGTAAAACCATTTTCATCATGGATAATTTATTAACTAGCAGCGACTAGGGGCGCAATGGCGTCATTTTTTTTTTGCTGAAAAATCCCTTAGGAAGCGTTATTTTGCCGAAAGGACAGCATTTGTAGGAAGCCTTGGATTAGCGAATGGACGCCTGGAAAAGGTTGTAGGATTCGCCCCCTCTGCTGCTTATGCCAATGTCTGAAATAGAAGAGGAATCAGCCTCCAGACTAAGCTAAAAGTCTACAAGACAATTGTGCTCCTCAAACTAGTATACACATGCAAAAGGTTGACGGTCTACCAACGCCACGCCAGGAATCTGAACCACATTCACGCCACAAGTCTCAGGAAAGTTCTCAACATCAGGTAGCAAGACTAGGTTTCAGACGCCGAGATACTCGACAAAGCAGGTCTATCCAGCGTCCACACTATCCTGATGCAGTGCCAGCTACGCTGGGCGGGACATGTACGAATGCCAGACGACCGGCTGCCCTAAAGAGTATACACTGGCGATATACAACAAGGACAGCAGAGGTCAGCCGAAACGGTGCAAAGGGAACATGAAAACATCGTTGAAATCATTCAACAAAAACCCTGATTTATGGGAGCAAACAGCAATCGATCGAGTCACTTGGAGTTACTCAGTGCACAAATGCTCCACGTTATGTGAATCTAGCAGGAACGAAGCTGCGGTGCAGAAGATGCAAGCCTGAAAATCACGTGACATCAACCCATATGGAGATGTTCCAGTCATCTGACGTCCCTCTGCAAACTATCTATCTATCTATCTATCTATCTATCTATCTATCTATCTATCTATCTATCTATCTATCTATCTATCTATCTATCTATCTAACTATCTATCTATCTATCTATCTATCTATCTATCTATCTATCTATCTATCTATCTATCTATCTATCTATCTATCTATCTATCTATCTATCTATCTATCTATCTATCTATCTATCTATCTATCTCTCTCTCTCTCTCTCTCTCTCTCTCTCTCTCTCTCTATCTATCTATCTATCTATCTATATATCTATCTATCTATCTATCTATCTATCTATCTATCTATCTATCTATCTATCTATCTATCTATCTATCTATCTATCTATCTATCTATCTATCTATCTATCTATCTATTTATTTATATATCTATCTATCCATCTATCTATCTATCTCTCTCTCTATCTCTCTTTCTCTCTGTCTGTCTGTCTGTCTGCCTGCCTGGCTGCCTGGCTGCCTGCCTGCCTGCCTGTCTGTCTGACTGTCTTTCTGTCTGTCTGTCCGTAGGTCCGTCCGTATTTCGTCTGTCCGTCCGTCTGTCCATCCATCCATCCATCCATCCATCCATCCATCCATCCATCCATCCATCCATCCATCCATCCACCCACCCACCCACCCATTCACCCACCCATCCATTCATTCATCCATCCATCCATCCATCCATCCATCCATCCATCCATCCATCCATCCATCCATCCATCCATCCATCCATCCATCCATCCATCCATCCATCCATCTATCTATCTATCTATCTATCTATCTATCTATCTATCTATCTATCTATCTATCTATCTATCTATCTATCTATCTATTTATCTATCTACAATATTCTATTTTTTAAATATGGAAAAAGAGACAAACAAGTCTATATATGAGTAAGAAAACTTCGGGTATAAATTGGAATAACACCTTAAATGTAAACCAATTAGGTTCAGTTGCTACTATGTTATACTGATAATTTGAATACACATTTAATAAGTTGTACAATATTAAGCGAAATATTCATTTTGCTTCAACCAAGTTATATAAACAGATACTGTGGCTACAATTTATGTTCTGCACTGTACTTCAGGTTTGCTGCAAATTAAAGCTCCTGACGGTGTCAGGAATTTTGCACAAAACTGCATGAAAAGCATAATTTAATAAATTCTGACAGAATATAATTGAGCATTACATTTTGTTTGACTATATTGCGTCACATTGCTGCATGACTTGTTCAATACAATATATACCAGTTGAAGCCAAACATGCAGACTGATAGAAACACTTCAAAATTATAATCAAATAATAATTTTTTAAAACTCCAAGAATGTTTGCTTAGTTATGAAAATGTGCCTTCATTTTGAACGTAAATTATGCTTTTTAATGAAAGGTTAACAATAGTTTTTGTTTAATTATCTTGAAGAACACCCACTTCCTCAACACAAATATAAGCACATACACATACACAAAAAACACTCATATAAAGTAACTAAATAAGTGTTAAGATATCATTTGATTTCAATGTATAAGTGATGTTTTAAGCGTTTGTTATATTGCAAATTCGATTTATTACTGCAAAACCAGACGCTTTAGAAGAAAGGCTCCTTAACTTCGTAAATTTTATTAAAGAGTGGATGTTATGCCAAGAACGTATCAATTATGCATAAATAAACTAAACAGTTTTACACATAGTTAAGTTACTTTGTGTATTTTAGTTTGGTATATTTTTGAAAATATAGTAGCAGTGCATGCATGCGCTTTGTCTTGTTTGGAAACTAAGATTAGCTTTTGTAATTATTTATCCTTAGGATCCCTGGTATTTTAAATATTCCTAGTGATACATGTTACCGTATACAATGTCATCCATCGCTTATAATTTATTTCTAAACGCTATTCAGGAAGGATTATAATCACTGGGAATGTGTGAGTTTGCTTAAGCTTGCCGGAAATAATGAAGATTCTGAAGCGATACCAATGGAAGATATAATAGTTTGGTCCAGTACTTGGTAGAATGTTCGAAGAAAATATATGTTGCGGGTTTATTAATATGTATGTATCCGGCTCTGATAAAAAAAATTAATTACAGTTTAAAGAGAGACCCAGGTAAGAAAGACTTTTATTAAAAACCAAAAGATGGAAATTAAATTCTGGAATGAGAAGGAGATGGAAATTGAGAAAATGTAATAATAAGAAGCAGAAGAAACAATGCGAGGGAGAAATGCCAATATAATGTTTCCAGAAATATTAGGTTAGCACTTTCTTTAAAAGCATGTAAAAATAGATAATTATTTTCTAAATATGAAAAATTGATGTCTACTTGAAATAGCCAGTAGAGCATTTCCTTTAAAGTGTACGTTTTTTCGTGCAGACTACACTTCTCTGTCAGTGATGGTAAGTTCAAAAAACGATAAATGTATTATAAACGCAGCAAGAAGGGTGAACAGACCGAAATTAGTTCAGACAAAATCAGAAAATAAACCGAAACTAAGACAGAATAAAAAAATATATCGAAACTAATTAAGACAAATCAAACTATAAACCGAAACTAAAAAATGACAGTTTCGGCTTCAACCGAAGTTTCTTTTTGTCAAACAACACTGCTGCAAAATAACAAAAAAAAACAGAAATTGCATCTGTTGTCGTGGGTTTGTTAGATGTTATGGTTTTAACTGAATATTTTATCAAGTCCGATACGATATCATGATCTAAGGTCATGCAAATTTATCCATACAAATTCATGTGGAATTGAATGAGCGTGACTAAAGACATTTCGAAAATGATTAATGTCCATATCTCCACTGCATCAAGTCTGGTGAATATTTCGTAGGGTATGATTGTCAACTCCATTAAACACAGAAATAATTTGCAGTTATCCCTGATTACTTTTGGTACTTGAGTATACCTCTGAGTAACATATACCATCAGTATTTTTATGACTACCTCTGAAAAATGTCATAGCTGGATGTTTTTGATTGTCTAGAATCACATCATCGTACACAACTAGATTGTTAATACGTCCATCAATACAATCAATGCTCCGAGATTATTTGACATCGGTTATAAATTCAATAATATTCTCATCGATTTCTGATTTTGCTTTATCGTTAAAATTCTTTGACCCCTCGTAACATCGCTGATCGTCTACACTCGGGGCTATAACATATAGGTTATCCCCTTTTCATCCATCTCGTTATCAAATTAAGCAACAATTGTGTTTTACCGCTTCCAGACGGACCGATTAGAATCATTCTGATTGAATTCGGTAACATCGCATGGTGTTTAACAGGTTCCCGTCATCAGGTAGCTGTATAATTAATTACATTCATGTTATGATAAATAATTATGGATCTATATTATGTGAATTGCAAGACAACTTGACAACAATTACAACAAGCAATAACAGATCAGCGCTTGATGGTAAGTGTATACAATGTGGTACAATTTTGTTATAGATTTGTTTCTATGAAATCGGGTAATGATCATAAACAAAAAGAAGAAGAGGTGATATTGCATGAAAATTGACTATAGTTCCCTGGATTCCATGGGCAAAATATCCAGGAGAAAAACACCTTCCATTGTATAGTTATTGTGGCCCTGGAACCAGACTCGACATCAGACCTGATTGCCAAGACCAACCCCGATCCCGCGAATATCTAATAAACGCTATTTTAAGGCGTGTCATGTTCTTTATTTTGATTATAAAAGTAGCAATCTGCAACATAGATAAATCGCAGATGTGCAATTGGTTCACGCTATGAATTCTATCACTGATAAATTCTTCAAAGAAAAATTAGCTTAATGGTTGATAAAATCAGCGATGAAAAGTAAATTAATGATGGGTGTTCGTAATTATTGATTTGTAGAATGACAGCAACTGCTCTGTAACTCGGGATAGTGATATCACCACCTTCAACAGGACGTGCGACACGAGCTCTGAAGTGTATGTCAACTACGGATTGTCTTGTTAGGTCAAGATGTTCCAGCGAGAAGTAATAGATTGGATATCGTTTTCTAAAATCAAATTGTGATATTTGCACACCAGTATTCACATTATTATCGCGTCCCTTAAATGATAAGAAACGATGATACGCGCGTGCTATTTGGCTGGTTCCGTAGTCAAGTAGTATATCTTCGGATGGTTCTTGTTGACCGTTTATCCTAAACGAAACTTCATTAGCACCCAATTGATCAAATATCATATGGCTGCGTGTTTGTGAACTCAATCGCGCCCTATCCTGTAACGGAATAAATATATGACGCAGAGCTGAAACACCTTGTTTTGATGCCAGGTGCCATGTAAGTGTACCATCAATATTATAGTCCATGGTATATGTGGTCACTGTTAGCTAACATAGCAATGATTTTCCTCCACGGTCCATAACTGATAGTAATTTTTCTTCCATGGAGATTGATTGAATCATTACTGGCATCCACAATGATAGTTTTGATATAATGACTTTACCATCAGCAACACCAGTACCAAGCCAGATTGCATCATTAACGCTACCCTTTCTCACGAGTGCTACCGTATGCTTCGCTCCATAGATAACTTTTCTGCAAAATCCGTGAAATATGATGTAGTGGAATCGCGCATGAAAATTGTCAACGCTGTCCTTGCAACATTGATACGCGTGTTGCAAACCCCAAGTTGTAACTGGGATTAACGCATTTTATAATATCTAGCACTCTCAAATAGCGCCATGATACCATTATTGACAAAACCAACTCGGATATTTTTATCATTTGCATATGGTGTATCACCAATATTTGTGAGAAGTTCTCCTTCTATTTCGGTAAACGCTTCAGAGGGTAGATGGTATTTGCTGGTATCATGGACATGAAGTTCGATTCTTGATTGAAGATCCGGTTGTACTGCATGATAGGAATAAGACTGATAATCGCGTACAGAATCATTCTTGGGTACTGGGGAGTCCATATCGAACGCTGTATGAGGAGACGATTTGAACATATTATTATATATTTCTTGATCTAAGTCGTTTCTCGCTCGCGATTACAAACCACTTCCCGCTATCAT
>JAQISU010000147.1:3277500-3327500 GCA_029339505.1 Unio delphinus
TCATTGCGTATCCAAGCGTCCACGGCAGATATCAACGGCTTCATTAATTATTTCCGGTGACTTATTCCCGGCTCGTTTATCACCGATGATAATTTTCAATCATTCTATGTCTTCTAAAATATTATTAGGGCAGGGAACACGAGTACTGCCATGGATTCCAGAATGAGAAAATCCCTCACCGGTAGTACCAGTTGCACCTTGTGCATCATCATATTCTATTGTAGAGATTCGAGTGATATATTAATTCTTTCTAAAACATCATCTGGTATTTCGTTTTGTTGAGGTGCGAAAGACTTTTGGTTTGAAGACTTTTGTCTTTTTTTGCGATTTGTTTTGTTTTAGGTCTTCTCGCTGGTTTTGATCATCTCTTCGTTATTGTTGTTCTTCCATTTTTTTTGCCGTTTTAGTTATTTTTGCTGTTGTAGTGTTTCTATTTCTTGCTCTTTTAACGTTTCATATTGACTAAATACTTTATCTACCACACCGAGGTGTCCTATGAACGTTGCACTCTTTGTATCAACTCGGCTTGTTTTAGAGTTAATTTTATAAAGTTCATCAGCCCAGTGTTGTATATCTCTACTATATGTTTTCTGTCCTGGTTTCAACACTCTCCTTTTATCTTCGTAACGCGTAGAAGCAAGTTCGATAAAATCTTTCGGATCACTTTTATCGATATATGCTAAAAATTCATCTGTACATTTATTTCGTAATTCCTTGACTATTTCCTCATTGGTTTTGTCCGGACCAATTTGAAGTCTTGCCTTGGGAGGAAAATTTTGTAAAAGCTCTGATGTTTTTTTTGGTTGCATTGGGTATTTTTTCATGTTCAGGAAGAACACCTTTCTTTATTTCTTCTCCATCTTTTCCATATATAACCTCATTAGTGGTTGTAGTAACAGGTTTGAATAATTGTTCAGCACCTTTTGCAAAATCAACTTGAGCTTCATGACGCGTTTGTAATTTATGTCTAACAGAATGTCTCACAGGGATAAATCTCTATTTTTTTGTATCTAATCGCTCTTCACCTTGTCTGGTTGTTAACTATTCTCCTACCATTATTGTTATATGACATGTTTTAATCGTAGCAGCTAACAAACCCACGACAAAAGAGGCAATTTCTGTTTTTTTTCGATTTTGCAACAGTGTTGGTTGACAAATAGAAACTTCGGTTGAAACTAAAACTGTCATTTTTTGGTTTTGGTTTATCTTTTGATTTTGTCTAAATCAGTTTCGGTTTATTTGTTGATTTTGCCCTAATTAGTTTCGGTTTATTTTATGATTTTGTCTGAATTAGTAGTTTTGGTCTGTTCAACTTTTTGCTGCTCTCAAAGTATGTAAGACGGTCCCTGAGACTGATGGACAAAAGGTAACAAATTGTAAAAATACCGGAGAAGAATTTGTTGATTTAGGATACGAAAAAGAAGGACCATGTGTTACGAGATGATTTGTCGAGACCATTGAATAATATTAAGATATCGTCAGAGAGTTCATATTGCAGATTTCACGAATTGAGTCAATTTATATATATTTTTATGAATCAAGAGGTATTAATATCAATGATATTTTGTTTGCTACTCACTTTTTTTTCTAATCAAGGTTACAAAAGAGAACCACTCGGTCTCGCAAACGAGCAAGTTCACGAGATTTCCCGTATTTTTCATAATGCTCTTATTAAAGCGTAGTCCACACAAGTACCAAGTTGTTTATGTTTTAAAGCACCGAAGCTTCAGATTAAACTGGAGCAAATCTGAGATACACTCCAGTGCTTAGTGGTAAGAGAGCTATCAAATTGTTTTTCGAGAGAAGTATCACCGGAAATTATTTTCGTACATGAACTCACGAAAGGATTTTAAAAACATCATCAATAATTTGTATTGGCCAAAACGTATACGTTACAATCCTAAATACCTCAGAGTTTACTCCATTTGTCCAATAGGTGGAAAAACAAAATAGAGGATAAATGCGGCTTATCTTCAGTCTATTCATGAATTGAATTACAATGTAGCGAAAACATGATTTCCTGTGTCGGTCCCTAAATCAAGACCAGGTAAAGCTACTTGCACATGTTGACAATAATGGCATCCAACAGATTGATAGAAGTCATTCCTTCGAATTATATTAACACTGATACAGTAGTAAAATTTTGATAAACTTGTTCTTACAAGTTATGGCTTTTTCAATACTGTCCAATCTGATAAAGCCTCATATGTTTTGCATGGAAAGCTTCAAAACATTTTGTATTAATTATGCATTAGACAGCTTAAATACCATGCCAATTATATCGAGTATCATAATTTTATACTTCAAAATAATGGGATATACATGGTCATTTTTTGTTACAAATGATGATAAAGAATCCCTGGGTTTTTGTACTTTTGAAATAGGTTTGTGCCACACTCTCCTTAAACAATTTAAATTATAAAAAACATTTCTCTGACTTCAAAAATAATATGGAAGAACTATTTGCCTGTGTTCTCGTTCAAAAATGAAATTAAGTTACGATAAATATACTTCTAGGGGAATCGTGAGCTTGGTGATAAACTCTAATTCATTTGCTTATATCTCAAAATCATCTTCAGGCTTAGTAATATGGTCCTTATGCAATTTAAAATAAAGTTCGTGACTCTATGTGGATTAATATATTTAATCACTATATAGAAATTAAGTCACAGAACTGTATCTTTTACACTTTTACTATTATTCTAAGGAAAAAAATTATTTGTTGGCTTTTACTAATTGTACTGGTTGTATCTTATAGTATATGACCATATTGTTGTAAGAAGAACAATATAGATAATATTATGTGTGCATTATTGAGTATATATTATTACTGAAATTGTATAAATACCAGATAAGACTTTGTTGATTTAGGATGCGATCAACACGGACCATTTGTCACGAGATGCTCTGTTGAGACCATTGAATAATATCAAGATATCGTCATTCAGTTCATATTGCAGAATTCACGAATTGAGTCTATTTAGATATTTTATTTATGAATCTTGAAGTATTAATATCAATGGTTTGTTGTGTACTACTCACTCGTTATATTCTAATCAAGGTTAGAAAAGAGAACCAGTCGGTGTTGCGAACGAGCAAGATCACGAGATTTCCCGTTTTGTTTTTAATGCTCCTAGTGCGGCGTAATCCACACAAGTAACAAGTTGTTTATGTTTTAAAACAACGAAACTTTAGATACAACTGGAAGAAATCTGAGATACACTCCAATGCCAAGTGGTACGAGAGCTATCAAATTATTCATCGAAAGAAGTTTTAGCGGAAATTGTTTTCTTACCTGAACTCACGAAAGGAATTTTAACAAGATCATTAATAATTTGTATTGGCCAAAACGTAGAAGTTATCATTCTAAATACCTCAGAGCTTGCTCCATTTGTCAAATGGGTGGAAAAAACAAAATAGAGGATAAATGCGGCTTATCTTCAGTCTATTCATGAATTTGATTTACAATGTAGCGGAATAATGATTTCCTGTGTCGGCCGCTTACCCGAGACCAGGTAAGGCTACTTACACATGATGATCATAATGGCATCCTCCTGATTTCTAGAAGTCATTCGTTTAATTATATTAAAACTGATACAGTAGTACAACTTTGATAAACATGGTCTTACAAGATCTGGCTTTTCAATACTGTCCAATATGATAAAGCCTCATATGTTTTGCATGGAAAGCTTCAAAACATTATGTATTAATCATGCATTAAACAGTTAAAATTCCATGCCTATTATCTCGAATGTCATAATTTTATACGATAAAAGAATGGGATGCATATGGTCATTTTTTGTTACAAATGATGATAAAGAATCCTTGGGTTTTAGTACTTCTGTAATAGGTTTTTGACACACTCTTATTAAACAATTTAAATTATGAAAGAAACAGTTCTCTGACTTCAAAAGTAATATGGCCATGGCTTGTAAAATAGGCCTGTGTTCTCGTTCAAAATGAAATTAAGTTACGATATAGATACTTCTAAGGGAGTCGAGAGCTTGGTGATATAGCTCTAATTCATTTGCTTATATCTCAAAATCATCATCAGACTAAGTAATCTGGTCCTTATGCAATTGAAAATAAAGTTTATGACTTTATGTGTATCATTATATTTAATGACTATATGCAAATAAGTCACAATACTGTATCTTTTACATTTTTACTATTATTCTAAAAAAATAAATTATTTGTTCGTTTTTATTAATTGTACTTGGTGTGCCTTTTGGTACATGACTATATTGTTGTAAAAAGAATAATATAGATAATATTATGTGTGCATTATTGAGTATATATCATTAATGAGCGGTCAGGGTGTGTAGAAAATTGATGATAATGTAGGTGAATCCATTAAGATGTTTATATATGAGTCATTCCTTGAAACTGATATCTTCTCAAAAATGCCATGAACAATCTGTAGATTATCCACTTTGGTACATGGAACAGCGCAATTGCGATAGATTGCTTTACCATACAGTAACACTGATTTCATCAATGATCTGGGAGAATTTTCATATCGTACTTTTCGATTCATAAAACAAGTCATCAGCATCACTATCATCGTTATAATAATAATCACTCTCTAGAGTACTTCCAATTTTAAAGTTCCAGTGAAAAATAATTTTATTAGAATTTAATGTTCATTCGTATATAATTCACAAGGTCTGGGTTGTGACAACCATTATAAAAGGAACACTTTGCCATAGATGTTTATATATGCAACAGCTTTAATACACAGAGATGCGCGCTCACGGTCGAATTGGCCTGTTAAGCGCATTATTGAAATCTGTATTCTTCTGAGTTGGATTTTCTGGCATACGCCTGTGTCAAAGTGGCTCCAAATCTATGGAATGTACTCAACTATTTCGATTTTCTTGAAACACACAATCCTTCCTTGCACCACTGCAATTATATTTATAATATATATATATATATATATATATATATATATATATATATATATATATATATATATATATATATATATATATATATATATATATATATATATATATATATATATATATATATATATATATATATATATATATATATATATTGCTACATGCTTAGGCTCAAATAACCAGTAACAAAGAAATAGTGAAAAAACAAGCTTGTAAAAGTTTAATAAACAATTTATTGAGCACAAATATTTTACAGAAAAGAAATAAAGACTTACGGTTTTAAGAATCAATTCCCAAAATTAATGTCTTAAAAATTCTAAGTTCGAATAATGGGGAAGCATCCAAGATGGAAGACGATGTCACGTGATGAAGTCAGTTCTGGTCTTATTGAAATTCAATTAGCACAATTTTTTTTCCAGATAAATAACAAAATAAATCCTCCTGATTCAAACGAATTGAAATAATTTCAAGTACAAGGTAATTTAAAATAACTGAACACAATGCAACTTAATATTCTAACAGCCCAACTTCTACTGAATAGTTCGCACCGAAACATAATTTATATACCTGTTTCTACGTAAACAAGGAATTGGTCACACAATCATCTAGAATCTTTAGCACAAATTTACGTTAAGAAATCTCGTGCACACCGTATGACCCAGATGAGATCGAATCAGTTTTTGTTACTCTCAAGAACTAAAATAGAAAGATGTTTATAACAAAGCTCCATAATGTCCTTGGAATCAACCAATCATTTTAAAGCTAGGTCTTAAACGAGGTCAACATCTGGTGTTTAGTTGTAAAGTACAGGTCATCTCCCAATGAATCAATCTTAAACTTAAAATGTCAAATTTGAATCTGACACACAAACAAGTAAAATAAAACTAAATGACTTAAATCAGTATACGTAACAATATATATATATAGATATATATATATATATATATATATATATATATATATATATATATATATATATATATATATATATATATATATATATATATATATATATATATATATATATATATATATATATATATATATATATATATATATATATATATATATATATATATATATATATATATATATATATATATATATATTATATATATATATATATATATATATATATATATATATATATATATATATATATATATATATATATATATATATATATATATATATATATATATATATATATATATATATATATATATATATATATATATATATATATATATATATATATATATATATATATATATATATATATATATATATATATATATATATATATATATATATATATATATATATATATATATATATATATATATATTACTTATGTTTTCGCTGGGTTTGCAAGAAAGATGTATCAAATATTCGAACTCGATATAATAAAGGAATCTAATCGTATTTGATCGAACGAGAAAGACAGACAGAGAGAGAGAGAGAGAGAGAGAGAGAGAGAGAGAGAGAGAGACAGACAGACAGAAAGAGACAGAGAGAGAGAATGAGAGTGAGAGAGAGAGAAAGAGAGAGGGAGGGGTATATATAGAGATATTACCATATTTGTTCCACAATCCGTTCCTCTATATGCACTGAAACGTTCAGGTAGGCATTGTCTTTTAAATGGATCAGTACATTTCATGGAGAGACAGATATCAGGTGTCTTATCCTGAAACAAGAAGAAAAAAAGTATATTGTCTGGTTATATATTATTGTAATAACCACTGTAACTATTTAGACCACCTTTCAACCACTTTGAGCTACCATCAATAGCTCTAAAATGATATGATGTGACAATGGGACACGCTACCCTGTTAACATGATGTGCCTTATGTATATGTGACGTAGCAGCAGAGGAGGTGAACAGACCAAGTTTTCAAGCAAAAATAAGGCTTCTACGGAAACCGAAAATATCTAACAAAATGCAGAGGAGGTGAACAGACCAACTTTTACAGGCGTCGATTTAGTAAACTGAGGCTTTCTCGAAAATGCTTAATATAAGCCTCCATTCATCAAAATAAAATTAAAAAAAAAAACGACGCCATTTTTGTTGTCACCACCCCTTTGCTGCTACGATGCTTGGAAAATTCGTGGAGTTTTCGGGTAAAAAAAAAAGATGCCATTTAGTTGACGTTCACCTCCTCGGCTGCTAATGCGCTAACTAAATATTTGATCAAGTCCGATACGATATCTTGTCCGAGGGTGTGATAAATTTATCGTCACAAATCCGTGTGGGATTGTCTGAGCGTGGTTAAAGAAATTTCTAAATCGATTATGATCCATATCACCACCGCACCAAGTTTGCCAAATATTTCTAAGAGTATGAGTATCAACTCCGTTAAATACACACAGCATATTGCAGTTATCTCTGATCACTTTTGGTATTTGAGTGTAACGTTGAGTGATATATATCACATCGGTGTTTTTATGTCTGCCTCTGGAAAATATTCTAGCAGGATTCTTTTGATTATCTAACATGATATCATCATATACGACTAAATTGTTAATACTTCCATCAATATCATCAATATTCGGTGCCTCTTCGATATCGGTTATAAACTCAATAACACCATCGCCGTTAATTTCTTGCGCGGCATCATTAAAATCCTTTAATACTTCATAACATCGTTGATCGTCTACACTCGGAGCAATCATGTACAATTTATCCCACTTCATCCATCTCGTTATCAAATTAAGTAGCAATTGTGTTTTACCACTTCCAGATGGTCCGATGATAATCGCGCGAATAGAATTTGGTAACATTGCATGGTGTTTAATAGGTTCCCGTCGTCGAGTAGCTGAATAATCAATTACATTCATAACTGTTATATATAAATTATGGATCTATATTGTGTGAAGTGTAGGACGCGTACTGGCACAAATGACTTGACGACGATTACAACGAAAAATAATCGATCAGCGCTTTCTGGTAAATGCGTACAATGTAGTACGAAAAAATTTAGATTTACTTCCACGAAACCTTTAAAAAAAAACGAGGAGGTGATATTGCAGCCAAATTGACAAAACTCCCAGGAACACCGTGGGCAAAGTATCCAGGAGAAAAGCACCTTCCAGGATATAGCTACTGTGGACCGGGAACACGATTAGATATCAGACTTGATGATCAAAATCAGCCCCGACCCGGCGAGTATCCAATAAACGCTATTGATAAGGCGTGTCATGCTCATGATGTCGCTTATAAAAGCAGTAATCTTCAACATAGACATCTCGCAGATGTAAAATTAATTCATGCGTTAAATGCTATTCCTGATAAATCCTTCAAAGAAAAATTGGCTTCGTGGTTGGTAAAATCTGCTATGAAGGGTAAATTGATGTTAGGTGCTGGTAATTGAAAATGCTAGCATTTTAATATGGAATCTATTTATTATTCTCCGAGAGGATACTGGAGAGGTTACGCAGCAATCAATAAACTAGCTAGTGCATCAAAGGTGAATAAAACTACAGCGGCAAACTGGTTATCTAAACAGGCAATATGGCAAATTTATCTACCAGCGCCTAAACAAATTAACTATTCGCATTTTGATGTTACAACACCTAATGAAGTTCATCAAGCTGATATACTATTTCTGCCGCATGACAACGGTTACAAATACGCGTTAACGTTAGTTGATATTGCAAGTCGATACAAAGAAGCAGAACCGTTAAAAACAAAATCATCTACTGAAGTAGCTTCTGCATTTGAAAAAATTTATCGACGAGGTCCTCTGCGCTGGCCAAATCTGTTACAAGTTGATCCTGGCAAGGAATTTCAAGGTGTTGTTACATCTACGATGAAACATCATAATGTCGCCATCAGACGAGGACACACTGCGCTACATCGCGATCAGGCAATTGTTGAACGGTTTAATAAAACCCTTGCTGAGCGGTTATTCGGATATCAATACGCAAAAGAATTCATACAGGATAAACGATCCCGTGAATGGGTCAAGAGATTACCAGCTGTGATTACCGCAATCAATAATGAGATTACTAGAACAATTAATATGAAACCTGTCAACGCTATTAAGAAGGCGTCTATCAAAATGGAAATCCAAGGAATTTCACAAAAAGATTTCAAAGAACCAATTCTTGGTAGTAATGTCATTGTAAGGTACTTATACGAACCAGGAGAGCTTGAGGGTGGTAAAAAAAGAGCTACTGATCCTATTTGGAGCGTCACTACGCATAAAATATCCGGCATAACACGATCTACGGGTAGACCTCCAATCTATAGACTGGATTCAACTGCCCCTCAGCGAGGATTTACACGCGAACAATTACAAGTGATCCCCGAGGATACTCAATTACCACCGCGTGGTCTTAACTAGCACCTAAGGTGCTGTCACCCCGGCGTCTGTTGCACTCAAGACAAGTCAACCTCACATTGTTTCTGACATGACCGAGATTGTTATCTTTTCTATCTACGGTGAATTGGCGAGGATCTTTATCCGAATACTGCCAACGCATTATACAATTGCAACTCGCGCAGTGATTGTTCTGTTGTTGCTTTAGTGTCTTAATTAATTCAGCATCAATGTCAAATTCTCTTTTATTTTTTTTATCCTGTTGTTTATAACCAGAGAGTTTTTTTCTGATTATATTATCATCGGTGTGTATATTACTTATTGTATTGTCATTATCGTCAACAACAATTCTTCGAAGTTGGTTTATTCGCCGTACTCTGGATACTGCGAGATAAACTAAATTTGACCACTCAATATGATTATCTACTATCCAAAGAGTTGTATCGGATATAGTCAATCCCTGTGAAGAGTGTATTGTTGCTGCATAACCTAACGTCCATGGGGATTTATCAGCACCTAATGCATCTTTAACGACGCTGATATCAACCAGCACAATATCATTTAATACTAAATTCTGCTTTTGTTGTTGTCCAGGAATGTCAACGTCGATATTCTGCTTTCGTGTATCCTTAGGTCTATAACAGAGTGGTACTGGAAGCGTTGCAAATTTTTCTTTATGTAGCGCAAACAACTTCATCTGAAGTGCGTCTCTGACTATTTTTCTACTCGCGATTATTAAATCATTTGGCTTCCACATTTCCCAAAAATCATTCATGGGAGTTTCTGAAATTATTTCACGCGCTATTTCACATTGGATTTTATCCGGTTGTAATCTAATTAGCGCTTTGAACTCGCGTAATTGTTCATCAAGTGATCTATGGTCGGTATTAATCTCTTCATAATAATCTTCAAATCCTTTTAGCCATTCATGTGGAGATCCACCAACAAATGGCTGCGGTTGGCCGTGATCCCCGCACATGACGACTTTTGTGTTTTTTGTCAACAACCATGATAGAAATGTCTGTAATACTGTCAACGATATAGTACATACTTCATCAATGATTATTACATCAGGAATGAATTTATCGCCCATTCGATCAGGAGTCCATGTATCGCCTTTCCATCGAAAGAAGCTGTGATAAGTACAGGCTTTTACCCCCCGCGCTATCATCTCTCTCGCGAGTCTGTGAGTTGGTGTCAACACAATCATGTTAGAAACGCTAGCGTTTCTACGGAATAATTCGATTGCACGAGTTGTCTTTCCTGATCCACCACAGCCGTTTAAATAAACTGTCTTGTATCTACAAATCGGATCGGATACGGGCGGTGCAGTAGAAAATTCTGATTGAATCTCTGAGATATTATGGTTACTTTTCAAGTATTTATCATCCATAGCAACGTCTGCGGATTTACAATACTCATGTAGTGTTTCTTTTTTAAACCTCCAATTCCCCCACGCTTCCTTAGGATCTGTGAATTTAGCTACATCTGATTTGTATTTTTCATGGATATACATCGAATCAGTAGCTACTCTAACCGCGGTATTAGGAAATCTATTTATCATCGAGAATAGATTAATACAAGAATAGGCTAGCATAGAACTTCTCAATTGTGTGTATTGACAACTTTTTCCATCACAGTAGGTAACAACCGTACCTAGTTTCTTACCATTTCGAAGGACATCATCTACCCAAACATTATTAGTTCCGCTCGCAGATTTGTAAGCTTCCTCATCTAATTCCCCTGATAGAAAAGCATTCTTACGGGTTACAAATTTCCCTTTTTTTATTAAATCAGATATTATGAAATTGTATTCTTCATCGTCTATGATTAATCTCGAAGAATATTTTGCATTGTCAAATCTTCCACCTTGAGTGAATTTACCGATTATTTTTCGTCCGAGATCTTTAGCCTCTCTATTACTATCTTCGAATAATTTCTTAGACCAATCTATGATTTGTTCCTCGCTGAAATTCTTCGAATTTCCATCTAGAAATTGTTTTCGTTGTTCGTTAATTATTTTTTCTAGATCAGGTTTTGGTAACCAAACATCTTTCTGAGCGTTATAACAAATAATCGCTTCACTGACAATTAACGATATTAGCATACCACAATCGATCATATACCACAATAGCACAATTGGCATCCACGCTTTTTCATACATATGTCTACCAAGCCAAAGATAACTACACGGATGTAACCCTGTAGCTAATTCGAATGATATCACACGAGCGAACCCGGTTAAATCAAAATCAGGCAATGGACCATTAATCGCAACACGAGTCATTTCATGTGTGGGATGTCCAAATCGTTTAAAATATTCAGAGCATTCTCCATATCCGAGAAAACTTCCAGGATAACACGCGGATATATCAATTGAAATCATACCATCACGTGAGTATTTCGTATTCCACAATCCTCTATGACCCAATTCGACGCAACTCAACTTCACATCCTCCAGAAAATCACTTCGTGTTGGACGCCATGAATTCTTTTCTCGTGCGAAGTGAGCTACCACTGATGGAATAGTAAAACTATCCGTAAGTAGTTTTTCTGTAGAAATGCTAGTGTTTCCTTCTAAATACTCATTAGCGATTTTTCTCATTCTAGTATCTAATTCTTCAGTTCGATATAATTCACCATTTGGTTTTACAAACTGATCAAATCCTATTTCCGGATCCTCATTACTCCTGAGTAACCATACTGACACAGGGTCGTCTTTGGTTAACGCGTGAATAGCATCAAATAATTTCTCTTCATAGAAATCATCCCTAGAAAATTCTTTAGGGATATATCGAATAGTTCTTTCTCGTGGAAATATATTTACCGCTGATGACCACGCGTGTTTGTTATGATCAATAATTTCAATTGGAGCTCCTCGCGATTGATATTTCGGTTCGTATAATACTTCTCCGGTTATTGTCGCTACCGATATTGGAAATTTTAATAATGCTTCTAATTTAGCTATATCGGAAATCCTTGCTCCATGTTGATTCACTGTTAGTTCCCATTCGGTTATTTTTTTTCTTCGTAGATCAGTTAATTTATTTCCCCGGGATGCATTTGTGAAGTGTTCTATTAACCGTGTTGCTACACAATTAAGTGGCAAAGCCACTGATGATGAAAACATTGGAGCTAATTTTGTAATATTAGGATTATTATTTATTGGATATAACCCATACACAACTGCTGTTACAGGGTAAGATTTCTCATAGTATGGTTTGTCAATTCCAGTTAAAATTCCTGGTTTGGAATCTCTACTCACAATAACAGTTTTTTTATCCTTAAGGATTGGGTCAAATTTATCTCTGATAATCCATTCACCT
Organism: Unio delphinus; assembly: GCA_029339505.1. Classification (NCBI taxonomy): domain Eukaryota; kingdom Metazoa; phylum Mollusca; class Bivalvia; order Unionida; family Unionidae; genus Unio; species Unio delphinus. The sequence continues at coordinate 3,290,056 of JAQISU010000147.1, forward strand.
TCCTCTTCGATAATGAATTTTATTCTAAAAAAATACCTCCGTAGAGAATTGCTTTGCAATTTACCTTTGGATTTCTGGCCAAGGTGTGAAAGTATCACAGCTGCTCTTATATCATTCATAGTAGCATCAATTACGGGTATATTGACATCTTCATCAATAATTCGAAATGTCGACCACGTATGAGATGCTCCATCACGCTTAAACTCATTAAAACAGTCGCTGATTTTACTCAATAGTGGTTTATCATCTACTAGACTTTTAGGTATATCAGAGATTCTATCGAGATTAAATCTAACATTTTTCCAAGGCTTAATTTTCGATAATCTCTTGAACTCCTTCATATTATAATTAAAACAAGTATTTAAATAAGAAAATTTTATATAATGAATCATTGCAAATGGCTTATGATTGGATCAAAGACTCCGTGTAACAAATCATGCAGAAATGAATTCTGTGGGTATCATATGCAGAGTGTGAGAAACGGTTCGGAGGGACCTCTACCATGCTTGCATTGTGGGGTAGGTGTAAGAGGCAAGTCGCAGTTATGCATTAATTGCGGGGGTAAGCGTTATAGAGAGTTAAAACGTTATTATGACAAGCGAAGAATCAAAAATCCTGACGACGTCAATAGCAAAATCATAAAAACTACGGATGACTATATAAAAAGATTTGTTAATGTTATAATTCAGCCAATTAATGAATTAGACAAATAGATATATTATATATACAAATGAGCCAAGAATTTCAAAGACATCCTGTTATTAAAAATTACGAAGCTTCTCGTGATGGTATTGTCAGACACAGTAAAAATAGGAAATCTGTTGGGCGGGATAATGGTATGGGATATTTGATGTTTAATGCTGGAGGGAAAATGTATCTCAATCACCGTTTCGTTTATGAAGTGCATAATGGATTAATCAAGGATGGTTTTGTTATTGATCATATTGATTCTAATCCCAAGAATAACAAATTGAACAACCTTCAAGCTATTTCTCAATGTGAAAACACAAAACGAGGAAGAACTGGGAAATACCCGAAAATTGCTAGACCTGTAAGATCGTTTAATACTGACACGGAGATGGTATTTCAATCAATGACAGAAGCTGGTAGGTATTTCGATATTTTCCCCCCCTCGGTACAAAAAGTAGCAGAGGGAATTTATAAGACGGCTTTTTCAAAGCGTTTTAAAAACAAAATTCAGTTTTCTTATGTAGGGAGATAACTCCGTTAGGTATAACGCGTGTGAAATCCGTAGGATTTCCACCAATGACAGAGTTACGGATCTTAAACACGGAAACGCTAGTGTTGGAAAATCTTCGATTTTTCATTGGCTGTTATAATTAAATAAATCTGAACAAAACACAATCAATTTTGTCTTTTTTCAAGTATTAACAGAACTGTTTTATAAACACGTCGTATTTAAACATTTTTTTTAATGTCTGTTTCAAGTATTATATGTGTTTTCAACGTTGTCAGTGATCGCTAATAAACAAACAAATAATTACAATCACTACACCTATTTTATATCACCTCGTCGTAATGAGTGTATATATACAAATTCGTTCTTATTATAATTGGGCATTTAGCCGAAATTCAAGTGTAAACAAAACCACACCGTCACACGTGGTATGAACGTTATTATTGACATTCAAAACCAAAGTTTCGATTTTGTGGTTTTGTTTACACTTGAATGTAGAATAGCCCGCGTCATCCATTGTCATTGAAATCAATTCATTCATTGTTCACCTATAATCTATTGTTGTACCGTCGTCATTGTCATTGAAATCAATTCATTCCATTGTTCACCTATAATCTATTGTTGTACCGTCGTCATTGTCATTGAAATCAATTCATTCATTGTTCACCTATAATCTATTGTTATGTGTTTGTCGGTTAACCGTTGAGCGCGCTGCTTGATGTATAAAACACCAAGGGGGTTTAAAACGGTGAATTGTGCCGTCTTCATTCATTATATATAATCATAATCACCTATAATCGCATTAAGCTTCTGGGTATACTAAGATGATCAACACCTTAGTGTATCCAGAATTCATTTTAAAATACTTTGCATTTTTAATTCTAAAGAATTTTCATATTTTGTATTTGAAATACTTTGCATTTAAACAAATATATTTTTATATATATATGAATCTTGAAAATCTCAAATTGATTATTATTGAAATCAATAAACTTAAGGATGAAAATGTAAAATTATGTTCAGGTTTGGATTGTGATCAAATTATGACCAATTTCGAGGATATACAATTTGCAGAACAGACAGGAAAATATGTCCTATCTAAGAAATATTTTTTAATTAAGAATATCCAAAAGCTTATACGTGAGAGTTTAGTAAATACTGAAGATGTTAATGTCTTCGTACCATTATGTAGCATCGTTGAACGTGTACGTAAGCAATTAGGATTAGAATATGAACAAAAGAGACTTATTAATTGTAAAGTGAGACAATTAAAAACATTAATGGAAAACTCTGAAGGTGATGAGCCCACGCGTAGAGAGCCTCCTTTGTTTGTATAACCAGTACGGTATGAGGAAGTAAAATTATGTGTGTGTAACAACAAGGAAGTATTAAAATGATTTGCATTTTTTAGTTAGTGATTTCTTTCGAAATGATTTGCATTTCTAAAATCCTTTGGATTTTTATTTGACAATTAGTAATACTCTTTCAATAATGGTAGGAGAATCATTAACAACGAGATTAGCTAGAGAAAGACTTGAAGCTCTTAAGAAAATATTACCCCTTCGTGATAGAATCCGCGAAAAACTTCAACAACGGCAATTATTTCAGACTGATTTTTCTGAGGATACAGAACAACTCTTCAAACCTATTGTTAGTGCAACTGAGGGTGTGAAAACAGCAATTTCTAAACAAGAAAGCGCGCAAAAAGAGTCCTTTCTCCCTGTGTTAGAGAAAATATCAAAACGAACTAAACAAACGAAAAAATCATTAAAAACACTTCCTGGTGATATAATAACTACTGCAAGACGACAAGAAGAACAACAACGAGAATTTCAGGAAGAAATTGAACGATTAGGTGATGTTGATATTTCCTCACTAGAAATGCAAGCATTTCCACCTGAAGAATTTCAAGAACAACAACAAGAAGAAGAAGAGGGAGCTGTTTCAAAAGGGTATTATTCTCCTGAAAATATATTTACAGTTGATGCGTTAAATACAATCAGAAATATCCCAACACTCAATGGTTTAGCTAAATTTACCAATAACAACATTAAAAAAGTGAAGAGAAATGAGTATTTAATAGACGACGCGGCTAAAAAATTTATAAACAGTAAAGACCTTTGGGCAAATAAGGTGTTTTTAGCAAACCGCGGGGAAAATAAAATCAACAAAAAAATAAAACCTGATTATGACCAATTTCTAGCTATGGTAAAGGGGATCACAGTACCACCACCAGTATACACAGCAGACCCAATCCCTGATGAAATACAAATAATGGCAGAGGCTGATTCTAAGAAGGGTGCAACTGGTACAACTAAAAAAAAGGGTAGTGGTTTAGTTGGTAAAAATCCTATAGATTTTCACGCTAGTGTAACATGTCCCGGCAATATTCTCGGTGATATAGCACGATTAGAAATACTTGTAGGAGGAAAACGAGCCGGGAATAACTCACCAGAAATAATCAATGAAGCAGCTGATATCTGTAGGAGGTTATTTCAAGGTGGTATCATGGATATTGCAACATATAGAGATTTCATTGAGGAGTTAGCCGAAAATTCTTCGAATTTCTACGGTTATCATAGTGACTAATGTCACTGGAAATCCTACGGATTTTGCGATTAGATAAATAGCAATTGAATAGAGAATGATCATACACTACAACCATGATAAACCAACTAACGTCTACGTGGTAAACTCACGATTGCCAAAATACCGAGTATACTATGGAGATGGTCTCGGTAATACTATAATGGGATTATTTTCAAGAATGGCTCCAAAAGTGGCTCCATTTGCAAAACAGGCAGCAATGAAAGCAATTGATGTTATCCGAGATAAGGGTATTAACACTGTTGGTGATCTTGCTAGTAAGGCATTTTCAGCCGCTAAGGATAAACTAACAGCGCTAGTTCGACGACGAAATTTTTCAAAACCTGGAAATGCTAGCATTAGAAACACTAGTGTTTCTGGAATGACTTCACTGCCATCTACTGCAGTAATGCCTACACAGGTTAGTAAAATAATAAATAACGCCGTGGATAAAAAACTAGAATCATTAATGACTAACGCCCAGGATAATATAACAGCAAATATGATAGCCGGAAGTGGGCTTTCGGGAAGTGGTTTTAAGAAGATTCGCCGGAAACGTTAGAAATATTTATTTGAACAGGATTTCCAATTATGATAGTTATTGTAGAAATATTTATGTCAGAATCACTTGTGATTCTATTTATTTGAATAGGATGCTCAGTTGTTATGGTTATTGTAGAAACACTAGTGTTTCTAATGCTAGCATTAGAAATATTTGTGTCAGAATCACTTGTATCAGAAACATTAATGTTTCTAACGCTATCTTCATTATCAGATATTTTCATCATCATTATTAAAATACACCCAACTAAATATTTATTTTTATATTATAAAATATTTATTTTTTGCTAATTTTGTTAGATTTTTTACTTTTTTTTACTCATTTTTCTAGTGTTTTTACTCATTTTTCTAGTGTTTTTATGCAATTCATCGACAAAATTTCATGAAAATCGAGGATGAAAACCCAAGGAATTCATTTAGAGAAAATCGATTTTGATCAGATTTTTTATCATGTGAGGCTAAAATTATGTTGTTTCATCGAATTTTCGATGTTTTTTTTATTGATTTTGTATTATGTTTTGGCTAATCCGTCGACATAATTTCATGAAAATCGATTTTCTCTAAATGAATTCCTTGGGTTTTCAATTCAAAATTCCTTCAGAATTCTTTCAGAATTTTTGATTTAGACCATCGGATATATAATAAAAAATGTTCAAACAGAACCCTGATGTTGCATTTGACATGGAAGCCCCAGTGCTTAAAGATACTTCTGTACGTGATTATCAATTTTTCGCTTATCACGCAGTACAACCTGATCTTCGTGGAAGAATTGAACTTCAGGTTCATGATACCAGTAAATACTTTTTACCCGCTGAAGCCTTTATTGAAGTTGAAGGTGAACTTTTACAGTATGATGAAACACCATATGCAGATGACCCAACTATCCGAGTTGGTTTTGTTAACAATGGCATCATGGCTTTATTTGAAAGCGCAAGATATCTCATTGATGGAAAAGAAATCGAATCTATTGAACGTGAAGTTGATGTTGCTACGGGAATAATCGGGTTAGCGAGATATTCTGATGATTATACTAGATCGGCTGGTCCATCTATGATGTTCTCTAAGGATATCACTGATCACGCTGAGCACATTCCGTATATTAAAATACATACTCCAAGAGCTACTGCAGCTGATCCACAACTTGATACCCCTGAACATAGAGACAGACCAGCTGCTGCCTTTGATATTCTCGGAAGCGTTAATAATAATTTCAATTTAGGGTTTGCAACACGAAAAGGAACATTGCAGGGAGAACGTCGACGGTTTTCATGTGCGATTCCGCTCCATCACATATTTGGATTTTGTAGAAACGTCAGAAAAGTTATTTATGGAGTAAAGCATACTGTAGCACTAGTGAGAAAGGGTACTGATAATAATGCAATCTGGCGCGCTGCTGGCGTTGCCGCTGGTAGAGTAAATTTATCAAAACTATCACTGTGGATGCCAGTGTTGACTCCATCATTGTCAGTAGAACCGCGGTTGCTATCATTTATGGATCAAGGGGGAAAGAGATTATTAAGCTGGTTGACAACGTCCACAGATACCATGGATTCTAATATTGATGGTACATTTACATGGCATTTGGCAGCACGACAGGGTGTTTCAGCTCCACGGCATATTTTTATTGCGCTACAGAATAGAACGCGATTGGATAATCAAGAACGTTCCCATATGATATTTGATCAAATCGGATGTAATGAAGTTTCACTAAAAATAAACGGACAACAAGAACCATCAGAGGATATACAACTTAATTACGGTCAAAACCATATTGCACGAGTTTATCATCGATTGCTATCATTTATGGGACGTGATCAAAATGTAGATACTGGTCTACAAATATCACAATTAGATTTTAAAGGTCTGTATCCGATTTATTACTTTTCGTTGGAACATCTTGACTTGATGAAACAGTCCGTAGTTGATATACACTTCCGAGCTCGTGTAACCCGTCCTGCTGGTGCTGGTGGTATTGATAATTATAGAGCGGTTGCTGTCATTCTCAGTGATAAATCAATGATACTTGAAGGTGTTGGTGGACGAATGAGACTAGTAGATGCACCAGTGGAAAATCTGTAAGATTTTCTTAATCCAAAATTCTTTAAAAATGACTCGCGATTTAGAATCAATCTATTTTGTATAATGTCGTATAGTAATATCAATGTTACGTTGACACCTGGTCAGCTAAAAAAATTACAATCCAAATCAGCTAAGCAATGTGGAACCACAATAACGCTGAAACCTAATCAAATGAATGGCGGAGGAAATAAACTATCGCTGACGAAAACTCAAACTAATCATTTTAATAAAGCGCTGAAAGAAAAAAAGGGAGTTCAGGTTACTCTTTCTACAAGTGCGATCCGTAATATGGAAAAGACTGGTGGTATATTCCCGTTGTTAGGGTTGATTCCAGGGTTGATTGCCGCAGCAGCCCCAGCGGTAGCGAAGGCAGCAGCATTAGGAGCTATTGGTACCGCGGCAGGAATGGCATTGAAAAAGGCAACTGGAAAAGGGTATAAAAAAAAAGGAAAGGGTCTAAGACTACCAGGAACCCCGAGTTCATGGTACAGCGGAAAGGGTCTTCGAATTCCAGGAACGATATAGTTCCTATGTCCAATTTTGATTTAATTGATACCGCTAAAAAATTAAAAATAAAAAATTTCAGAGGGGTTTTTATGAGAGATCAGTTACCGGCACAACCAAATGATGTTGAAACCGGTATTATTAATTTAGATAACAGCTCCGGACCTGGAACTCACTGGGTTTGTTACGCAATTGATCCACGTGGGATTATTTATTTTGACTCATATGGATTAGCGCCGCCGAAAGAATTTATGCGTTATATTAAAACCCTTCCAATGAGGACTTGGTATTCTACGTTACCAACACAAACAATGCTTGATCCACCAATATGTGGTAATGAAGTATTAAACGTACTTGATGCTATATCCAAAAGATTTTCGAAACCACCTCATATAGTAGTAAATGAGTATACTAGCGGCAAATCTCCTTAAAAATCTTTAGATTGAAAATCCATCGGATTTAAATGATAAAAAGATTTCTATAATAATGATTGATATTTGGGGACGACCTTTATCATCGCTGAAGAAACCTGATAGTGGAGTTGAAACCATTGATAACAAGGATATTAAAAAATTAATCGAAGATGAAATATCCGAAATATTAAACCTAGCAAATGTTGATCCTGGTGAAATAGTTGTATTTCAAGATCGTCAGGGTAAATTGAAAAGTAGTAATATCTCTCTTAATGATATTTTGGTTAAACAACGAGACGCAGCAGAGGATACTATCGCGTTATTTTCTGATGAGGGTAAACTCAAACCAGGTGTACTTGTTTCAACAATTACGGATAAATTAACAACATACGATAACACGGTGAATTCATTAAAATCGCTTAATGATAAGTATGATGATCATATAATTGTATTTGATCAGTTTACTACATTACAAAGAAATATAGTTGACAAAATTGATAAACCCCTGCTAGAATTTTTTGGAAATCCACCAGTAACCACACCAAAACTCACCACAATAAAAGATTCTATATTGGAACTAGCAACTCTTCAATCCGAATATGAAAAACACACGAAACTATTTATGACGTTTCGTAAAAACCTCATGGACAAGTTTATTGGGAGCCCATTTGATAAAATTGAAATAACACTTCCCGATATTAAAAAATCCATCGATGAACTTAAAACATTCAACAACGCAATAAGGGATGATGCAATGAGAATGATAAACGTTGTTGAAAAAGTAAAAATTCCTCATAATAAATCTATCGTCAACAACGTAGTATACACGATTCAACACGGATCATATACGTGGACACCTACAGATAACATTTTAAACATAACCGCAGCAATCAAGGGTATTTATCGATTAACAATAATATCACCGATTAAATTTAATATATCATCGTCGAGTTCATCTGAAGTTAACAATAATACGATATCAACGATAATCGACAAGGATACAACTGAACAATTCACGATAAAAAATACAGATGAAAATCTAGTCAAGGTTTCAGTAACGTGGTACGTAGAATTCGTAGTGGATTTAAGTAAACAATTAAATTGATTTAAAAATTCTTTCACAATTCAAAATTACAAAGTAATTTGTAATTGAAAATGCTAGCACCTTTAAAATAAAATGACTCCATCATCGAATCAGTATCGCTATGATCAAGTCAAAGAGTTTCAAACTAAACTCAGTTCTCTCTGTGAAGAATATCAAATAAAAATCAAAAAATACAAACGAAGAATAACCACAGTTGATATCACCGTGTACTCGGTGTCAGGAGTAATCACTGCTGCTGGAATAATACTATCTTCGGTTACAATGATTGCTCCGGTCGTAGTTCCAATCGCTATTTCCGCAGTGGCTACAATTGCTGGTATATTAACTGGGATCACAAAAAAACTATCATCGTGTAGCCAGAGTAAACTACATGATTATTTAATTAAATATCATATTGCATCTGCCGGTTACTCGCAATTATCCTCGTTGATATCATCGTCGTTGGATGACACAACAATATCAGATAGCGAATTTTCAACTATGGCTCAATTGTATAAATCAACAATGCTGAAATTAGAGCAGAATAATAATAATAATGTCGTCGCAAGAACTACTTCAACAAATAGTAACAAATACAACACCAGTGAAAACAAGCACGATATCAATAACCTCAACACGTCCCGAATTTAGTGTTAATTTTCCAATTCCTGTTCCCGTGAGCGAGATCGCACTAGCAAAACTACGAGTGTATCATAGCTGGCCTAATATTAGATCGGTAGCATTTGGTGGTCAACAACCGAATAATTCCTTGGTATTTGCAAACAAGAATCGTGAAGACGGAACACCAGATTGGCAAGTTGTTTCTATACCAACTGGGTCATATCAAATCGAACAGATCAATGCTGAATTTCAACGCAGAATAAAATCTCTCACCGGAAAAGAATCAAAAATCGCTATAACAGTTCACGAACCAACATTATCATCCGCTATCGAGATAAATACAGAAGGATACGTTGTAGATATTTATCAGAGTTCTATAAGATCAGTGTTAGGATGGCCTGAATTACCACCGGATAACTCGCGAGAAAATTCGAAGGATTTTCCACCCGAACCTAAAAAATCCGATTATATCACCAACAAAATAAAACCCGTTAATGAAATCAAGACTTATCAGGATTATGCTCCTAATAAATTCTTGAATAAAGAAATTTTTGAATCAATTTATGTTCCTCTCATTAACGGAAATTTCACAGCAATGAATAATGATTTTTCACTACTGCTAATATCTATTAAATCCGGCTCTCTCACCAAGGATGAATTTATCAACGTCGTAGAAACAGGTAATAAAATCATCGACGATATGAAAATATTTCACTCGAAAATTATTCAAGAAGTATTAAATGAAGAAATCTTACATGATAAGTTTGCGGATCTATATAAGATTAATAAAACGGAGATTAAAGATTTTAAAATCCCTGGATATAATCCGGATAAACTAAAGAAACAACTTGACGATGCTATTAATATTGGGTTCAAAAGAATCCACGATAATTGGAAAAAATCGAAGAATCCTACAGCAAATATTCTGAAATTTAATAATGATCCAGAAGGCGGCGGTAGACATATTGCTCCGAACAATGTGAATATTTCAACGGTGATTGCGCTCAATTTAGTATGTGACGTTATCGAAGGAAATTATCAAATAAATCTCGAACAATCAAATCAAGCTCAGCAAGGATATATTTTATATTCATTTGCACCAACGGCTCCTCCAGGATTTCTAATTATTGAAGACCCAACTAATCTAGTCTATATGCGATGTCATAATAATTTGTTAACGAGAATTAATTTCAAACTCACTGACCAATCTAATAATCTGATTGATTTACGAGGTGAGGTTTTACAAATTAGTTTGTTTGTGAAATCTTAAGGACTTGATCAAATATTTAGTTAGTAAAAATCGAAGATTTTCATAGCAGCCGAGGAGGTGAACGTCAACTAAATGGCATCTTTTTTTTTTACCCGAAAACTCCACGAATTTTCCAAGCATCGTAGCAGCAAAGGGGTGGTGACAACAAAAATGGCGTCGTTTTTTTTTTAATTTTATTTTGATGAATGGAGGCTTATATTAAGCATTTTCGAGAAAGCCTCAGTTTACTAAATCGACGCCTGTAAAAGTTGGTCTGTTCACCTCCTCTGCATTTTGTTAGATATTTTCGGTTTCCGTAGAAGCCTTATTTTTGCTTGAAAACTTGGTCTGTTCACCTCCTCTGCTGCTGACGTCTATGACAATTTTAGATGGTGGCACGAATGAATATGAAAACTCAAGTCTCTTGTCAGTGTTACTTCTTTTGTCTCTTTCAAAACGTATTTAAAACAAAAAAATGTACATTGCAACGAATTATGTGATACGACATATTATCACATAGGTTATGCTCCTGATACAAACAATGTCTTCCGCATAACAGCACAATATTTTCCTCGTCAATATATCAAAAGAAAAACATTCCCTCAAAAGTGGTACAAATTTGGTCTTACTCTTATTTACATAAACGCTGCGCAGCTCTGCTGGTACTTGTTTAATTTAGTATAAACCGACATTTAAAATGCCAAACTAAGACGAAAAGAAACTATGGATGCTGTATGCTAATAATGTTTAAATTTATCACCAGAAACGGTAACATCGTTCATATACCAATCATAATCTCACCGAAATATCATAACTGCAACAATACTATCAACCGCTGACAGATCGAACCGATTTGCCTGAAGCAGTACATCTGCAACGGTAAGGCAAATGTTGCATTGTCTTCAACTCTATCACAGACATTCTAAACGAATTAGCAAAACCTACTATATGAGCTTTAGTAAAAAAAATCATGAACTATGAGCCATTACGTAGATACAGAAACGTAGAAAAATGAGAAAGATGTAAATATTAAAAATCGAGCAGGAAAAGTACATCATGAACTGGATGGAACAAAATGAGAATGTATATGCGTCTCCCATTACATAATGAAACTACATAAGTGAACACTTAAAAAGAACCAAAAAGAATGAAGCACTCTTGCTGGTACACCCTTCTCTCCGCATATTGTTCATCAAACACCTAAATACCTTAAGACTGGTGCAGTCCGCATATCCAAATTCATTAAACTTATATTATTAGTTACGTTTTTGAAGAGGAACTACATTATCATCCAATCATGCAGAAACTTCACATAGCATTTAATATAATCCAACATTTAAATGAAGATGTTTAAAAGGAAAAGTGTGTTATAAGGCATATCCAGTTAGTTACAAATAATTTTTTGCCATATCGCAAGTCATAGGATACAAGATTATCAGGAAGCCATAATGTCGTTAAAGTCAACATCTACCTCTCGTTTCAGTGTTTATGTCTTTAATATCTGCACATAAATCGTTTTGGGTTTGGTGCGGATAATGTCTTTCTCTAGCTAAATCGTCTTTTAACTTGAAATATTTTCCATTTTCTGGTGTGACGGAGCAGCAAACGCTACTTGATCTTTGCTACAAAATAAAGCTGCTATATTGTTTATTGTATTTCCAATCATTCCTCGCAATATTCTACTCGTAGCAAAATCACATTAACCTTACGGGCATGATCAGCCATATGTAAGCAGTAAAACGTTTTTATAATATTTGGAAAATAATTTATTGTGACGCCTCATCGAACTATTTGAATCATGTAACTTATTGGGAAGTCATTAATTTAAGCATAAATCAAGTCAGGTTTCTTATCGAAATCAGTAACGAAAAAACGTATTAATGCTTCGATAAAAGTGTTACTGTTTTTAGATGTCCATTTAAAAACCATAAATAAAAACGGAAACATAAGTAACATAACAAACATAAAATTAAGATCGCCCATTGAGCATATATTTCAAAATAAATCCTAAAGGATTTTATTTGAATAATCATCAAATAGTTTGTGAAAGTCCTCGACAAGATGCTGTGAAATGTATTCATACGTGTAGCATAAAGTGGACCATGGATATCTATTTGTTTCCCATTTTCTGTGTAAAAAGATATACTTCCAGATTCAAAAGACATTAAAAAAACACGATGTTTCCTCACTCTGTTAAAGTAAACCATGCATTACAATCCATGTTTCTATACTTATATATGGCGGACTACAACGTTTATGACTCAATCAAATGTATTGCTTTTGAAGTATCTCGAAGTTTATCTACCATTATCAAAAGCAAACCACCGCTATGTTTCAAGTTTATTTTAGGTTTCATTCATCAAATATATATATGATACAGGTAAGCGAATGTTTGAGTCATATTCTGTGGAAATAATAAACAAGGTGAACATTAAGATAGACACCTATCTCATTATCCCCAGACACCAGTCGATATTATATTACGTCTAAGCACGCATCCGTCTAAAATATTATTCTCGACGGTTACATATATTCAGAAAACTTAAAATTCTAGCCAAATTCCTATTGATCCCAATCTCGGACGAGGCCACCAATTTCTATGTTACGTGCTTAGGCTCGAATAAATAATAACATGGAAAGAGTGAAAATAACAAGCTTGTAAAGACTTAATAAACAATGTATTGAGCACAAATATTTTCCAGAAAAGAAAAATAAACTTACGGGTTTAAGAATCGATTCCCAAAATTAATCCAAAAATAACTCAAAATATAATCCATTTGTAAAATTGCTAAAGTCCTGGTACTAAAATATCATCATAATTCCAAGTTCGAATCTTAGTGAAGCATCCAATATGGAAGACGATGTCAAGTGATGAAGTCAGTTCTGATCTTATGAATTTCAATGAGCACAATTGTTTTTCAGATAAATAACAAAATAAATCCTCTTGATCAAAATGAATTGAAATAATTCTAAACTAAAAATAGAAAGATGTTTATAACAAAACTCCATAATGTCTTTGGAATCAACCAATCATTTTAAGCGCTTGCTTACAGCTCTAAAGCCAGGTCAGAAATGAGGTCAACATCTGGTATTTATTTGTAAAGTGCAGTTCATCTCCCAATGAATGAATCTTAAACTTAAAATGTTAAATTTGAATCTGACAAACAAACAATTAAAATAAATGACTTAAATCGAATATACGTAACATTATATATAAATATGAAAAAAAGATATGTCGTTCATTGTATTGTATACTCTGTGAGGGATATGGGAATAAGTTAATGCACAGCCACACATATACAATATACATACCCCACAGAAGAAAGATCCGTGTCCATTATATAACTCACACTGCTTATTGAGAGAAAACACCTGTCCTGGCAGTTCCTTTGTAAATTTATTCCATTCCATCACGTTGTAGATGGTACCCACATTGTTCAAGCACGTTCTGAAGGACATAAAGTGACTTTGTACACTGGCGATGTATATTTATCGCGTATATATATGTGTTAGTGAATTTCTTAATCTACAATACTCGCTTATGAAGCATAAAAACAGCGGTGTGCATATAATATCAATGTAAAGCTGAAGTACAAGCACAACCAGAGAGAGGACAATTTTCGATGATATAATAACTATGAATTATTTTTTTTGAATAATCACAATCACTGATAAATATTTGATACAATACAGATATGCATAACCTAAATATGTTTCAATGACTCCTATAAGTCATATTTGCTCCCATGCGGTATAATATCAGTTGATGTACGATGCCTTTAAAAATATCAGTGCAATGACTCATTCATCTATGATTTTTAAAAATACATTAAAACGTCAATGTTGTTCACACATACAGAGATAATGAAATGATAGCTAGTGTCAAAGCATTTTCAATATCCACGAAAATGATGAATGCATGTACATAATGCCCGAAGCAGCTTTGCAAGCAAAACTGTTAACTTTTATCAAATAAATCATACTCCATATGGTGCTCTCATGCCAGAGAAAAGCAAAATATTTTACAGTTTTACTGTGATACAGCAACAAATGTAATTAAACAAAGATCACAATAACTGACAAATATAAGACACAATACAGATATTCGCAACACAAATATGTTATATTTACTCCTGTGAATCCCAATTGATCCCATGTGGTGCTGGTTTAGATTTTTGACCATGCTTTAAATATAATATTAGTTGATTGACTAATTAATCTTTAATTGTAGAAAGACATTAAAACGTCAAATCAGTTCAAACGTACAAGGGGTGAATTAAGTTACTGCATGGGCCGAATCATTTGCAAGATTCACGAAAACGACCAAATTCATATACGTAATACCCAGCTTTCCAAGCACAATTTTTAACTTATATCAAAAACGACATGCTCCAGAGGGTACTATGATTCCAGAACAGAGCAAATAATTTTACAATTTTACTGTGGTATTGGAAAAAGAAAATAAACAGGACTTCGAAAGTTATATGATTACGATCGACGCTTCGTAAGTTCTATACAATGTGCATATACAATACAATCAGGTTTTGAATCCTGTTGTAAATTGTGACCTTCGAGCTGACTTACTGTTATACCGCAGGAGTAACACGGTAGAGCTGCTTTTAACATCGCCTGAGCATTTATATGACTAATAAATATTACGGACCGTACTCGTGAGATCAATGTTTTTTTCAAAACAAATGGTGGCTTTACCATTTCCAACGAGTACTGAAGTCCTACTATTCGTTCTACAGTGTCCTAGTTTCGACGCATAAAGACATGTTCAACATGACCCATATCAAACGTTAAGTTAACAACGTATCAATCGATATGAGTCAACGGCCTGTAAACACAATTAGGTATATCTGGTTCACTCACTGAATATACGGACATCAGTAGCTTGTTTCATTTGCATACACTTTCAAGTAATTATGTAGTTCATAGGTTTAAAGTTCACGTTCCTGGTATTGTGAAATATATAAAAGATCAGCGGGAAGAAATAAATTAGGCGTTTTAATGCCAAACTATTCCCGGGAAGTGTCCCTTGGTATGCGAAGGTGAATTTGTCATCGCACTTGCTTCGATCAACAGATGGATGAAAGTTGCCACGCTCAAACTCTTTTCTTTTATCTTAAAAGAGTGGACTTTGTCCGCAGATGCAGACCCTTATACTACAGTCTTATTGAACATTTATAAAATGTTCATCCATTAGGCATTTCTAGATCTTAGTACGGAATATTATCGCTTACGTGGCTGACGAGACATGCAAATTGGGGCACGTGGATAAAATGTTATACGTTTTAGTCGAGATATTGTTGATTAAAAATTGCATCTATATGGTTTATGTACAATCTAATACGTGCTTCGGACGATTTGTAAAGTCTAATTGTACATCAAGCTGTGTTTCAGGTTTGTAATAAGTGTATTTATGTCTTGAATGGAAAAAAGATTTTGTTTGATAAGGATATATATTAAAGAATATGCATGGTAGTCTCGCTAATTCACCACGCGATATTATCACTTTCTACGATGTGTCCTGACAGATTGATAAATAGCTGTGTCTGAGTGTTTTAACAGGCCCTGAACAAACATTAAGATAAAATCATGTCAATGGTGAAATAGAAATCGACAGCTGAAATCACCTGAATGTATAACTGCCATTTTAAGTCCAGCTTGTAATCGTATAATGCGCAAATTAAATGACTGGT
Source organism: Unio delphinus (assembly GCA_029339505.1). Lineage (NCBI taxonomy): Eukaryota > Metazoa > Mollusca > Bivalvia > Unionida > Unionidae > Unio > Unio delphinus. Next base: position 3,306,056 of record JAQISU010000147.1, read on the forward strand.
TTTTCAACAATGAAATAGAAATCACCAACACATCAAAGGGGCCCCGAGTGGCCGAATGGTCTAAAGCGATGTCGGTTACGGATTACTGCCATATCACATCTTTCTGCTTGAGTTCGAGTCTAAGATTAAGCTAATGTAGTTATAAGAGAAAGCTTGCCAGTAGCTTCTCGTGGGTCTTGTTGTTTTTTCCGGGTGTTTTCTGGATCTTTCCGTCGCCATTAATACTGGCCGTCACGTATATCCTATATTGTGCTGCAAAATGGCGTTAAACCATAAACAACAAACAAAACCAGCAAATCGAAAACGTTTGAAACTTGCATTGATTATGTGGCAAAAATATAATCTCAAGCAAAAAGATCGGAACTGTTATTTAACAACTTTTACTTTTCAGTGTAAAAATGTTTGGGTGACGGCAAGACTATTCGTTTCAGTATCGGTTCAGTCTCAATTTTATAAAGATGATGCCAGGTTCTCATAAAGAACCATAGCTGAAATGTTAAATATTCCTCCGAAATAGATTTTCTGTGAGTGTTTGACATTTTGTATCAGAAGAGAAATGTATTATTAGATAAATGTATGCCTGTTGCCATGTAGAATAATATACTTGGAGGGAGATCAGTTTATTGATTAAAAAGATATAAAAGACGATTATAATGTTTTAGAGGAACAACTGAAATTTGCAACAAATCAAATTACTCAAAACTAATGCAAGTGTGTATTTGATATGTTATTTGAAACGTCGCCGGGGTAACAATCATTTACCTTGATGGTACCGGGAATGTTAGGTATATTTACTATTATAATCACACCAATTGGAATTCTAGCAGGATCATATCATTTTCAAAGAGTGGGCACAATTGTCTTTGTAACATCTAACAAATAACTTTTTCCCTAGAATTAAACGTTAAAATGAGCAAAACAAACTTACGATGCTGCTAATTAAATCTCATAATAATCCAAGAATTATAAACACAAGTCCTAATATAAAATTCTGAATATATTTATGTCTAGTCCCGAAGATATCCAGAATTGAAGGCAATGACACACACATCATAATGAGTACTGATGACTTAACAGTTATTGCATCACAGAAAAATTACTCCCGGTTTCAATTCAGCATACATTTCAGTGTATGTTTAAATCGTAGAATTATAGCAAAACACGTATGTGTTTCCAGAGAAAATAATAACTTCAATTCAATATCTAGAAGAAAATAAGATTCAGCCAATGCATGTCACAACATAATACAACTTGTAAGCAATCAATGTAAAAGCACGACTGGTAGACTCCTCATACTCACATGAATATATAGATCTCAACGTGACGGCATGTTTTATTGAGCATTTTCTAAACACAACCATGTACCTAACAAAACAACCTTCTTTAATGTTCTAATGAGGCTCTTTATGTACAAACAACATTCATTTAGGAACCCCGAATTACCTGAACCTAATCAAGATATTTACTACTTGTGTACATGATTAATAATGATGATAATAAAGTAATACACACATAGAATATTGAAACTATTGTTAGTTGTTTACAACAATTAATGAACAAAAAATAGTCATTTAGGTCGAGAACAAATGAACAGAATTTTGGACAAGATCAAGTATAGCAAACAGTGTTACATTATAATGGCATGTAAGAAAATGGAAAATAATAATTAAACTAACCAACACGCAATACAATTAAATAGACATAACACTTTGCTTGCCTGTTGTGTAATATATTGTAATTGATTGATTTAACCCTGTGCTATAATCGAGTTTGCTGTTTAACTTCTTTTGGTTGGAACTTTCCAAACTAAACATCTTTTCTCTTTCATGGTCTTCGTGTAGAAATGCAGACGGTGTTGCAAGTGTGGCTATGTGATATTAGGTCAAATTCATTAGGTGTAAAAGGGTTTAACCCAGATCAGTAACAAAAATCCCAAAATCATTATTTCACAATGCTATTGTATATCTCTGTTTGTTTAGGGAGCATACATACTTGTCTTTTAGTTCATTTTTGAACACTTCCACGGAGCAGTTAGAGAAAATCCATGGGTTCCTGGAGTATGTTGGAGTTTTCCTAGACAGTGGGCTTAAGGGACTCATCAGAAAGTAATCATAAGCCCTACAAGCGATTGCGTTCCCTTCACCGTCATGGTTTGCTCCAAGACTTGAAGATAAGAAGCAAGTAAGGCACATGAATACACATTACATACTGTCTAGTTCTGAATATAAAGCTTTCACTAGCGACGTGACACGTTTTAATTCATTGTAGTGTAATCAATTGTTTGAATTAGAACAAAGAAAATTTTATTTTACTCACATAAACTTATGAAAGTATTTCATTAAAATGATTCCTGTTGTACCTGAGGACAATTTGCAATAACACCGGTCGGCGTCTTACAAGAAATATACTTGACCGCCTAATTGATGCTGTAACCCGGTGCATGAATAAAGAAAACTGGAGAAAAGAATTGAAGGAAACCACATGTAATCGATATGTGAGCAGAAGGAGTGTGCCATGTAGAAATCAGAACGCCATCGCATGACTCGATAATTGATGATAGATTGGATGTAAATGTGGGGGTAAAAAGGGAGTCATGAGTAAACTTACTTGTGTGCAAGTTCGTGTGCTGCTGTGGTCACTGTTATAAAATAATCTAGTGACTGGATTAGTGATGTTTTGCAATATGGGTCACACACATTCCCATCATAGGCATAACCTGAAAGCAAAAAAAAGAAATAATGCGAGTATTATAATGAAAATCTGAAAGAACAACGGTTGAAAACTATCAAAATTTATATGGAAATATCATGATAAAAATCAGGTTAATCATTGACACAATTCTCATGATTATTACATATGAAAACATTAATTCGCTATTATTTTTTGAATGTTGCTAATGTATGGCGTGATTGAAGTTGTACAAAGTACGACAAACATACGTTTTCAGATAAAGCATATGTGGTACCTTTGTAACTGATAACGTCAACGCATATAAAGTCAAGGTCTGTGCTATTGCTTGATATGTGTTAGAATACGTAACCACCTGCCTTAATCATTGAATGAAAAGTAAACATGTTGATCATTAAGAGTTAAATTAAAACTTTTTAAAGTGGTTAACATTTTGTTTCAGTCTAATATCTTAACATAGAAGTTGCAATGACTTTCGAAGAATAGGCTATCTAAAATCTTGTTTATAGATGATAACTACATTTTATAGCCATGTATTGAAATCAAACAAAACGCAGCGACGTTGCAAAAAACAGTATCTAGCTTGCCTAAGTGCTTTATAGTCCTAATGAGTCTCTTTAAACGTCAAACACACAGCAAATATATGACTAACAAACAAAACAGAAAACAATATGTGTTTGCAACACTTTACACGACTATTTCCACAGGAACTAAACCGTTAAATGTATTATATGATTTCAACCTGTTGATGATGATTATAAATATGTAATATTTAAATAAAAATCGATGAGTCAAAATGATATCTGTCAATTTATGAAAGTGTATTTCAGCACACATATTCCTAATAATTCGTTTAATATAGTATATATTACCGAATACTGGTTGACTAATGAGCAAATGGATATAAATATTAGTATATGTGAGGTGGTAATAGTGGCATGTGCCGCCATGTTCCCCATTTTTGGGCGCCAATGCAATGGAGTCAAGCAAAGGTCACTAAAAAGTTTTTGTCACTTTGTCAAAATGATCTCTTATGCAGACGAATTTCCAGGCCTCTACCTGATGCTTTTCCATGTATGCATCCTGACTCATTATTATATATTGTCGTTTTGAATCTAACTGGGATAATTGTATTGACATCTAAAAGCGTATTCTCTAGCTAGATAGCTCTGTAAATTTTCGTGTCAATTCAGTAGCAAAACAAAATACTAAATTGTGTTAATTGATTAACTATCTAGATATCTGCGAATGTATTTTGATAATCATGTTCTGATTTAAAAACATCCTATTTGGACTATTTTCACAGATTGTTTGCTTTGCAGCTTTTGTAAATTAGTCAAAAATGACTATTTCTAATCGTTGCCTTTTAGGGTATTATCAAATTCAGAATACAATATGATCGTCACCGTGTTGGTTAGAGATGCGAAAAACTGCAGTTCCATACGAAGTAAACTAGAGTTGAGTTTATATGATAAAACTGTCGGTTATCTTAACTTGTAGTAATAACGAAGCGACATACAGAATATCTTCCTCCATAATTGTTTACTTACACACATACTATCGAATCATTTTTTGTGCTGTGCTCAAAGTTTGATTGATGTTTTTTCCAACATAAGGCCAACTGTCTACATGACACACGTAATGAATACATTATTCAATGATCGTTTTGTATTCGTTAGAATTCGTCATGATCTGGAACGCGGTAGTAGCTCGATTATGTCCCTGTCTAGCATTCACTGCGTTCAGCAGGTACATATCTCGCCATAACATATTCTAATACAAATGTTAAACACTTCCCAAACTGCGACTATGCTCATTATTAATTAGACGGTCGTTAAGTCCACCATTGTGATCAATGCCTTATCAGAGATCATATATGATTCCTAGAAAATATAGCATCCAGATGTGTTGTCTTGTCTGTTTTCCGTACGACGAGATTTGTATGTTACGCTCGGTAATGATAAGCATCCATGCTACTGCTAATTCGATTCTTATTCATATAACAATCTGCTTAACTGAACAAGCAGTGCATGTGGTTGTTTGATTTATTTTGTCGGCGATACGAATTTTAACTTGTAGTTAAAAGTGTCTGTTATTCTGTTCTATGTAATCTTCGGTCTGTACTCTGATTGCAAATTCAAAAAGGACTGAAATATACATAAGCAATTCGAGATCAAATTCCTCCATTCCATTTTCTTGTCTCGTCGTTATGGTTGGTGGAATTACGAAATGGTCGAGTTCCGCATGACTCTTAGTGCAGCCATTTCGTGCTGTAATGAAAGAAGTATAATTGTTCACTTGATCGTCTTTTCATATTCTTTCTCTGATCGTGTTTAAAGGTCTGAATGATTTAGATATCTCATTCAACCTCTTCCACGATGTAGAGTAGAATATGAAGCTATGTTTTGGCCAAGCGTGTGAAGCGAACAAATTGGAGTATACGAACATACTATTCAACACGTCTTTTAATTCAGCAGGTTAACAAAAATGCACTTCAATTAACTCATTGATTTTGGTGTCCTTCGGGTATAATTTGATTTTGTTCACACAAACAAGAACGAATACTGGTATATAAGAAAATTTAGAACGTTTTTCCATCGCAAAACAGGTTGGGTTGAACGAGTTTTACCACATGTAAGTACTTATGAGTATCGTAATCCAACTGTGTGTCTTGTGGTAGTTTGACCATGAAAGAACGTAAGGCACTGTTGGGACAAATAGACACAAGTGTCACTTGGTAATGTTAAATAAACAGGTAATTCATAGTAGGAAGGCTTTGGTGGCTCGATTTCAAAGGAGAATGATATTACAAATGTTTCCAACTGCCAATATTTGCTTCGTTTTTGTGATGTGATTGACATTTTAAACAAGGCAACTGTTATTACTATCCATAAAACATTTGAAAAAAGGGTCTATTTTCTAATGTCTGCTCCTCGGGTGCATATCCGTATCGATGATGGAAGGTCGACGAAATGAGAGTATCTTGAAAATGTTACAAAACAATTGCCTTTATGTTTTGATTTTTATTGCTACAAACATGTAGGTGCATTTCCCACTTTCTTTTAATAGACTGGTTCAGACATTTGGAGGTTTTGTTTATTTATCACCATCGAGGGTTAGGTAACGGTTATTTGACAACTGGTTTTAAAGCGCATACTAACGAGGAACATTAGTCTTAGAACTTGGAGAAAGGACCATCGATATGGTCCAAAACGAAACCTGTACAAATTGGCTTGCTATTGATGATATATGCCATCCAATTTAGCTTGACGTCGCTAATTTATATGGTTTACGATAACGAGTTATGCGCGTATCATTGTTACCATATCTGCAGCTAACCGTACTAGTTTAAGTTTTGTATTAGCAGCAGAGCACAAGTTTTAAACACGTCCCTAACCAGCAGTTGCCCTAAAGTGGTCACTATTTTGCCGGCATCTTTATATCTTATGACTTCCATACCTTCTGTTTTTCTCCCGTTCAGTTATGAATTAACATCATATTTGTTATACAAGGCTTAAATTTTATCCGTTTCTGAGTAATGAGATCGGACTATGTGCTTGAGAAGTCCAAGTTTAAAACACTATTCTTCTGCGATCTTCTTTTGATATGATTCGGTTGTAAGTAAAGTTTCGTATCATCTTTTGGTGCTAACGAACATGAGACTTTTTTCCATCAATTTAATGGTACATGGATGATCCATTTCCTAAAAAGAGTGTTCTAAGCAATCCTTCTTTCCTAATTGTCCCATGGCATATAAACGTAGTCATCAAATAACTCTCTTCTAATATTGACCCTATCCTCATTTTTAAAAATCTTTCATGCTGAACCATCATTTGTTTCATTTGCTTCTGGAAAGTTATTAATGTACACAATCATTTTTGATACTAAACTCCGTCTGCAACAATCATCCGCAGGTCTTATCAACGTCATGATATTCTCCATACGGCGATCAAATATTTTTAACGGCATGAAGTGATACATGTTTCGTTTGAATAAAGCCATTAAACTTTAAAAAAAACCGGTTATGATGGTATTTTGGTTTTGGGCCTGTCATCATTTTAAAAGCAGCAAGATCAGTTGTTAAAAAAGATATTGCTACACGAGGAGAATTTTCTTTAGAAATGGGTTTCATATTGTCATCAGATTATCAAGCAGATGTATTTGGTCAAGTTTTGGCAGGCATCGTTGTGGAGTGGCATTGATGTCGGGAATATATTCGCGTTCTAGAATCATGATATCCTTTTATTCTTTAAGAAGATGTTTCTTAATGTACGTATTTATACTTCGGTTATTACTTTTTTCATAGGATGGGGCTTTTCGTGGTAATTTGGTCTTCTAAGGACGTCGTTTCGGGAGTATTTGGTTCTCCTTTGCTTTAGCTTCAGCATTATGATCCAATTTTGAAATGAGAGATTGTTTCCACTGCTTAGAGCACCGATGTCGCAATGGTATAACATGTTATGCATTTTCCTTTGTATCAATATATTGATTTGTCAGTTATGATCATGCCATAGAATGCATTGTTAAAACAACTCTAGTTTGTTGAAGGATGAAATAATGATTCGAGGTAATTGGCATGTAGTAAAAGAACATTATCGTCGGATCTAGTTGAAACTATTTCTTCAAATAAATTGACGGACACTTGACATAGCATTTTCCTTTGAGATTTATGTACTGGACTTTAATATTACATCATAAAGGGGACATTGTTACTGATGATAACTTGTGACTTATATTTTAGGAAAAATAATTGCGTAATGTATTATGCAAACGAAAATGCTCTTTAGATGATATAATCTCCGTATTAACTAAAATGTAATACCTTGTTTTTCCTCTTCTCTTATTGTTATCTAAGATGATAGTATTGAAGATGATTAGATATATTTAACTAAATTCTGACACAATCCCATCTTCTTTTAAAGGTGTATCTTTTGTTTACGAAACGGAATCTGAAGTAATTGGCGTGTTTTGAAAATAAAGGATCGTACGATTTCTTTGAAACTGGTTTCTATAAAATGGGTACATTTTGTGTAATACAACAGATAACGGCATTACAATGTTGTAAGTTTCTTTTCAGTTAAACTCTAATTTCTTCTTCTACTTCTTCTGACATGTTATCGAAGATGTAAAGAGGTGTTTGACTAAATTCCGTCGCAATCGCATCGTATTTAATATTATTATTTTCTGCAGATGAAATTAACTCTGTTCTACTTTATTGACGGATAGACGATTTCCATTTTAATGACACCATACGATATATTTTGGTAGACGGATGAAAAAATATGTGTATTCAGTTAAACGTGTGACAAATTGACGTTTACCCGAAATACTCAGTCCAGCAAACATCATGTTAACGGGGAAAGTGTCAATACGGTGACAATCAATTATTATTTACATCACTTTAATATCAGAAGGAAAGAAAAAAGATTCAGCCATGTATTCTGTGATCATTATGAGAGGAACACAATACATTTTAAACATTTGATACACATGTCATGTTTGTTGAAAGCCACTATATTACATTCGAAGACATACATTAAAGACATTGTATGTTTTCACAATCTAAATTAATATATCTAAGAAATTATGATATATGTTAATAACAACTTCAACAATGAATTTCATCAATCATCCATCAATGTATAGATTTCAATTCATATTTAACAGTAAAGTACTTATTTTTGTAAACTTACAATGAGCAAAAAGTATAAAATTAGTTGGAAAGCAGATAACAAATAAGATATTCAACATTAAATGTTTCGAACGAAAATGCGTGTTGTATTATCTTATAGGAGCATGTCCGGATAGGTTGGTTGCGACTTGATTTACCTTTGATTCGGAATGATATTGATATTGAAATAAACAAATATTACCCTGGCGAGTATTGTATTTGTGACTTTTCGACAGCTCGTAAGGCATGCATAATGCGACTTTGTTTTCGAATAGTTTGATCAATACAGAGAGAGAGAGAGAGAGAGAGAGAGAGAGAGAGAGAGAGAGAGAGAGAGAGAGATATAGATGTAATTGAGTACATACCGTGCATATTCCTATCAGTTTTTCTATCATACATGGCATATCTGTATACATAAAAAAAAAAATATTTTTAACGACTAGCCTGAGTTTTTCCGATTTCATATTGAACATTTTTACATTAGCAAAAAAGCACATATAGCTTGGAAATTTGGAAGATGTCAAAGCCAGTCACATCTTTAAGCTATTACATATCGGGGCGGAGACAGAATTTTTATTTCCATCCTTCTCATGTTTGGCTTAGTTTGCCAGATGGAAAAGTCAAACTATTGCGTACGAGAGGAACTTTAACGTCATTGTGCTTATGACCAAATTATCTTTGTCTCACATTAAAATGTAAAGGGAATTTTAAAACAATTACAATTGTTTGATAGAAAAGCTAAACATGACAATATATTTGTCAAAATGACATTTTGTGTAATCGGTCCTTTTGTCATTATACGTTCTAGAACATATGTAGCCTATGGAACATCAATTAGTAAATATCCAGAGTGACTGCGAAATGCACGTGTGATGAACAAATTACTCAGAAGAAATGAGAGCCACAGTGACATAATTTGTTATCAGGTTTAGGTTTTTCGCTTGTCGGCAAACGCCAAGCAATGTACGGTATTTAAAATATTTTTTTTTTTTATAGAAATGCATTGTAAATATAGGAGTATAATACGAAAAGAAATCACTTTAAAATAAGCTTTAATTGCTGTATGCTTCTTTTTAATTATTATCGTACCAAGCTATGGTACTGTCAATAGGAAAACAACAATGGTTATAATAATATAACATGATTATGTTACTTTATCCAAGTATGACCTTCATATTATATGGGAGATATCAGTATTCGAGAATAGGTAGTATTGACGCCAGTTTAGGTTTCCAGCCAATAACGTTTAAACGGCAATTTTGAGTAAGTAGGGAACGTTGTGTGTAAATTTGAATTTCTTGCATCGATATATGTTAGAAAAGGACAAATATTCATATAATTAACATGATGAGCATCAATAATAATAATAATAATGATAATAATAATAATAATAATAATAATAATAATAATAATAATGATAATTATAATCGGGCCCGAATAACATATTGGGATTGTCCTAGCATTGCATCAGTATGCCATTGTGCTTAATCGACCAATCTAAAACACATTGAGAGACAGAGAGAGCACATACCGAAGGCATTGAAATAATTTTTTTTTTGTTATACATGCCATATCTGAAAATAAAATTATTCTTAACGACGAGCCTTAGAAGATTCGATGTTATATTGTAAACTTTTCATTAGCAAATACGCAGATATAGCTCGAAAGTTTGTAAGAGTTGTCTAACGGATATATTTTAAAACTATTAAATATAGGGGTGGGGCAGAATTTCTGCCTCCTTTTTATGCTTTTGTGGCATAGTTTGGCATATCGAAAAGTAAAAACGTTAGCGTATGAGAGGAACTTTAACGTATTGTGCTTATGGCTAATATTTCGTTTTCTCGTATTAAACTTTAATCCATAATTATGAAATGTACACATATTTGATATGAAAAAAGGTTGGCAAAACTATGTCACTGATGATAAATATATTATTGGTATTTTAATTAGTAAAAATCCAGAGTGCCTGCGAATTGCACGAAATATCAATAATTACTCCGAAAACAAGAATGCTAAAGTGACTTAGAATGAAAACAAGATAACTATGTAACGTGTCCGAAAACCCCAAGCAATGCACGGCATTTACAATATTTGGGGTAGAGTACAATCTGTTTAACATAAGATTTATTTGCCTTCTGCTTTCTTGCATTTTGTTATGGGGTTTATTTATTAATTTGTTTTAATGGGGGCAGGGGCGGGTTATACTATTGGCATATTAAGGACATAGTGCACTAAACCATAATACTATTTGTCAAGGTATAATTTGTGAATTTGATTATGTATAAAACGTTTCCAGCTGAACATATTACCTAGTGTTACTGAGAAACTGTCGTTCCCTCAAACTATTAAATATATGAACCTGCATGCATGTTGTACCTTGAAGAAATGTTAAATATGTGTTTTATACAACAATATATTGCTCGAAAATATTGTATGTGTAAAATTTAAATGTGGGTGAAATATTTTAATGCTAACTATATATTGCAGATATTTACTGGTAAACAGCTAAACGAATATTTCGCATTTAATGAAACCTTAGCAGACAGGAGCAGTTTTAATATAAATCGGTCTGCAACGTTGATACTATCTAGTATACTTTAACGAGAATATTTGGAACAGTTAGTTATATTTGTGGATCATTCCTAAACGTGTCTGAAATACATTTTGTGCTTTATGTTGAACATATGCCACCGGAAGACAATGTACAATTGCAACGTATGGTTGCACCTAATTTACATAAACTTACTTCGTAAAGAGCATTACATGATCGCTGGATTTGACATTGTCATAAGTCCATCGTGCTTGATGTCGCAAGTACCTCCCAACTTCAACTTTGTAGATTCCATCAATAATCTCTACCATAGAATCATTGTGTCCAAAGTCTTGCATCGTCTTCATAAAACAGTAGGGATTCAAATGGAAAAGATATATAGTAAATATGCACCAACAATTACTATCTATAAGCCAAACAATCGACAAAAGATGTAGTACTTATTTCGTTAGAATTTTTTTTGTAGTCTTAAATACTATAGTGAAATGGCTAAAATAAGACAATAACTGTCATATTTGTATTATTATACTCTCGCAATCTGTTTTTACTTCTACGGCAATGGAAATCCAAAAGTTTACCTAATAATAGATGGACCTAGGAGAAATTCGTGTGTGTTTGATATTATGGGATTAAGGACTACGTGCAAGTTTCCATTGTATCCAAACTTGAAGGATCTAACAATGTAGTCAACTACGAAGCCTAATGTATGAAGGATATATAATATTAGCACACCATTTACTAGAGAAAAATCTGTTTTGTTTATATCCTAATCACACATTGTAAAACTTTTGTTAGTAAACAATGGTATATAGGTCTTATTGAATCAACATATATAGCAGAATGACAGTAAGTACAATAAACCAAAAAAAGTAGCTTAGTGTTGCTAACGATTTTGCTGCTTTTATCATACAGACAAGATGACTGTATTGCAAGGGAAATAAACTCAATCTCAGTGGAATATATATGAATATATATATATATATATATATATATATATATATATATATATATATATATATATATATATATATATATATATATATATATATATTCATTAAAGTAGCATGGTGCTTAAAGTGTGTGTATAATGCATATTTATATCCCAATGCTATTGCTATATCAAACTTTGAAATTGTGATCCACCAATGGCGCAATAATACGAATGTATAAACATTCTTTCAACCGCAGGCATATAGAACAATGACGAATGTCTCCTGATTCAATGATCAAAAATGTTATATGCAAAACAAAAAGCGAAAAATAATAATAATTTTCCCTGATTTGTAAATGATATTAAAATGGTACATGATTTCATAGGAATCCGTATTTTCCTTTCCCCTCTCGTGTGTGAAGGATACAAAAGCTGATCTGTATTTAGAGAGAGATAAGCATAATGTGATGAATGGAAGCGTCAAAGTTGAAACGTTCTACCAGGTAACCTACAGTAATATGTTTCGTAATAACGGCATGTCTATAATTTCATTGCGATCTATTTAAAGTTTATATAATAACAATTCTTCATAGTTGCATTAGCCAGTGACACCAGCCCTAAGTGTTAAATGTATCGGTTACGAGGCACACATACTGTATTGTTTTTGAATCCAATGTTGGTGTTTCGAAAACCAATTATAATGTTACTTAAAGAATCAATAATTTTTAAATAGAACATTTCCTCCGCCTCACCCACTCTCTTTGTCGTTTTTTCTCTCTGAATTAACGTTGCTAGATACGGATAAAATTCCAAGCAAATGCGAGCGTTGTGGAGTTCCCCATGTGTCATACGACGATGTTCTTTGATCTATGAATACTGTTAGTGTAAATCAAGCCGTCCAAATGAGCAGAAAGAGGAGTAGGAAGGGTAAAAGAATGAAGAGGAAAGAAAGAGAGAGAACGGAGATAGTTAATTTTATAGTTTTTAAACTTTAATTAAAGCAGACAAATGACTTACATGACCTGTAGATTTAATAAAATATTTGAATTAATCTCTTAGTGCTGTGTCATTTAGTTTATATTACTCGTTAATTTTTATATCGCAGTACGTTAATTCCTTACATTCCAGGATCGGTGTATACAATGTATACTTTGTTTGCAGTGCACTACTTTGTTCATTAAAACATTTGCATGTTTAAATCATGGTTGTGTCATATTGATTTAAGACTGACACAGAAAAAGTGGCTATAATTGGAGCTTGATCAGTGTTACAAGTATTCGTAGATTTATATAAAGCACACTATTTTTCTAGTAATGTAACCTAAAGAAGATTTGGATTATGGCATATGATAGATGAGAAGATTTTGTTTCCGATAAATCTGACATCTGGTAAGTCGGTAGCATCGGTTATATTTGAACTATAATTTTACAGATATATTCTATACACAAAGGACGCCATAATAATCAAAATACACCCAGACTAATTATAAACTCAGATTGCCTGAATTATTTAAACTACACCCAGACTAAGGTCAAAATCAGATTGCCTGAATTTTTGAAACTACACCCAGACTAAGGCGAAAATCAGATTGCATGCATTATCCAAATTCCATCTAGACTAAGACCAAAATCAGATTGCCTGAATTACTCAAACTCCTCCTAGACTATGGCCAAAATCAGATTGGCTGAATTACTCAAACTCCACCCAAACTAAGAGTAAAATCAGATTACTTGAATTGTAATGAGAATCATATTAGACTATTCGTTTGCAAATAGAATGTATGCATTGTTTAACACAATGAATGCACATTACTCCAGAACTCATTAAACGTTCTTACCTTAAAAATGTAAAAATCATGAAGGGTGACAGTGATTTTTATACTAGGATCTTCTATTGTACTGTATCGCTGGTTGACCTACAACAAACAATATGACCAATGCTCACATAATGTTTTATGGTTATTATGAGCGTTTGTAGCGAAGAAACATTCATATAATGAAATATGGAAAACATACATAATGATACAATGAAATATAGATAACATTAATTATCATAAAATGAAATATAGACAGCATATATTTCCCTACAATTAATATATTGATAACATAGATTATCATAAAATAAAATTTGAATAACATTCAAAATCATAAAATGAAATATGGACATATGCATTAAACTATCACCAAATTACATTTGTATAAAATAATAATTCGTTAATCGATATAGAACGAAGATACAATAACCCCGCATTTGAAAGTTTTAATTAATATATAAAATATTTTTTAGATCCGTTACAATCAACGCCGACAGAAAATGGAACCATAAAAATCAATGAGAAACTGTTTAAGACAATAATAAAAACGCTGCGTAAGCCTGAATCAACGTATATTTTCATTTATACACCGTAGATTGTTGTACACAGTGCTTGAGATTGGTTTACAGTCATCTCGAAAGCAGAGTTTCCATTAAAATACGATATTACAGCTACGCATATCAGGCACGTTGAATCCAATCTTTTTCTAAAAAAAATAGGTGGCAAATAATTTAAGAGAAACTTAAAGTTGTTTAACGTTATATATTAATTACTTACACCGTTAATGATGTGTGAGTAAACTTCTCTGATTGTTCTTGCGACTTCATCAGGCTCTGCTAGTGCATTATTTGACAGCATCATCAGTGAGTAATAGCTAAAAACACAGAATATCTGGACACATCAAAAACCACTGAAATAGTATCCGCGTGTCAATATATGACTTGTAAATATTTTACCTCTTTTCAAACTATATATATATATATATATATATATATATATATATATATATTCAATACACACGAAGTTAGATATAGATATTTGATGTAAGGAGGCATATATTTTAAACAGAAAGACAATCATCTTAAATATAGAGTATAATACTCACAAGTTCCATATTGTTGAATCGAGCACTAATGCCGTCTCTACATAGTAGACTTGCTTTATTTTACCTGTGAATAGAACATCAAATAATCAACATTTATATTTCGTTTTACCCGTCTCTATGAGATATTAATTAGGTCTAAAAAGCGCATGGTTGTTGAATTAAAAAATTTAGAATGCTTTGCGATATTTGTAGTCATTGTAGTTTGTGAAGTGTTAATTTCTTCTAAGTGTTATATTCTTCCAAACTTGGAGACATTATCAATATGCATGTAAGGTATAAGAACAATAAAGCAGTGTAATATAAATATAAATGAAATCAACTATAATCTGAACTGGAATTTTTCACCAGGGGTAGCAAGATATCTTTTTATATGATAAAAAATTTTAACATTCGTTATAACTGCTTCCACCTTTCGTATGCAAACTTGATTTTATTCTGGACAATAACTTGAAATTTGAGAAAGGATCCAGCTCTTGTTCGTTTGCAAAATGTTGGCGTAGGTCTTTATCAACTTCTTTTGCTTTGGCGGTTGTTGTATCTGCAAGATAATATAATCTGTATTATGTACAAATCTAGTAAAGTGGTATGAGTTTATTATTCTTATATTTTGTGACTGAATTTCATCTTCAAGTATAGTACAATTAGGTAGGAAAAAAAAAACAAAACGATATCGTTAGAGGAAGAATTCTCCATCGTTAGGAGAACAATGACGGTTCCTTATTTTTCTAAATTTTATCTATAATTTATATCAAGAAAGGAACTTTAACGAAATAATTTGCAAATCAAATGTATGTAAGATTGAGACCGTTTAGTACATGCATAACCTGCGGAATAAGCATACAAAAATGTGCGTATTGCTCATGCATCAAATCGTATAAAGTTTTACAAACCTTTTGTGACTGAAATGTCTCTTTTGACATTTTTTTGAGCACGTAGAACATATCTTATACCAAGATCTTGAACATCAAACAAGTCTCTCGATGTGATGTCAGTCTTCGCTGGATGAAGATCGTAATTTCTGTCTCCAATTAGTATATTTCCATTCTAGACCAAGGCGAATATTTATATATATATATATATATATATATATATATATATATATATATATATATATATATATATATATATATATATATATATATATATATATGTATATATATATATACATATATATATGTATATATATACATATATATATATATATAATATATATATATATATATATATATATATATATATATATATATATATATATATATACATAAATCATAGACAGAAGAGTGTAAAAATAACATTTGTCTTGGTAGTGGTGCACACCGAATAGTTTCAGTGGTTCTAAGTTTCACGCCGTAATACTATGTTTATTTGCTAAAACGTTTAAAGAATTTATCAAGGACAGGTTAGTTTTGATAGTGATTATAAATATCAATCATATTATAATATGTCATGTGCCTTAATATGAGAAAGGAGCCACCTGATTCACAATACAATCGAGCAGGAAACGGTTGTTAAGCATCAGTTAATTTGGCGTTTTGTCCCCTTTTGTAAATGCAGTGTCACAATATAGCTTTTTGTATTACACCGGTGGGTCATTATCTTGTACTATAAGCACAATAAATAGGACAGTCTGTTTCTCTAAATTCTTCTTAAATTAACCAAGTGATGTCTTTGAGATGAAGCTAGAGACATAATATTTAGCGAGTTTAGCAATTATTTGGCGTGTATAGAGAAGGGGCATGTTACGCGGAAGATATTTGAGTTATCAGAATATAAATGAAAAAAGACGTGAATAAATTCTACTTAAAAAGCTTACAAAGCTTCCAATTATCGCATGGATTAGGATGGATCGTACGCAACAAAGATACATAAAAAGTACTGGGCCTAGAAAATCTAAAAAAATGACTCATCACTGTGACGCCGGCATGTTAAAGTATTATTAACGTGTTATTAGCCGAAATATGAATTCCTAGATGTGGATATTTTTTATAGAATTTTAAAGTGCATAATGATTGAAAAAAGATAAATAAGACAATGGAATGAATATAATGACTATATTTAAAAGTAATATTTTTAAATATTTGTGTGGCAGTATATTATTTCTGAAAGCAATGGACTTCTTAAATTACACTTCACAATCAGTAGAATATCAAGGAGGGACTTTAACAAAGGATGGCAAATCACAAAACAAATGTTGACAATTAGATTTCTGTACTACAGTAGCGTCTATGTTGAGCCAGTTTAAA
Source organism: Unio delphinus (assembly GCA_029339505.1). Lineage (NCBI taxonomy): Eukaryota > Metazoa > Mollusca > Bivalvia > Unionida > Unionidae > Unio > Unio delphinus. The sequence continues at coordinate 3,323,058 of JAQISU010000147.1, forward strand.
GTGACCACCACATAATTTAATTAGTATCCTCAAAGTCAATCAGTAAACATTAAAAAAATACATCGAGAAAAGTAAAATAAACCAAAAGTAAGCAGATATAAAACTTAAAATAAAAATAAAAAATTATGTGAATAATAAATGAACAAACGAGAAAACAAATGAACATAAATACATCGCAGGGCCAACTGCATTTGGTGGACATAAAAATTTATGGAAACAATAAAACATAGATCATTATGTGGATAACAAAGGTAGCGTGATATTGTCTCTTACGCTTTTAAATTATAAATAAACGAGGACAGACAAAATAATGCAGGAAGAGGCATAATATTAACATTAAGCATATTATAAAACGTTTAAAGTTGATACTATGAAAATTCTAACGCTTCACCAAGCTCCATAAAGAATGGTTAGAAAAATGAAGGACATCGAGGATTTTGTTTTTATCATATGTTTTTGACCAGTTTTTGTGATGAAACTGAATATATTATTTCAGAACATCTGCCAAACACATGCCTATCTTTATTTAACGTTAAAAGCTATTTAACACTTAGGTATATCTCAGATGCTATGCAATTTGCTTCAGTGAACATAATTATGCATGATCGAAGAGGACCAGAGTTGTTAAATTGAGCTGCACCAGTAATTTGCCATAACTGCAAAACACCTAGGTATGAAGACTAATAATCATCTTTTAAGCATTTTTTTCAGACTAAAATAAACTTCTAAGACATAGTTTCTGCTATCAAACTGATCTATGCTATTTGAAGTCTCTGGAAAACATATCTAACCTAATTTAATAATATTTTCGAACGTTTTACAAAAAACATCCGAAGGTATGCATAATCTTTCCATTCAAAGAGCACTAAATGGCAGTCCCACATGATTAGCTCAATAAACATATGAAATATGCAACTTGATGATGCTGACCTAAACGTATAGTACTTACTTTGAGAAAGGCAATATAAATCTTCCAAAATTACAGTATCTGTACTTTGATTTTGATCACACTTTTATAAAAAGTTGCCTTATTGAGGCAGCATGTTTTCAAAGACGGACATATATATTATATAATTGTTTCAGCTGGTGTGCGACAAATTTCAGAACTATGTCTATTGTTCTAATTAATAAGCATGAACTACCAATCAAGTACATTTTTACATAGAATTTGATTTAAGTCATTCACTTTTATTTTAATTGTTTGTTTGTCAGATTAAAAAATTTGACATTTTAAGTTTAAGATTCATTCATTACAGATTACTTGTACGCTACAAATAAACTCCAGATGTGGACCTCATTTCTGACCTGGGAACAGAGTTGTAAATAAGCTTTAAAAATGATTCGTTGATTCCAAGGACATTATGGAGCTTTGTTACAAACATCTTTCTATTTTTAGTTCCTGAGAGTAAAAATAACTGATCTGATCTGGGTCATACGCTGAGTACGAGATTTGTTGAACGTAAATTTGTTCTAAAGATTTTAGAAGATGTGACCCCTTCCTGGTTTACATAAAAACAGGTATATGAATTATGTTTTGGAGCGAACTATTTAGTGGAAGATGGGCAGTTAGAATACTAAGTTATATGCCGATTTGAGATATTTTAAATTACCTTGTACTGGATATTATTTCAATTTGTTTGGATCAAGAGGATTTATTTTGTGAATTATCTGGAAAAAAAGTGTGCTCATTGAATTTCATAAGACCAGAACTGATTTCATCACGTGACATCGTCTTCCATCTTGGATGCTTCACTAACATTCGAACGGGGATTTTTGAGGACATTTTATAGTACACTTTCGTTGAACAACAGCGAAATAATTGTTCTATTTGTTGGATATCTTTTCCCGACAAAATGTTTTAACTTTTCTCAGGGAACTATTTAATGCTAGAAAACAATGCAGCGCTCTCAAATTAACATAAGTAATCAACTTTTTATTCCAGAGTTAAGTAGAGAGATCTTTGAGACATGTTTGCAATATTCAGGTTAATAATCTGGAGCTCAATATGCAATGAAATTGCAAGAAGGTACAAATGAAATACACTAATATAGGATAAGATTTGTAGAGTAGGATGAATGGATAAATAATCGCTTTTTTTCTGGTTTAACACATATATCATTACTTAAAATATAATTTTTCAAACCATTTCAATCTCACTCTTTTTTTAGTGTAAATATATACTCAATCTAGTTGTATCATATAAGTGCAAAATAAATGTAGCTTTGTATCGATGGTTTTATACTTTTAAATATGTTATATCATTTTGTAATGTTTGCGCTTTACCGTGTATATTCACTAATTAAAAAAATATGCTGGGCAAATTAAGACTTAGTTTTATGAAAATAATTGTTAAACTCGTGAAATAAAGTCGCTAATAATAAAAGCCCTATAACGCCTGGCTGCAGCCCTATTGGAACTAGAAACAACTTAGCACAACTCTATAATTACTCTGCTGTTTCAGGAGTTAATGTTTGGATTGATTTTGGTGTTTACGGCATATTGATGCGAGTAAGTTATACAGTGCTGAGGCAATTCGAGTCAAGTGTCTTGCCAAATGATAGATCACGTTAGCTTACTCAGACTGGACAGGTGGTAGGATTGGATTTGAACCGGCACATGTTCTGTGTTGGATCCGGTACTTTAACTCCCTAACCATCGCGGATCCATTTAATTATTGGAACGTGCTTTATATTCACGTACAACAACTGTATTACCTAAGTGCTTTAAGGTTATACTTGAACGTCAGCAATTGTTAACGTAATTTTTTTAAACTTTTATGACCCTATTCTAACGCGAGAATAATTTTTAATATAGTGCTGATATTATCATTGATACTATTGTTAATTATATTGGCAGTATTGGAAGGAATAGTTGCAGTAGTAGTAGTTATATTATTATTAGGTTTACGGTTGCATATGTCAGTGCTTTTGCTATTATATATATATATATATATATATATATATATATATATATATATATATATATATATATTGTTTTTAAAGACCAAGACTTAATAGAATTAGTCCATGCTGAGACCGAAGTTTTTATGAATCCTTTAATTGTCAAGCAGAACTATCATATGGAAGTGAACGAAAATTGAATACCTTAAAGCAGTGATTAAAAACTTCATCCATTGCTAGATTTAAATTTGCAACAAAAACGTTTTAGCTATTAAACACGTCTTTATTTGGTACCGAATTACCATTTGCTGATTTTAAATAATAGAAAACCAATTAACAGAAAATAACCATAGGTTTTATCAATCACAGAAAATATTATTCTTGTTTTGAATTACTGATGAAATCCAGGAAATATCCTTGTCCAAACATTGTATCAAATCACATTTGTATTGCTAGGGAAACAATCACTTCATTTCAATAGTTTTAAGAAACAAATGCAACCCAAAATGACTAGCTGTTATCAATACATTAGATATATGACTTACTAAGATGTAAAACAAATATCAGGATAACTGGCAAATGTTCATACGTCCAGACGAAAGAGACGTTTGATTACCAATTGACACAAATTTGATGTCACGTAGTCCAGGTATGACTTTGACTCAACTTAATTTATCCTTATTCTGCCACTTATATTAGAAACAATTAAAAAAGGTTTGTTTACCAAACCTTTTCTTGAGTTTGGAACATGGTCAGCTACTTAACTCAATGCTTCCGTTATTAGTTATCTACATACAAATTAAGAAATATCCAAATCCTCAATTATGGGCACCGACAATTCAAGTAAAACAAAGTCACATTAGAAGAGTATTTAATAGAATTATTCTATTTTTAAACTAGCATACAAATAATTCAGTTAAATATTCCTAATACTATAAATATTGACTTTCGTGTATGTCAGTTTTATATCCAATAAACGCTTGGATACATTTAGTTCTTGAGAATTTCTAATGCAAACCGTAGGGTCTCAAACTAAAGGGATTAAAGATTAATTCTCTCCATCTGAAATGAAACAGAACAGCATGTGACTGTCTTTTATGATTGGATTGACAATTTCAGGTAGCTGACATACAGAAGTCTACTAATGTTTCTACGGTGAACGTCTCGAGATATAATTTAACATTATGGTCGAATAAACAACCTTCCACCATATTGGTACAAAATACGCAAGGTCTTTTGTTTTTGACATAGATCATAGAGCGCTATTGTGCTTTCATCACATGAATGGCGAATCCTTGAGATCTTGTTGTTCTTGTAGAGATACTAACTGAACATATTCTTCTAGATTTTCAGCACCAGAGAAAATCTGTCTTCATATTTTAAAGTCGTTTTTTTCAGAATATACTTACAATGACTCTGTCACACCCTCCATTTAACCTTCTCAAGCATTTGACGGTCATGAATGCTCCATTTCGCTTGTCTTGATAGTAAGCCAGCTGCGGTTGATATAAAAAGGGATAAATGTGTATCAGGCTATAGACAC
>JAQISU010000147.1:3932500-4137500 GCA_029339505.1 Unio delphinus
TGAGCGTTTATTTGGATATCAATACGCGAATGAATTTATTCAGGATAAACGATCTCGCGAATGGGTCAAGAGATCACCAGGCGTAATTACTGCGCTGAATAATGAGATTACTCGAACAATCAACGTGAAACCTAACAACGCAATTAAAAAAAGGATATACCCGTCAAACCACAAAATGATTTTTCAAAACAGCCAATACTCGGTATTGTCATTGTTAGGTATTTACATGAACCAGGAGAGCGCGAAGGTGGCAAAAAAAGCGCTACTGATCCTATGCAAAGTATCAACGCACATAAGATATCTAGTATAACACGATCCACGGGTAGGCCAGCAATATATAGACTGGATTCAACTGCTCCTCAGCGAGGATTTACTCGTGGGCAACTGCAAGTGATACCCGATGAGGCTCAATTACCGCTGCATGGTCTTAACTAGCGCCTCTTCATCTGTTGCACTCAAGAAAAGTCAGCATCACATTATCTCTGGTGTGACTTACGCTGATATTTTTTCTGTTTACGATAAAACGTCGAGTCTTTATCCGACCAACACAACTCATTATACAATTGCAACTCGCTCTGTGATTATTCTGTTGTTGCTTCAGCATAATTATTAATTCAACATCTATATCGAATTCTCTTTTATTTGTTTTATCCTGCTGTTGATAACCAGATAGTTTTTTCTGATTATATCATCCCTGACAATATCACTTATTGTAGTGTCGTTATAGTCTAAAACAACTCTTCGAAGTTGATTTATTTTTCGTAATCTGGAAACTGCAAGATAAGCTAAAATCGACCACTCGATGTGATTATCTAACATCCAAACAATCGTATCTGATATAGTTAATCCCTGTGAAGAATGTATCGTCGCTCCATAACCTAGCGTCCATGGGGATTTATCCTTGACGACAAAGATATGAGCCAACACAATATCATTGAATACCAGAATGTGTTTTTCACTTAGTCCTGGAACATCAACTTCAATATTCTGTTTTCGTGTATCCTTGGGTCTTTAACACATCGGTGGTGGAAGTGTTGTACATTTTTCTTTATGCAATTCAAATAACTTCATCTGAAGTGTGTCTCTGACTATCTTTCTAGTTGCCACTACCAAATCGTTTGGTCTCCATGCTTTCCAAAAATCATTTAATGGAGTTTCCGAAATTATTTCACGGGCTATCTCATATTGGATTCTATCCGCTCGATCTGATATAAATGCTTCACTGACAATAAGCGATATCAACATTTTAGAAACAATCATATACCGTAATAGCACTATTGGCATCCAGTGTTTTTCAGACATGTGTCTACCAAATCCAAACATAACATCACGGATGAAGTCATTTAGCCAATTCAAATGATACCACACGAGCGAATCCGGTTTAATCAAAATCGGGCAGTGGCCCATTAATAGCAACACGGGTCATCTCATGTGTGGGATGTCCAAATCGCTTGAAGTACTCAGCGCATTCTCCATTGTAACAAGATAACCGGGACGGACCACTTCGGATTAACAACATAACACGCTTTGATGATACAGATATAAAAATTATGATTTAATGTGGCGATATATGTATATAAACAAAACAATGAAATACGTGCGTATTGTAATCCAAATATTGGATTTAATTATACATAATTACGCACAGACAAAGAGATGCAAACGAATCATATAATGATACAAATAAATGATACAATGATACAAAACAATGATACGAATCAATGATACAATGATACAAAAACTGATACAGAACCCCAGCGAAAAAATTATACAAAAAAAAAAAACATGGATACAGTTTTCTCACGTAGTAAACAATGCAGGATTACTCATATAGTAACAATGTATACGCTCTAATAGAGGAACTATATTTGAAAAATAATAACAGGGCAGATAACTTATCTTTCCAGTCTCAAACCATATACTGCGTTCCGCAAACCCACATTAGCCCACGGCTAACAATTTACGAATAAATATATATAATAACTATTAGTATACAGCTCCACAGCTGGTACAAAAGAACTTCACAGTTTCTACAGAGTCCGGACCCTCGGAATACAGCGAAACATTAGACCCTCCAGACACTCTGGTCATTTAGACAGCTCCACAGCTGAGTCACCCTTGTCACCCTTGACATTAGACACTCCGGACGCTAGACATTAGACACTCCGGCACATTAAACAGCTCCGGACACACCAGTGCATTTAATCACAGCTCCCGACGTTTGACAGCTCCGGGCACCCCGGACGTTTAACACCCTCGTACAAATAGCTGAAAAGATACCGGACTAACCTTGATACAGACATAACGAAATGACGTTATACACGGTAAATTATCAAGACTATTATTATCATGACAAAATGACAGGTTCTATAGTACACCTTCCCTGTTTGATAATGCTGAATAGTAAATAATTATATTTTAACAAAATATAGCTTTACTTTACCAATTTAAATGCCTCGCGAACACGAGTATTATGCTGTGTGAAACTATATAACAAACATGCAAAGGTAAATATAGTGATATAAAAAGCTATCACTCAGTATCAAAAATGTACTTACCCCTACAGCTAAAGTTGTGCAATCCTCCCTCCCTCGGATCTATAACCCTATAGCTACAGTCCTTGAAAGCAGCCGCTTGTTGACAAAACCCGTAGTAATGTAAAGACCCTTTACATATAGCAAAGTATTTATACGGATTCGTGCTCCGTATCAAGAACACTTTACACGAGCGGCATAGAGCGAATTGTACTCACCATTCCGAAGTACAACTGCCCATATATATAAATAAAAAAAAATCACCCTCGGGTATCGTTGCACACGATAAACAAAACCCGAGTACATGTCTTTCCTAAATAAAAGCTACAACATTCCGTGACAATACCTCCCCCCTAAAAAAAGTGGTATAACTTTTAGAATAATCACGGAATGTGAGATATGAACCACCCAAAATTTGTAGGCTGAAGTAAATGATCTGCCCACTACACCCTACTTAAAAAATCAGCCCCTACATTTTCTGAGCCTCGAATCGCCTCGATTCGGAAACAATACGGCTGCAAAGATAACGCCCAACGCATCAATCTTGCGTTGGTAACCTTCGCTTTATTCAAATATAAGAGTGGCTGATGGTCCGTTTGCAAAGTAAACTCCCTCCCAAAAAGGTACGTGTGGAATTTTCATATTCCCCATACTAAGCCTAAGCACTCCTTTTCAATCACGGAGTAATTTTTCTCTCTAGGGAGTAATTTCCTACTTGCATAAGCAATGGGCAATTTCACACCCCCTTGCTCCTGTAGCAAAACAGCCCCAAGACCCGTATCGGACGCATCAGTCCTCAGTACAAAAGGTTTATCAAAGTCTGGCAACTTTAAAATTGGTGCACTTACCAGTTTATGTTTTAAAGCGTTAAAGGCTTTTTCCTGGCATGCACCCCATGAAACTTTATTCGGTTTCCCCTTTTTAGTCAAATCTGTTAATGGGCTTGCAATAGCTGAAAAGTTGGGGACGAATTTCCTATAAAACCACACTAGACCTAGGAATGATCTCACTTGTTTTTTGTCTCTGGTCTAGGTGCATCCCTGATTGCACCTATTTTATCTGGCTGAGGTTGCAACTGGCCTAGTCCACTTACCAGATATCCCAAACATTCTAGACTTGAATATCCTATGCTACATTTAGTAGGCCTAACTGAAATATTTGCAGTGTGAAGTTTAATGACCAAATCCCGCAATACCCTAACATGTTCATCCCATGTATGTGTGTAAACAAAAATGTCTTCAACAAAGCTGTCGACACTTTCCATTCCGTTTAACAGTTTACGCATAAGACGGGCGCACGACGCTCCGGCATTTACTAAACCAAACGGCATGACTTTAAATTGGAAAAGTCCCTTTGGAGTCGTGAATGCCGTTAATTTGCGGGCATTATCAGAGATTGGTATCTGCCAATATCCTTTGCTTAAATCCAATTTGGAAATGTATTTGTGGCCTGCCAATTTCGAAAGTACATCTTCCATATCAGGCATTGGTGCTGCGTCAAATACGGTGATCTTGTTTAATTGTCGAAAATCGATGCAAAACCGGTTGGTACCATCTTTCTTTTTGACTAACACCACAGGGGACGAGTATGGGGAATTTGACGGTTCGATCACATCCTGATCTAACATTTTGGTCACTTCTTCGTTGATAGTCTCTCGTGCATTAAAGGATATCTTATATCCTTTAATCCTGATCGGCTCAGATGTATTCAATTTTATCTCGTGTCGAATTAGATTCGCACGGCCTGGTCTGTCCGTAAACACCTCTGGGTATGTAGAAAAAACCTCCATGATCTGTGTACGCTGACCTTCCGATAAATCAGGGCATATATTTATCTGGTCAATACTTTCTTTGCCTACGTCAATATGGTATTCAAATGGCAATCCTTTACTGGAGACTAATTCCCCTTCATCATTAGACCCATCTTCTATCACCGCTACGCATACTACATTCAAGATCCCTTTATCAATTGTTTGTCCAGGTCTCGCTATGTAGAGTTTAAGCATATTGGCATGAAACGTTTTCGATTTTCCCTCTACTTCAATGATATAATCCATTTCGCCCTTTACCTGTTTGACTTCATATGGCCCCTTCCATTGAACTAAGAGCTTGTTGTTATTCGTTGGAAGAAGCACCAACACTTGATTTCTTACGTCGAACTTTTTCCTCCGCGTTCCTCGGTTGTAATACTTTGCGTATCTACGACTTGATTTCACGAGTTCTTCTTGAGCCATCCGACATGTACTTTCTAATCTTTGGCGCAAATCAACCACATATTGGTAAGTTGTCTTAACCTCTTCGTCCACGACCTCGTCCGACCACAGTTCGCGAAGTATACGCATAGGACCACGGACTGTCCTACCGTACAATAGTTCAAACGGGGAGAAACCTAAGCTTTCCTGAGGAACCTCACGATATGCGAACAGAAGGGCATTCAGATATCTATCCCAATCCTTCGGTCTTTCAGCACACATCCTCCGCAACATTTGCTTCAGAGCAGCAGAGAGGGTGAGCCGGACAACATTTTTAGACAAGTTTTCACTGAAATCAGGCTTAAAACAATGAAATCAGGCAAAAAAATCAAGGAAATCAGGCAAAAAAATCAATGAAATCAGGCAAAAAATAATAATGAAAAATCAATGAAATCAAAAAAATTACTAAGCCTCCATTCGTCTTCAACCGAATATTTGATCCAGTCCGATACGATATCGTGTTCGAGGGTCATGTAAATTTATTGTTACAAATCCGTGTGGGGCAGACTGAGCATGACTAAAGAAATTTCTAAATTGATTGAAGTCCATATCAGAACACCATGTCTGCCAAATATTTCGTAGCGTATGTGTATCAACGCCGTTGAATACAGCAAGCATATTACAGTTATCTTTAATCACTTTTGGAATCTGAGTGTAGCGTTGAGTGACATAAATCACATCAGTGTTTTTATGCCTGCCTCGGGAAAATATTCTAGCAGGATTTTTTTGATTATCTAACATGACATCGTCGTATACAACTAAATTGTTGATACTTCCATCGAGGTCATTCACGGATGGCGCCTCGTCAATATCGGTTATAAATTCAATAACATCCTCGCCGGCAATCTCTGAAGCGTTTTCAGTAAAATCTTTTCGCACTTCATAGCATCGTTGATCATCTACGCTAGGGGCAATTAAATAAAACTTATCCCACTTCATCCATCTCATTATTAAATTAAGTAACAATTGCGTTTTACCGGATCCAGATGGCCCGATTATAATTGCGCGGATAGAGTTTGGTAGCGCTGCATGATGCTTCACTGGTTCTCTTGTTTTAGTCGCTGAAAAATCAATTATATTCATATCTCTATACATAAATTATGGATCTATATTGCGTGAAGTGTAAGGCGCGTACTGGCACAGATGACTTGACGACGATTACAACTAAAAATAACCGATCAGCGCTTTCTGGTAAATGCGTACAGTGTAGTACAAAGAAATTTAGATTTGTTTCTAAACCCAAGGAACCCAAGGAACCTTTAAAAAAAAAACGAGGAGGTGATATCGCTGCCAAATTAGCAAAACTCCCTGGAACCCCATGGGCAAAATACCCCGGAGAAAAACACCTTCCAGGGTATAGTTATTGTGGACCGGGAACAAGACTTGATATCAGACTCAATGATCAAAATCAGCCCCGACCCGTTGAGGAACCAATAAACGCTATTGATAAGGCCTGTCACCTTCATGATGCTGCTTATAAAAGCAGCAATTTGCAACACAGGCATCTAGCAGATGTGAAATTAATTCATGCGTTGAATGCCATTCCTGATAAATCCTTCAAAGAAAAATTGGCTTCCTTTTTGATAAAATCGGCAATGAAAAGCAAATTGATGTTAGGTGCTGGTAATTAATAACAACATGAAATCTATTTATTATTCCCGAAGAGGATACTGGAAGGGTAACGCTGCAATCAGTAAACTCGCTAGCGACGCAAAAGTAAAAAAAAACCCACTGCGGCTCATTGGTTATCCAAACAGGCACTATGGCAAATTTATCTACCACCGCCTAAACAAATTCAATTCTCGCATTTTGATGTGACCTTTCCTAATGAAGTTCATCAGGCTGATCTATTATTTCTGCCACATGATCGTGGTTACAAATATGCGTTAACTGTAGTTGATATTGCAAGTCGATACAAAGAAGCAGAACCGTTAATAACAAAATCAGCCACTGAAGTGGCTTCTGCATTTGAAAGGATTTATCGAAGGAGCCCTCTGCACTGGCCAAATCTGTTGCAAGTTGATCCGGGCAAGGAATTTCAGGGTGCAGTGTTATCTACAATGAAATATCACAATGTCGCTATCAGACGAGGGCATACTGCACTGCATCGTGATCAGGCCATTGTAGAACGATTTAATCGGACTCTTGCTGAACGGTTATTTGGATATCAATACGCAAAAGAATTCATCCAAGAAAAAAGATCCCGTGAATGGGTTAAGAGATTACCAGGTGTAGTTACCGCAGTGAATAACGAGATTACTAGAACCATCAACATGAAACCTATCAACGCAATTAAAAAGAAGTCGATACCTGAAAAACCACAAAAGGATTTTAGCGTTTCCCAACCAATTCTTGGTAGTAATGTCATTGTGAGGTATTTATATGATTCAGGAGAGCTTGAGGGTGGCACAAAAAGGGCTACTGATCCTATTTGGAGTGTTACTGCACACAAGATATCTAGTATAACACGATCTACGGGTAGACCTTCAATCTATAAACTGGATTCAACTGCCCCTCAACGGGGTTTTACTAGACAACAATTACAAGTGATACCCGAGGATACTCAATTGCCACCCCATGGTCTTAACTAGCACCCTTGCGTCTATTGCACTCAAGACAAGTCAACATCACATTATTTCTGACATGACCGAGATTGTTATTTTTTCTGTCAACGGTGAATTGGCGAGGATCCTTATCCGAATACTGCCAACGCATTATACAATTGCAACTTGCGCAGTGATTATTTTGTTGTTGCTTCAAAGTGATTATTAATTCAGCATCAATATCAAATTCTCGTTGTTTTTTTTTGTCTTGTTGTTTGTAACCGGAGAGTTTTTTTATCAATAATATCATTATCATCGGCAATGATTTCATCATCGCCACCAATGATTTTATCATCGCCTGACTCTGTCAGGACAATTCTTCGAAGTCGATTTATTTTTCGTACTCTAGACACTGCGAGATAGACTAAATTCGACCATTCTATGCGATTATCTACCATCCAAACAATTGTATCCGATATAGTCAATCCCTGTGAAGAGTGTATTGTTGCTTCATAACCTAGCGTCCATGGGGATTTATTAGCACGCAATGCATCTTCAACAACATTGATATCAACCAGCACAATATCATTTAACACGAGAATCTGCTTTTCACGCCCTGACTCTGTCAGGCCTGGAATATCAACTTCGATGTTCTGTTTTCGTGTATCCGATGGCCTATAACAGAGGGGCACTGGAAGTGTTGCAAATTTTTGTTTATGCAATTCAAATAACTTCATCTGAAGTGTGTCCCTGACTATTTTTCTACTTGCAATGATTAAATCATTTGGTCTCCACGCTTTCCAAAACTCATTCATTGGAGTTTCTGAAATTATTTCACGCGCTATTTCACACTGGATTTTATCCGGTTGTAATCTAATTAGTTTCTTAAATTCTTTTAATTCATTATCAAATGATCTATGATCGGTATCAATTTCTTCATAATAGTCTACAAAACCCTTTAGCCATTCATGGGGAGATGCACCGACAAATGGTGGTGGTTGGCCGTGATCACCGTACATGACGACTTTTGTATTCTTCAATAACAACCACTCAAGAAATATTTTTAAGACATCTTCGGACACTGTGTCTATTTCATCCCAAATGATATTTTCAGGAATAAATTTCTCTCCCATGCGCTCAGGAGTCCATTTATCTCCCTTCCATCTAAAGAAACTATGATAAGTGCAGGCATTTACCCCTCTCTGTATCATTTCTCTTGCAAGTCTGTGAGTCGGTGTTAGTACAATCATGTTTGGATTGGAAACGCTAGCGTTTCTACGGAATAACTCAATTGCCCGGGTTGTTTTTCCTGACCCACCACAGCCGTTTAAATAAACTGTTTTATATCTACAGATTGGATCAGAAATCGGTGGTGCACTAGAAAATTCTGAACACTGATTGCTTTCTAAGTAATTATTTTCAATGGTAACATCTGCTGATGGAATATAATCATGAAGCATTTCTTTCTTAATTCTCCATGACCCCCAATTCTCGTTGCCAGTAGTCTTAAAATCAGCCATTTTGCTATTTATGTAAAATGAGTCAGTAGCAACTCTAACTGCGGTGGTAGGAAATATATTGATCATTGAAAATTAATTAATAGAAGCATAACCAAGCATAGAAGCTCTCAAATGTGTGTACTGCGGATTGTATCCATCATTGTAGGTAACAATTGTACCCAATTTGGTTCCATCGGACAGAAATGCGTCCTTACGATTGTCATATAGGCCCCTATTCGTTAGATCCGCGATTACAAAATCGTATTCAGCGTTGTCTATAATCAATCGTGAAGAATATTTCGTATTATCATCTTTGCCACCTTGGGTAAATTTACCGATTATTCTTCGTCCAAGATCTTTTGCTTCATTGTTTCTGATTTCAAATAACTGTTTGGACCAATCCATGATTTGTTGTTCACTGAAATTTGGAAACAGTTTTCGCTCTTCGCTAATTATTTTTTCTAGATCAGGTTGGGGTAACCAGACTGATTTCTGTGCTCGATAGGATATAATTGCTTCGCTGACAATTAATGATTTTAACATCTTACAATCAAGCATATACCGTAATAACACTATTGGCATCCAGTGTTTTTCAGACATGTGTTTACCAACCCAAAGATAACTACACGGATGAAGTCCTGTAGCCATTTCAAATGATACTACACAAGCGAATCCGGTTAAATCGAAATGTGGCAGTGGTCCATTAATAGCAACACGGGTCATTTCGTGTGTAGGGTGTCCAAATCGTTTGAAATATTTCTCGCATTCTCCATACCCAAGAAAACTTCCTGGATAACACGCAATCATATCAACTGAAATAACGGTATCAGCGGTGTATTTTGTGTTCTATAATCCGCCGTGGCTGTATTCAAGACAGGACAATTTGACATCTGATACAAACTCACTTCGTGTTGGTTTCCACGCGTTTTTCTTTCTAGCAAAATGTGCTGCAATGGATGGTACTGTGAAACAGTTTGCTAATAATTGATCGTTGTCTTCCCCGTCCCCAGAAAACTCACTAGCTAGTTGTTTCATTTGATTCTGCAGCTCTTCAGTACGGTATAATTCTCCGTTAGGCCTTACAAACTGATCAAATTTGCATTCTTCGTCTGAAGTACTATGAAATAGCCACACTGACACAGGATCGTTTTTACTCAAATGGTAAATAGCATCAAATAATTTCTGCTCTGAAAAAAACTCTTCGGTTTGGGATAGATATTTTACGGTTCTATCCCGTGGGAATATTGTTACAGCAGATGACCACGCGTGTGCGTTATGATCAATGATTTCAATGGGGTTTCCTTTTTTTGATTGATATTTCGGTTCTTTTAATACTTCACCGGTGATTGTCCTTACCGATATTGGAAATCTCAATGATGTTTCTAATTTGGTTATATCCTGAATTGTTGCCCCATGCTATTTTACCGTGAACTCCCACTCGGTTATTTTTTTTCGTCTTAGATCAGTTAGTTTATTTCCCCGGGACGCATTTGTGAAGTGTTCTATTATTCGTTCTGCTACACAATTTAGCCCTGTCGAATATTTCATGGGTGCTAGTTTTGAAATATCAGGTTTTTCATTGAGCGGATAGATCCCGTAAACAACTGCTGTGACAGGATAAGATCTTTCGTCGTAGGGTTTATCAATTCCAGTCAAAATTCCTGGTTTGGAATCCTGATTCACGGTGACAGTTTTTTTGCCCCTGAGAATGGGTTCAAATTTATCCCTAATAATCCATTTGCCATCCTCACGGATAATGAATTTGATTCGGAAAAAAATGACTTTTTTCCCCAACACGTAAAATGATCACTGCTGCTTTTTCATCATTCATGGTAGCGTCAACAACACCATCAATTCGAAATGTTGACCAACAATAAGATGCTCCATCACGCTTGAATTCATTAAAACAGTCTCTGATGGGTTTATCAAGAATTTTATTCTTGGGTGTATTAGAAACTATATCAAGATTGAATTGAGCATCCTTCCATTGTGATCTCATGTTTCCGTCTCTTGGACGTTTGTTACGTTTTTTTGGTCTATCGCGATTAAATCTAGAATTGATTTTCAATAATCTCTTAAACTCTTTCATATTTCCGTCTATTGGACGTTTGTTACGTTTTTTTGGTCTATCGAGATTAAATCTAGGATTGATTTTCAATAATCTCTTAAACTCTTTCATGTTTCCGTCTCTTGGACGTTTGTTACGTTTGTCTCCGTCTATTGGACGTTGTTTGGGTCTATCGCGATTAAATCTAGGATTGATTTTCAATAATCTCTTAAACTCTTTCATGTTTCCGTCTATTGGACGTTTTTTTGGTCTATCGAGATTAAATCTAGGATTGATTTTCAATAATCTCTTAAACTCTCTATCGGCATTGAATGAAGCATTTTTTGAAGTCAATCTCTTGAACTCCTTCATGCTATATATAAAACAAGCATTTAAATGGAAGATTTATGTATAATGAATCACTGCAAATGGCTCATAATGGGAAATGTAACCCCGTGTAACAAATCATGCAGAAAAAATGAATACCGTAGGTATCATATTCAAAGTTTTCGACGTGGAAGTCTTGGTCCGTTACCCTGTATTCGATTTGGGGTTGGGGTCAAGGGAAGATCACAATTGTGTATTGATTGTGGTGGTAAGCGATATAGGGAATTGAAGCGTTATTATGATAAAAGAATAAAAAATGGACAATCCATCAGAAATTTTGACCCTGAAAAAGTCTTTGACCCTGATAACGTCACTGACAAAATCATAAGAACTCCGCAAGACTACATCGAAAGATTTTCCAGTGATGTAATTATTGAACCAAACACTGAATTAGACAAACAATATAATAGTATATATGAACCAAGAATTCAGACCACATCCAGTGATCACAAATTATGAAGCATCCAGTGATGGTGTTGTAAGAAACCGCAGACTGAAGAAATCAGTTGGTGCTGACAATGGTATGGGGTATTTGGTGTTTGGTGCTGGAAAGAAATCTTATCTCAATCATCGTTTCGCTTTTGAGTGTTTTTATGGATTGATCGAGGATGATTTTGTTATTGATCATATCGATTTTAATCCGGAAAACAATTCTTTATCAAATCTGCAGGCTATCACTTAAAGTGAAAATTCCGAACGAGGGGGGACTGGGAAATACTCGAAAAAAGCGAGACCTGTGAAATCTTTGAATACAACAACTAACGAAGAAAAAATATTTTCATCTATGAATGAAGCCGGTCAATTTTTCGATATTTGTATGCCCTCAGTACGATATGTTGCAGAGGGGATTTATCGATCGGCTATTTCAAAAAAGACGGGGCAAAAAGTTCAATTTAGTTATGTCTAATGCGTTATATTTTTCAATTAGAGATATGTCATTCTTATAGAATAATGAATTCTGAAAACATGAATAGCATCATAGTTGAAATAGCAAAATTGAAAAATCAGGATATCAAACTATCAGATGGGTTAAATCCTGATCAAATTGTGTCTGATTTTCAGGATATAGAATACGGGGTTAGCACTAACAAGTATATGCTACCCAAGAAGTATGCACTCATCAAAAGAATTCAGAATTCTATTAAAGACTCTCTTTCATTTTCCAGTGACATCAGTGTGTTCGTTCCGTTGTATACTATCGTAGAGGGAATACGAAAAGAATTGGGGTACGAATACGAATTGAAAAAAGAAGTCAACTCTAAAATTAGAAACCTACGGGCGTTAATTCAGGAAAATTGATTACCCGACCATTGATTGCCCGACCATTTTATCATCGACCCTCATTTTTTTAGCTGACCCTCAAGGGGGATGTCAAAAATCGATGGACGATGTGTCAGATTGATAAAACTAGAATGGAGCAACTCACAGTATTATTTATTTTATATACAATTATGTGACTTGCTCCATCATTGATAGAGCTGTTAAAACAACAAAATAACACTTCTATGACCGTATCAAAAATCATCCGACATGTCAAAAAAGTGGAGAAACTGCCAGTATTATTTATTTTATATACAATTATGACACTTTCTCCATCAGTGATAGAAGGTGTCTCACGATGAAATAACACTTCCATGACCGTATCAAAAATCATCCGACATGTCAAGTGTTTTGCAATTGAAAAATGGTTTCTGATTTCAAATAATGGTCAATGAAGCTTTAACAACCCCATTAGCTCGTGAACGATTAGATGCAATTAAGAGATTTGTACCAATTCGTGACTCTGTCAGGAATAAACTGCAACAACGACAGAGTCTTCAGACTGATTTTGCTTTAGGGTCTGAAGAATTGTTTAAACCAGTAACCACAGCAACGAAAGGGGTAGAGCGTGCTTTACTAGGAGATGATCCCGAGACGGGAAAATCTGTTATTGGTGAACTCGAAAAAATAGCAGCGAAAACTGAACAAACAAAACAAATGGAATCAAAGAGAACAGTAGATGATTTACGAGTGAGATTTAACGAGGAAGGGTTAGCAGAAATTGATAAGACTGACCCAACAAAAATTCCTGAGCTTGTTGTTACATCTTATGAAAACAGAAAAAAATGGTTGAAACCAGAACATCATAAGTTTGTTAAGAATTTCACTCATTGGGCTGATATATTTTATAAAATCAAAACTAAAAAAAGTCAAATTAAGACAGATAGTGCATCATACATCGAATATATCGATGCGGTGGATATAATGCATAATCAATACGAAGTGTTTAAACAACAACAAAAAACGCCAAGATTGCAAAGAAAGCGACAGCAGCCTGCAAAGAAAATATCTTTCTCTCCTAAAAAACAACAACTACCACCTGATGATGATGATGATGATGATTATTTACAAGAAACGGGTTTAGAAAAACTAGATGAAGCAGCTGGTTATAGCGGAAGTGGACTGCAAAATCCAAGGATTGGAAACACTTGTCCTGATAGTGTTATCAATGATATATCACGATTAGATGTTCTTGTAGGAGGATTCCGAGCTGGAAATAATTCACCGGAAATAATTAATGAAGCAGCTGATATCTGTAGACGGTTATTTGCCGGCGGTATCATGGATATCAAAACATATCGAGATTTCATTGACGAGTTAGCAAATGGGTATCATAGCGATTAAATAACAATTGAAAACACTATTGTTTTTATAATAATGATCGTACACTACAATCATGATAAACCAACCCTCGTCTATGTAGTTAATTCACGGTTTCCAGTTTATAAAGCATACTATGGAGATGGCCTCGGCAATACCATTTTAGGATTCTTTTCAAGAATGGCCCCAAAAGTGATGCCGTTAGCTAAACAGTTATCAATGAAAGCCATTGATGTTATTCGTGATAAGGGTATTAGTACTGTTGGAGATCTTGCCGGGAAAGCGTTTTCAACTGCAAAGGATAAAATAACATCATTAGTGAGGCGAAAAAAGAAACCGTTACCGTCTACAGAAGAAATGCCTGCAAGTGTTAGTAAAATTATAAATAACGCAGTAGATGAAAAACTAGCGTCGATGGTAAATCAAGGGGACCAAAGCAATATTGCAAACATGATAGTGGGAAGTGGCTTTAAAAAACCACGTCGATGAAATCCTATGGATTTTTACGCTAGCGTTTTTCACGATGAAAATGGAAAATCGTTTACGATTTTACGATTTAGACTCTGATAAATAGAATAAAATGTTCAAAAGGTCATCTGATCCAGCATTTGATATAGATGCCCCAGTCCCCAAAAATGATTCTGTACGCGATTATCAATATTACGCCTATCATGCCATAAACTCAAATAGTCGAGCAAGAATTGATATTCAAGTCCATGATACCAGTAAATACTTTTTACCCTGTGAAGCATTTATTGAAGTAGAAAGAGAAATTGTAACAGCTGCTGATACTCCTACTGTACCAGCACCGTATCCAGCTGGTACTCAAGTCGGTTTTGTCAATAATGGTATTATGGCGCTATTTGAGAGTGCTAGATATCTCATTGATGGAAAAGAAATTGAGTCCATAGATCGTGATGTTGATGTGGCTACAACAATAATCGGATTAGCGAGATATTCTGATGATTACACAAGATCAGCAGGACCCTCTATGATGTTTGCAAAGGATGGTAAGAATACCGCTGGAGGAAACACATTTGTTGTAAGACAACCAAAAAAACGTGATAATAGTGATTCTGGTATCGAGAATATGATTATAAACAACGATGCTAATTTCAATCTAGGAGCTGCAACACGAAACGCAATGTTGCAAGGAGAGCGTAAATCATTTTCATGCGCGATTCCACTGCATCACATATTTGGATTCTGTAGAAACGTCAGAAAAGTTATCTACGGGGCGAAGCATACAGTATCGCTTGTACGAAAAAGTGATGACAATGATGCAATTTGGAGGATTTCAGCAGATGCTGCAGCCCCCAATGCTGATGCCGGTAGAGTCGATTTAACAAAAATATCATTGTGGATGCCAGTGTTGATTCCAGCAATCACCGCAGAAGAACGATTACTATCATTTATGGATCAAGGAGGAAAGTTGTTGTTGAGTTGGCTAACCGTGAGTACAGATGTGAAGCAATCAAATATCAACGGGTTATTCACTTGGAACCAAGCATCAAAACAAGGCGTTTCTGCGCCATGTCATATATTCGTAGCGTTACAGGATAACGCACGAGTTAGTAATCAACTCTCCAGCCATATGATATTTGATCAATTAGGTGTGAAAGACGTCTCACTGAGAATAAACGGCCAGCAGGAACCATCCAAGGATATACAACTTAATTACACAGAAAATCATATTGCACGAGTTTATCATCGTCTGTTGTCATTTATGGCACGCGATCAAAATGTGGATACTGGTTTGCAAATATCACAATATGATTTTAAAAATTTGTATCCGATCTATTACTTCTCACTGGAACATCTCGATTTGACAAGACAGTCAGTTGTTGATATACACTTTAGAGCTAATGTGACTAATGGTGGTATTGCTGATTATAGAGCGGTTGCTGTCATTCTCAGTGATAAATCAATGCTACTTGAAGGTGTTGGTGGAAGAATGAGAGTGGTAGATGCACCAGTGGAAAACATGTAATTGAAAATCCGAAGGATTTTTCCATTAGAATCAATCAATTATGTATAACATGTCATATAGTGTTATTAGTGTTGCGTTAACTCCCGGTCAATTAAAAAAATTGCAATCGGAATGAGCTAAAAAATGTGGAACCACAATCACGTTGAAACCCAACCAAATGACTGGTGGTGCAAATAAATTATCGCTGACAACTCGTCAAATAAAACATTTCAACGATGCACTTGCAGCCAAAAAAGGTGTTCAGATTACTCTCTCTGCGGCTGCTATCAAAAATATGATAAAAACAGGTGGTATATTTCCGTAGTTTGCTGCAATACCAGCATTGGTTGCGGCAGCAGCCCCAGCAGTAGCAAAAGCGGCCGCATTGAGGGCAGTTGGAGGCTTGGGGGCAAAAGCGGTACAGAGCATTGCTGAATCACATGAACCGAAGAAAGGTCGAGGGTATAAAAAAAAGGGACGATCCGTTCACGGATTGGGTCTAAGACTACCAGGAACCCCGTATTCATGGTACAGCGGAAAGGGTCTAAGATTACCAGGAACCCCGTATTCATGGTACAGCGGAAAGGGTCTAAGACTACCAGGAACCCCGTATTCATGGTACAGCTGGAGATCCGTTCGCGGATCAGGCCTGAGACTACCAGGAACGGTTTATTAATTGAGGAACCTATGGTTCCCAAATCTTCGATGGTTCCCATGTCCAATTTTGATTTAATGGATGCTGCTAAAAAACTAGTGATTAAAAATTTCAGAGGTGTTTTTATGAAAGATCAATTACCACATCAACCAAACAAAACTGAAACAGGTATTATTAATCTCGATAACAGCACCGGACCTGGAACTCACTGGGTTGCATACGCTATTGATCCACGTGGGATTGTCTATTTTGATTCATATGGATTAGCCCCACCAAAAGAGTTTATGCGTTACATAAAACAATTTCCAATGAAGACTTGGTATTCTACGCTACCAACACAGCAAATCAATGACCCACCAATATGCGGCAGTGAAGTATTAAATGTCCTTGACGCTATTTCAGCATCTAGAAAATCACCACACATTGTCGTAAATGACTACACCAGCAATCGCTTTTTAGAGAGAGAAGTAGTTTTACAATAACATGATTGATATTTGGGGGAGACCTCTGAAACCCAAACCCGATGACACTGCAACTCCTGATTCTATCAAGGATATAAAAAAAAAATTAAAGATGAAATCGCTGAGACGTTGAACTTAACAAGTGTTGACCCGAATGAAATAGTTGTATTTCAAGACAAACAGGGTAAATTGAAATCTAGTAATATTTCTCTGGATGATATTTTGGTTAAACAACAAAACGCAATCGAGGATACTATCGCGTTATTTTCCGATCAGGGTAAACTCAAACCGGGTGTACTTTTTTCGACGATTACAGATCGATTTAAAACTCTCAACGATTCTGCGTTGGAACTAGAAACACTTCAATCTAAAACCGAAGAACACATAAAACAGTTTACCGCATTTCGTAGAAATATCATTGATAAATTTATTGGAACTACATTCGATAAAATTGAACTAAAACTCCCTGATATTAAAAAATCCATCGATGAGACGAAAAACTTCATCGAAGCCGTCAAAGGTGATTTTTCGAGGATGATAACAATCATTGAAAAAACAAAAATTCCTCATGAGAAAACCAACAACTTAGTATACACGATCCAACACGGATCATTTGAGTGGTCACCTACAAACAACAAATTAGATATCACTGCAACCGTTAAGGGTATTTATCGATTAACACTAGTAACACCATTATCTCAATTTAATATTTCATCGTCCAGTTCATCCGGGGTCAATAATACGATTTCAACGATCATCGACAAGAATACAACTGAAAAGTTTACAATTACATCTACTGATAAAGATTTGGTTAGGGTCTCAACAACGTGGTATGTGGAATTCGTAGCGGATTTAAGTAAATCGTAATTGAAAACGATAGCGTATTTAAAATAAAAATGATTTCATCATCGCAATATCGCTATGATCAGGTCAGAGAGTATTAAACTAGACTCAAAACCTTGTCTGAGGAGTATGCAATGAAAATTAAAAAATACCGCAGGAGAATTACCGCAATTGATGTTACTGTGTACGCTGTGAGTGGTGTAATCACCGGAGCTGGTATTATACTGTCTTCAGTGACAATGATGGCTCCGATAGCTGTTCCAATTTGCATTTCTGCGGCAACAACAATCGCTGGAATAATTTCAATAATCACGAAAAAAATATCCTCATGCAGCCAACGGAAACTACAAGACTACATAATTCAATTTCATGTTGTGTCCACTGCATACTCGCAATTATCCTCATTGATATCGTCATCGCTCGATGATACAATTATATCAGAGAGTGAGTTTTCAGCGATGGTAGATATATATGATTATGCGATGTCAAAATTAGAAATACAACATGAGTATAATAATAATGACAACACAGATGGAATTACTTCAACAAATAGTGGAGAACACGAACCCAGTACAAACAAGCATGATCTCAATAACCTCAACGAATCCAGAATTCAGTGTGAATTTTCCCTCTCCGGTCCCAGTGAAGGAGATAGCGCTAGCAAAATTACGAGTATACCACAGTTGGCCAAATATTAGGTCAAAATCATTTGGTGGTCAACAACCGAATAATTCCCTGGTATTTGCAAATAAGAATAAACCAGACGGTACCCCAGACTGGAATGTTGTTTTCATACCAACCGGATCATACCAAATCGAACAAATCAATAATGAATTCGCGCGTAGAATAAAATCGATTACTGGAAAAGAATCAAAAATAGCTATAACGGTTCATGAGCCAACACTATCATCTGCCATTGAAATAAGCACAGAGGGTTACGTCGTAGATATCTATCAAAGTTCTATTAGAACCGTACTAGGATGGCCTGAAATCCCACCCCGGGAAAAACCCGTTGATTTACCAGAACCAAAAAAATCTGATTATGTCACAGACAGGATAAAATCTGATAATCCAGTAAAGAGTTATAGAGATTATGACAAATTGAATTTTTTTCTTAAAACGATAGATACCGTCACTAATAAAAGATACCACACACTTCTACAGAGTAAAACCACTGAAAATTTCAGAGCGTTCAATAACGATATTTCGTTGTTGTTAATATCCCTTAAATCCGGTACTCTCACCCGAGACGAATTTATCAGCGTTGTAGAAACATGTAACAAAATCATCAATGACATGGAAACATTTCATTCACAAATTATTCAGGGTATATTAGATGACGATATCCCCCTATCGAAAACAATATTTGCAACGAAGTATAATATACGCGTAGAAGATATCCCCACATTCAAACTACCAGCATATAATATCTTAGAACTACAAAAATCTCTCAGTGACACCATCGATGTTGGTTTTAAAATAATTCATGATGCATGGAAAAAAGCAACATCACCGGAAATAAAAATCCTGACCCATAATAATGACCCAGATGGTGGTACCAGGCATATTGCTCCGTTCAATGTGAATATTTCAACGGTGATTGCGCTCAATTTAGTGTGTGATGTGATCGAAGGAAGCTATCAAATAAATTTAGAACGATCAAATCAAGCTCAGCAGGGGTATATTTTGTATTCATTTGCACCAATAGCTCCTCTAGGGTTTTTAATAATTGAGTCCCCGGTGAATCCAGTCTATATGCGATGTCATAATAATTCATTAACCAGAATTAATTTCAAACTCACTGACCAGTCTAATAATCTGATTGATTTACAAGAGGAGGTTTTACAAATTAGTCTGTTTGTGAAATCCTGAAAGGATTTTCGTCGTAGTGATTTACATGACCCTCGAACACGATATCGTATCGGACTGGATCAAATATTCGGTTGAAAATCGAATGGAGGCTTAGTCATTTTTTTGATTTCATTGATTTCATTGATTTTTCAGTATTATTTTTTGCCTGATTTCATTGATTTTTTTGCCTGATTTCCTTGATTTTTTTGCCTGATTTCATTGTTTTAAGCCTGATTTCAGTGAAAACTTGTCTAAAAATGTTGTCCGGCTCACCCTCTCTGCTGCTTTCAGTGTCCCCTTGAATTTCTCGACCAACCCGTTGCACATAGGATGGTAGGGTGTTGTACGTAATTGTTTAATGGATAGCAACCTACTAATTTCTGCCATGAGATCTAAGGTAAATTGTACTCCACACTCTGTATGAACTTCCTCGGGCACTCCGACCCTGCTGAACATGTCTACGAGCGCTTCAGCTACACGTTCGGTTTCAATTGATGGCATAGCTGTGGCTTCGGGATATCTGGTAGCGTAATCTACCAGCGTCAAAATGTATCGGTTTTTTCGATCTGTATGTGGAAATATTGGTCCTACAATGTCGATGGCTACTCTTTTGAACGGAGTATCTATCAACGGCATCTGAACCAACGGTACTCTAGTTACCCTATCTTTAGGGGTAGTCTTCTGGCAAATGTCGCACGAGCGACAGTACCGCGCTACATCGCTGTTGACACCAGGCCAATAAAATTCTCGTAATACCCTATCCGTTGTTTTCTTTACGCCTGAATGACCCGCCATACTCGACTCGTGCGCGACCTTGAGTACAAGTGACCTCAAATTCTGGGGAACCACTAGTTGCAGGAACTTCCTGTCTGATGTAGAATATTCCCTGTACATTAAACCCTTTTGAGTAAGGAATTTAGAGGAACCCCCGTTTTTACACTTTTTCACTGTACCCGTTAATGTTTTCTCTGAAATTGCACGTAAAGACTCGTCACGTTTTTGCTCATTTCGAAATTCTTCGCGGGAGATATCAGTAATGGCTTCTGGTACTTTCAATTTACGTAATGTTTTTTTTTTGCTCCTTGATTTGACCTCTAGTTTGTACAGCTTGGATGATGGGAAATCTGAAATCTTCTAT
Organism: Unio delphinus; assembly: GCA_029339505.1. Lineage (NCBI taxonomy): Eukaryota > Metazoa > Mollusca > Bivalvia > Unionida > Unionidae > Unio > Unio delphinus. Next base: position 3,953,319 of record JAQISU010000147.1, read on the forward strand.
GGTTGGAAGTCTCGAACCCGGTACCTTGCCAATAGTAAGTTCATATATCGGGTTGGCTATGCACAAAGCTTCCACGGTCCCTGTCAAAAAAGGTGTTTCTACCATTATCCTGGCGACTGGAACATGGCCGATTGTCTGGTCAAGTAACATGCAAGGTGATTTTAACCCAAGCAATTGATCATCGCGGACTAAGCTCCGTTTCACGACTACAGTAGTGCATCCAGTGTCTCGTATAACTGTCACCTCTTGTCCGTTGACAGTGCCGTTTGCGATCGGCACCCGTGCCTCTGGAAAAATACATGTACCGATTGATTGGATTGCATCGCAATTGGTCTCTAAGCGCGTCACCGGTTCGCGTACTGCTTCCCGCTTAGCTTGCTGGGAAACATCTAGTTTTCTGTTTACCGACCTTCTGCTTCTAATGGCTACCGCGACTTTCTGGACTGGTCCCTTCCGCTTAGGACAATACTGGGAGATATGACCCACTTCCTTGCAAATGAAACATTTCGCGTCACTCTGCTTCCCCTGGTTACGCCCACCTGATTTATCAGGTTCCCTGGGTTTTCTGTCTTTGACCCGATTCCCCCCTTGGATATCTCGCGTGACGACATTCTGCGAACCTCCCCGGGCTTCAGCGAACAAATCCGCCTGTGTGGCCATATCATGTATATTTGTGAAGGACCTTTCCTTCAAAAATAAATATAGCTCCTTACCACTTGTTGTTAACAATTGGTCACGAAGCAAGAAATCAACAAGACCCTCAAATGTCTTGACGACTTTTCCACATTTCACCCATCGCTGCAAGTAATTATAAGTCCTACTGACGAACTGGGTGAATGTTTCGCCTCTCTCGGGTTTGCTATATGTAAATTTCTTGCGAAACCCCTGCTCAGGTAGTTCATATTTCTTGAGAAGTGCCTCTTTCAACACGGGGTAATTGAGCAAATCGGCCGTGGATAAACGCGAATGCACGTCTAACGCTTTACATTTCAGTAACGCGCTAAGGTGAAGCGGCCAATCGTCTTTCTTCCATTTTTGTACCGTAGCATACCTCTCGAACCTATTTAGATAACTATCCATATTATCTTTGTCGTCTTCAAATGGGGGCAATTTTGGACCCCTCAGTTTAACATCATGTTCCCCCTCTTTTTTTAGCTTGGAATAAACTCAGAATTCCTTTGATGCTCCCTCTGCCTATTCCTATCTTCTATCTCCAAAGTTTCTAACCTTACCTGTTTTTCCCTTTCTATCTTCTCCCTCTTTGCTTCCCTTTTCCATTCTATCCTTTCATTTTCTGCCTGTTTTTCTAATTCTGTCTTCCCTTTCTCTAGTTCTATCCTTTCCTTTTCTGCCTGTTTTTCTAGTTCTATTTTTTCTTTTTCAAAAGCCATTCTCCTTTCTTCTGCTTGTTTTTCTAATTCTATCTTCCCTTTCTCTAATTCTAGCATTTCCCTCTTGGTTTCCCTTTCTAATTCTATCCTTTCCTTTTCTGCCTGTTTTTCTAATTATATCCTTTTCTGTTCTAATTCCCTCTCCTTTAATCTTTGGTCCCTCTCCTTAGCCTGTTCCTCACGAACGAAATTTCTAAGGGGCTCCCCCTCATAACCGAACTGTTTCCCCAATACTACCAGTTCTTTCATAGAAGACATTTCAGAAGTTTGGCGGTGACCAACCTTAAAGTCCAGGCTTAACAAAACACGCAATTACCAGTAAACCGTATTTCCCTTCTCAGAATTGCAACACAATTATTAAATAAATACAAAGAAATAAAATAACATTAGATACCTACCTAACCCCTCTAAACTTTATCAAGCAAGTCTGAAAGACAAAAACCTACAAACCAATTTCAGTGCTCTGTTAAATCCGAAATGATCCCACTTCTGACACCATTTGTAACAAGATAACCGGGACGGACCACTTCGGATTAACAACAAAACACGCTTTGATGATACAGATATAAAAATTATGATTTAATGTGGCGATATATGTATATAAACAAAACAATGAAATACGTGCGTATTGTAATCCAAATATTGGATTTAATTATACCTAATTACGCACAGACTAGGAGATGCAAACGAATCATATAATGATACAAATAAATGATACAATGATACAAAACAATGATACGAATCAATGATACAATGATACAAAAACTGATACAAAACCCCAGCGAAAAAATTATACAAAAAAAACCATGAATACAGTTTACTCACGTAGTAAACAATGCAGGATTACTCATATAGTAAATATGTATACGCTCAAGTAGCGGAACTATATTTGAAAAATAATAACAGGGCAGATAACTTATCTTTCCAGTCTCAAACCATATATTGCATTCCGCAAACCCACATTAGCCAACGGCTAACAATTTATGAATAAATATATATAATCAACTATTAGTATACAGCTCCACAGCTGGTACAAAAGAACTTCACAGTTTCTACAGAGTCCGGACCCTCGGAATACAGCGAAACATTAGACCCTCCAGACACTCTGGTCATTTACACAGCTCCACAGCTGAGTCACCCTTGTCACCCTTGACATTAGACACTCCGGACGCTAGACATTATACACTACGGCACATTAAACAGCTCTGGACACACCAGTGCATTTAATCACAGCTCCCGACGTTTGACAGCTCCGGGCACCCCGGACGTTTAACACCCTCGTACAAATAGCTGAAAAGATACCGGACACCGTGTACTAACCTTGATACAGACATAACGAAATGACGTTATACACGGTAAATTATCAAGACTATTATTATCATGACAAAATGACAGGTTCTATAGTACACCTTCCCTGTTTGATAATGCTGAATAGTAAATAATTATATTTTAACAAAATATAGCTTTACTTTACCACTTTAAATGCCTCGCGAACACGAGTATTATGCTGTATAAAACTATATAACAAACATGCAAAGGTAAATATAGTGATACAAAAAGCTATCACTCATAATCAAAAATGTACTTACCCCTACAGCTAAAGTTGTGCAATCCTCCCTCCCTCGGATCTATAACCCTATAGCTACAGTCCTTGAAACCAGCCGCTTGTTGACAAAACCCGTAGTAATGTAAAGACCCTTTACATATAGCAAAGTATTGATACGGATTCGTGCTCCGTATCAAGAACACTTTGCACGAGCGGCATAGAGCGAATTGTACTCACCATTCCGAAGTACAAATGCCCATATATATAAATAAAAAAAATCACCCTCGCGTATCGTTGCACACGATAAACAAAACCCGAGTACATGTCTTTCCTAAATAAAAACTACAACATTCCGTGACATCCATATCCTAGAAAACTCCCGGGATAACAGGCAACCATATCAACGGAAATAATACTTTCGCGGTCGTATTTTTTATTCCATAATTCACCATGGCCATAATCAATGGAGCTTGATACGATATCTAATATAAATCAGCTCTTGTTGGTTTCCACGTGTTTTTCTTTCTCGCAAAATGAGCTGCAACCGACAGAATAGTAAAACAATTTGTTAATAATTGTTCGTTATGTTCTGATGAAAAACCACTAGATAGGTTTTTCATCGCGTCATAGTATATATGTATGTATGTGTGTGTATGTGTATGTATATGTGTGTATATATGTGTATGTGTGTGTATATGTATATGTGTATGTGTGTGTATATTTATATGTGTCTGTATATATATATATATATATATATATATATATATATATATATATATATATATATATATGCACGTTTTGTCCAGGTCGGTCGATACCTTATATAAAAGAGCATAACGTTGTGTTTCAATTCCTTTGATTTAACAGTCTACGAGACATACCGCTCCTTAAAGGTTGTTATTAATTATTCAATGGAGGCTTTAATGACATATTTTGTCATTTATTTCACAAGCCAGACAAATATTTATACTGTTTATTCCTATAAAGGAGAAAGCATCCGCTCCGCATTGAGTTATTAGTAGACATCAAAGAGCATTATGGCATGTTGGTTCCACTTTCTAATTGCCGCAATAGTTATGATTTGACAATTCATAAGACTCACCTGTACAAAACTTGCAGAAATTCAGTGCCTAGTTTTGTGGAAATTATGAAGATGAGCTAAACTATAATGATGTGTTTGCTTCCTAAATGACATTTGTATTGCAAACATTCAAATGTGATCATCATGCTTAAGCAACACGTGTCATAGAGACACGCTAAAAAAATGAACAAAATTAAATTATGAGCCAATAAGATAAACTAAATGAAGAAAGAAATAGTTGTTGATGCAACAGTTTTGCTAGCATCCCCTTTTGAAATATGCCATAATGTTTTGAAACGGTGTGTATTAAAAATATCACAAAAAGAGAAACTATTTCTCAAAAGGTTTTCATTTTTTGTAGGGTTTCGGTGTGTATTTGTTAATGTTTGGAAGGCATCCGATAACACGATATAATTCTTCTTAACACGAAATAGTCGTGTTGATCATATTATGATTCATTGTTAAAATCAAAATTATATCTGTGCAAAATATTTGATTATGTAAATAACGCTTCCTTTGTTCCATTATGCACCCATCTTTGAACCAATGTGACTCATATATCTTCATTTATTACACAGAATATCACTTACAAACAGTCCGAATCAATCTTTAATGAAACATTTCAGTGTTACATGTATTTTATATTGAAATTTGAAACAGCAACTGTGAAGTAAAGATAAGTTAAACATATCTTGTGAGACTGAGAATAAATGAAGATGTATAATTCAAGTTCTATTCTAATTAAATATGTGTTTGTTTATTCGAGTTGCTTTTACAGTTTACACGATAATTACATTTGTCTAGATACTACTGATTTAAGTAAATTGTGAAATTTTAATATAGGTACCACGAATATTTGTAAAACAATGGAACTAATAACGTTTAAGTATGATCTGATGAAAACTTAAAACTTGTTTATATAACTGAGTCCTCTGTTGGTCTTACGTCCTCTTCTACCGTTAGTGCTTTCTCCACATGAGATCGACCGTCATTCAATTTGCTAGCAAAAACGACGTTAGCGTTGGGATCGATTACATGATTCCTCTTTAAGTTTAAAGTTAGATATCGGGACCCGCCTCTCAGTTGGAAAGCCAAACCATCAGGGAGGTCAGTATCACTGAATTTCCGTTTGTCTTCCTGTAAACTGGTAGTCACATCTTTGACCCATAACGTTTTCGATTCCATATGTGCTGCAGAAACAGATATAAAACAAAGGTTGATAATTCAATGTACAGAAACAAGCCACGGAACTAGTGAATTAATGTTATAAATAAAGCGTACTCGGAGGTCATAATGTTTCTATTTTGTCCTGGAATGGGTAGCAAATACTGGGAGAGGGATACAATCTTCAAGTGATCTAACTAAATTAACTAAATTAAATTAGATCTGCACTTGTGTTTTCCTTATATTAATGTATCTGTTTTCCTTTGTCGCTATTTAAACTGTTTTAAATTTTATTATTAACAAAATCACGAATTTGAGGAATCAAAAAGCATACAAAGATTACATGTCAAATTAACGCTATAACACATATAAGAAAGAGTAAGATGATAGTGTTTCAAGACGTTTGAATGTCATGATATATAATACAATATAATGTAATTATAAAGGAGTCTTTATATAGATATGGTCTGAAATATTAGAACATATTCAGTACATTAGTCAAACAAATGTTACATATGTAGAAAAAGGATTTTGAAGACTCGTTTTAGTAGACCACAATACATTCGAATTAGACCTGATATAATGTAATTCAAGAAAAAAAATATTACTAGAGTTTATTTGTTGATCACTGATGTATTAAATGTCACAGAAATGATAATATAGATACTTTTGTGTACGTGAGTGAGTAGCCATCTCCGTAAAGTTTGAGCCTGTTATTCTAATATTTAGTTAAATAAAATATTGAATCATTTACTATGCTCTCTATGTTAAGATTTAACACTGTCGATACAAGGATAACATACTACTGGCCATAGTAACAGTTTCTCCATATATAACCAGATGCAGAAATGTTTTTAATTATATTATTAGTTAAATTGTGGGGTCATTGTAATCATGCGCAGTTTGTGTTAAATACGATTGGAAATAGTTACATAATCATAAGTAAATACGCAGAAGAAATGTTTTGCATGCTGAAAATAAACTATGGAAAACAATGGATCACATGGTTTAATTTATTCCGCACCCTAATCTGTCTCTTCATTAACATAAATAAATTAGATGGATTACTTAACTCATCATCAGCACTTCCTTATCCCGACATACGGTATATAAAATGATACATTACATGCCATAATTATTGACGTAATGTTAATGTTTACCCGTTAATCAATCAATGTTTAATTAGTAGAATGTATACAAATAATGATTGCGAATGTGTTTTAAGTTCCTTTTTGGAATCGACCTACTATACGGCATTTATTAGAATATCAGGATGAAGCTTGAACTAAAACATTTGATACGCCTTACACTCCATTCCAACCCACATTGGAAGAACTTTCGACTGTGCTGGGACCTTCCTTAAAGCAGCAGAGGAGGTGAACAGACCAACTTTTTAGTCGTCAACGATGCTTCCTTCTAGTTAATATTTACTAGGAAGTTCTCAATTTGTCAAATAAACCCTTCTAGTTAATATTTACTAGGAAGTCTTAATTTGTCAAATAAACCCTTCTAATAAATATCAAGAGAAGGGTCCATTTGGTAAAAAAAAAGATGCCATTTAGTTGACGTTCACCTCCTCGGCTGCTAATGCGCTAACTAAATATTTGATCAAGTCCGATACGATATCTTGTCCGAGGGTCTGATAAATTTATCGTCACAAATCCGTGTGGGATTGTCTGAGCGTGGCTAAAGAAATTTCTAAATCGATTATGATCCATATCACCACCGCACCAAGTTTGCCAAATATTTCTAAGAGTATGAGTATCAACTCCGTTAAATACACACAGCATATTGCAGTTATCTCTGATCACTTTTGGTATTTGAGTGTAACGTTGAGTGATATATATCACATCGGTGTTTTTATGTCAGCCTCTGGAAAATATTCTAGCAGGATTCTTTTGATTATCTAACATGATATCATCATATACGACTAAATTGTTAATACTTCCATCAATATCATCAATATTCGGTGCCTCTTCGATATCGGTTATAAACTCAATAACACCATCACCGTTAATTTCTTGCGCGGCATCATTAAAATCCTTTAATACTTCATAACATCGTTGATCGTCTACACTCGGAGCAATCATGTACAATTTATCCCACTTCATCCATCTCGTTATCAAATTAAGTAGCAATTGTGTTTTACCACTTCCAGATGGTCCGATGATAATCGCGCGAATAGAATTTGGTAACATTGCATGGTGTCTAATAGGTTCCCGTCGTCGAGTAGCTGAATAATCAATTACATTCATAACTGTTATATATAAATTATGGATCTATATTGTGTGAAGTGTAGGACGCGTACTGGCACAAATGACTTGACGACGATTACAACGAAAAATAATCGATCAGCGCTTTCTGGTAAATGCGTACAATGTAGTACGAAAAAATTTAGATTTACTTCCACGAAACCTTTAAAAAAAAACGAGGAGGTGATATTGCAGCCAAATTGACAAAACTCCCAGGAACACCGTGGGCAAAGTATCCAGGAGAAAAGCACCTTCCAGGATATAGCTACTGTGGACCGGGAACACGATTAGATATCAGACTTGATGATCAAAATCAGCCCCGACCCGGCGAATATCCAATAAACGCTATTGATAAGGCGTGTCATGTTCATGATGTCGCTTATAAAAGCAGCAATCTTCAACACAGACATCTCGCAGATGTAAAATTAATTCATGCGTTAAATGCTATTCCTGATAAATCCTTCAAAGAAAAATTGGCTTCGTGGTTGGTAAAATCTGCTATGAAGGGTAAATTGATGTTAGGTGCTGGTAATTGAAAATGCTAGCATTTTAATATGGAATCTATTTATTATTCTCCGAGAGGATACTGGAGAGGTTACGCAGCAATCAATAAACTAGCTAGCGCATCAAAGGTGAAAAAAACTACAGCGGCAAACTGGTTATCTAAACAAGCAATATGGCAAATTTATCTACCAGCGCCTAAACAAATTAACTATTCGCATTTTGATGTTACAACACCTAATGAAGTTCATCAAGCTGATATACTATTTCTTCCGCATGACAACGGTTACAAATACGCGTTAACGTTAGTTGATATTGCAAGTCGATACAAAGAAGCAGAACCGTTAAGGACAAAATCATCTACTGAAGTAGCTTCTGCATTTGAGAGGATTTATCGACGAGGTCCTCTGCGCTGGCCAAATCTGTTACAAGTTGATCCTGGCAAGGAATTTCAAGGCGTTGTTACATCTACGATGAAACATCATAATGTCGCCATCAGACGAGGACACACTGCGTTACATCGCGATCAGGCAATTGTTGAACGGTTTAATAAAACCCTTGCTGAGCGGTTATTTGGATATCAATACGCAAAAGAATTCATACAGGATAAGCGATCCCGTGAATGGGTCAAGAGATTACCAGCTGTGATTACCGCAATCAATAATGAGATTACTAGAACAATTAATATGAAACCTGTCAACGCTATTAAGAAGGCGTCTATCAAAATGGAAATCCAAGGAATTTCACAAAAAGATTTCAAAGAACCAATTCTTGGTAGTAATGTCATTGTAAGGTACTTATATGAACCAGGAGAGCTTGAGGGTGGTAAAAAAAGAGCTACTGATCCTATTTGGAGCGTCACTACGCATAAAATATCCGGCATAACACGATCTACGGGTAGACCTCCAATCTATAGACTGGATTCAACTGCTCCTCAGCGAGGATTTACACGCGAACAATTACAAGTGATTCCCGAGGATACTCAATTACCACCGCGTGGTCTTAATTAGCACCCAGGGTGCTGTCACCCCGGCGTCTATTACACTCAAGACAAGTCAACCTCACATTGTTTCTGACATGACCGAGATTGTTATCTTTTCTGTCTACGGTGAATTGGCGAGGATCTTTATCCGAATACTGCCAACGCATTATACAATTGCAACTCGCGCAGTGATTGTTCTGTTGTTGCTTTAGTGTCTTAATTAATTCAGCATCAATGTCAAATTCTCTTTTATTTTTTTTATCCTGTTGTTTATAACCAGAGAGTTTTTTTCTGATTATATTATCATCGGTGTGTATATTACTTATTGTATTGTCATTATCATTAACCACAATTCTTCGAAGTTGGTTTATTCGCCGTACTCTGGATACCGCGAGATAAACTAAATTTGACCACTCAATATGATTATCTACTATCCAAAGAGTTGTATCGGATATAGTCAATCCCTGTGAAGAGTGTATTGTTGCTGCATAACCTAACGTCCATGGGGATTTATCAGCACCTAATGCATCTTTAACGACGCTGATATCAACCAGCACAATATCATTTAATACTAAATTCTGCTTTTGTTGTTGTCCAGGAATGTCAACGTCGATATTCTGCTTTCGTGTATCCTTAGGTCTATAACAGAGTGGTATTGGAAGCGTTGCAAATTTTTCTTTATGTAGCGCAAACAACTTCATCTGAAGTGCTTCTCTGACTATTTTTCTACTCGCGATTATTAAATCATTTGGCTTCCACATTTCCCAAAAATCATTCATGGGAGTTTCAGAGATTATTTCACGCGCTATTTCACATTGGATTTTATCCGGTTGTAATCTAATTAGCGCTTTGAACTCGCGTAATTGTTCATCAAGTGATCTATGGTCGGTATTAATCTCTTCATAATAATCTACAAATCCTTTTAGCCATTCATGTGGAGATCCACCAACAAATGGCTGCGGTTGGCCGTGATCCCCGCACATGACGACTTTTTTATTTTTCAATAACAACCATTCAAGAAATATCTGTAATACTGTCAATGATACCGTGCATATTTCATCCCAGATTATTACATCAGGAATGAATTTATCTCCCATTCGATCAGGAGTCCATGTATCGCCTTTCCATCGAAAGAAGCTGTGAGAAGTACAGGCTTTTACCCCCCGCGCTATCATCTCTCTGGCGAGTCTGTGAGTTGGTGTTAACACAATCATGTTAGAAACACTTGTGTTTCTATTACGAAATAATTCGATTGCACGAGTTGTCTTTCCTGATCCACCACAGCCGTTTAAATAAATTGTCTTGTATCTACAAATCGGATCTGATACGGGCGGTGCAGTAGAAAATTCTGATTGAATCTCTGAGATATTATGGTTACTTTTCAAGTATTTATCATCCATAGCAACGTCTGCGGATTTACAATACTCATGTAGTGTTTCTTTTTTAAACCTCCAATTCCCCCACGCTTCCTTAGGATCTGTGAATTTAGCTACATCTGATTTGTATTTTTCATGGATATACATCGAATCAGTAGCTACTCTAACCGCGGTATTAGGAAATCTATTTATCATCGAGAATAGATTAATACAAGAATAGGCTAGCATAGAACTTCTCAATTGTGTGTATTGACAACTTTTTCCATCACAGTAGGTAACAACCGTACCTAGTTTCTTACCATTTCGAAGGACATCATCTACCCAAACATTATTAGTTCCGCTCGCAGATTTGTAAGCTTCCTCATCTAATTCCCCTGATAGAAAAGCGTTCTTACGGGTTACAAATTTCCCTTTTTTTATTAAATCAGATATTATGAAATTGTATTCTTCATCGTCTATGATTAATCTCGAAGAGTATTTTGCATTATCAAATCTTCCACCTTGAGTAAATTTACCGATTATTTTTCGTCCGAGATCTTTAGCCTCTCTATTACTACCTTCGAATAATTTCTTAGACCAATCTATGATTTGTTCCTCGCTGAAATTCTTCGAATTTCCATCTAGAAATTGTTTTCGTTGTTCGTTAATTATTTTTTCGAGATCGGGTTTTGGTAACCAAACATCTTTCTGAGCGTTATAACAAATAATCGCTTCACTGACAATTAACGATATTAGCATACCACAATCGATCATATACCGCAATAGCACAATTGGCATCCACGCTTTTTCATACATATGTCTACCAAGCCAAAGATAACTACACGGATGTAACCCTGTAGCTAATTCGAATGATATCACACGAGCGAACCCGGTTAAATCAAAATCAGGCAATGGACCATTAATCGCAACACGAGTCATTTCATGTGTGGGATGTCCAAAGCGTTTAAAATATTCAGAGCATTCTCCATACCCGAGAAAACTTCCAGGATAACACGCGGATATATCAATTGAAATCATACCATCACGTGAGTATTTCGTATTCCACAATCCTCCATGACCAAATTCGACGCAACTCAACTTCACATCCTCCAGAAAATCACTTCGTGTTGGACGCCATGAATTCTTTTCTCGTGCGAAGTGAGCTACCACTGATGGAATTGTGAAGCTATCCGTAAGTAGTTTTTCTGTAGAAATGCTAGTGTTTCCTTCTAAATACTCATTAGCGATTTTTCTCATTCTAGTATCTAATTCTTCAGTTCGATATAATTCACCATTTGGTTTTACAAACTGATCAAATCCTATTTCCGGATCCTCATTACTCCTGAGTAACCATACTGACACAGGGTCGTCTTTGGTTAACGCGTGAATAGCATCAAATAATTTCTCTTCATAGAAACCATCCCTAGAAAACTCTTTAGGGATATATCGAACAGTTCTTTCTCGTGGAAATATATTTACCGCGGGTGTCCACGCGTGTTTGTTATGATCGATAATTTCAATTGGAGCTCCTCGCGATTGATATTTTGGTTCGTATAATACTTCTCCGGTTATTGTCGCTACCGATATTGGAAATTTTAATAATGCTTCTAATTTAGCTATATCGGAAATCGTTGCCCCGCGTTGTTTCACTGTCAATTCCCATTCGGTTATTTTGTTTCTTCGTAGATCAGTTAATTTGTTTCCCCGGGATGCATTTTTGAAGTGTTCTATTAACCGTGTTGCTACACAATTAAGTGGCAAAGCCACTGATGATGAAAACATCGGAGCTAGTTTTGCAATATTAGGATTATTATTTATTGGATATAACCCATACACAACTGCTGTTACAGGGTAAGATTTCTCATAGTATGGTTTGTCAATTCCAGTTAGAATTCCTGGTTTGGAATCTCTACTCACAATAACAGTTTTTTTATCCTTAAGGATTGGGTCAAATTTATCTCTGATAATCCATTCACCTTCCTCTTCGATAATGAATTTTATTCTAAAAAAATACCTCCGTAGAAATCCTTTTGATTTCTGGCCAAGGTGTGAAAGTATCACAGCTGCTCTTATATCATTCATAGTAGCATCAATTACGGGTATATTGACATCTTCATCAATAATTCGAAATGTCGACCACGTATGAGATGCTCCATCACGCTTAAACTCATTAAAACAGTCGCTGATTTTACTCAATAGTGGTTTATCATCTACTAGACTTTTAGGTATATCAGAGATTCTATCGAGATTAAATCTAACATTTTTCCAAGGCTTAATTTTCGATAATCTCTTGAACTCCTTCATGTTATAATTAAAACAAGTATTTAAATAAGAAAATTTTATATAATGAATCATTGCAAATGGCTTATGATTGGATCAAAGACTCCGTGTAGCAAATCATGCAGAAATGAATTCTGTGGGTATCATATGCAGAGTGTGAGAAACGGTTCGGAGGGACCTCTACCATGCTTGCATTGTGGGGTAGGTGTAAGAGGCAAGTCGCAGTTATGCATTAATTGCGGGGGTAAGCGTTATAGAGAGTTAAAACGTTATTATGACAAGCGAAGAATCAAAAATCCTGACGACGTCAATAGCAAAATCATAAAAACTACGGCTGATTATATAAAAAGATTTTCCAATGTTATAATTCAGCCAATTAACGAATTAGACAAATAGATATATTATATATAAATGAGCCAAGAATTTCAAAGACATCCTGTTATTAAAAATTACGAAGCTTCTAGTGATGGTGTTGTTAGACACAGTAAAAATAGGAAATCTGTTGGGCGGGATAATGGTATGGGGTATTTGATGTTTAATGCTGGAGGGAAAATGTATCTCAATCACCGTTTCGTTTATGAAGTGCATAATGGATTAATCAAGGATGGTTTTGTTATTGATCATATTGATTCTAATCCCAAGAATAACAAATTGAACAACCTTCAAGCTATTTCTCAATGTGAAAACACAAAACGAGGAAGAACTGGGAAATACCCGAAAAATGCTAGATCCGTAAAATCAATGGACACTGACAACACGGAGATAGTATTTCAATCAATGTCAGAAGCTGGTAGGTATTTCGATATTTTCCCCCCCTCGGTACAAAAAGTAGCAGAGGGAATTTATAAGACCGCTTTTTCAAAGCGTTTTAAAAACAAAATTCAGTTTGTTTATGTATAATTTGCATTGGAAATTGCTTCGTGAAATTGTGAAAGAATTTCCATTGAAAATCTTCAATTTTGCAATTTCACATGGGAGATAACTCTGTTAGGTATAACGCGTGTGAAATCCGTAGGATTTCCACCAATGACAGAGTTACGGATCTTAAACACGGAAACGCTAGTGTTGGAAAATCTTCGATTTTTCATTGGCTGTTATAATTAAATAAATCTGAACAAAACACAATCAATTGTGTCTTTTTTCAAGTATTAACAGAACTGTTTTATAAACACGTCGTATTTAAACATTTTTTTTAATGTCTGTTTCAAGTATTATATGTGTTTTCAACGTTGTCAGTGATCGCTAATAAACAAACAAATAATTACAATCACTACACCTATTTTATATCACCTCGTCGTAATGAGTGTATATATATACAAATTCGTTCTTATTATAATTGGGCATTTAGCCGAAATTCAAGTGTAAACAAAACCACACCGTCACACGTGGTATGAACGTTATTATTGACATTCAAAACCAAAGTTTCGATTTTGTGGTTTTGTTTACACTTGAATGTAGAATAGCCCGCGTCATCCATTGTCATTGAAATCAATTCATTCATTGTGTCACCTATAATCTATTGTTGTACCGTCGTCATTGTCATTGAAATCAATTCATTGTATATACCATTGTCATTGTTCACCTATAATCTATTGTTGTACCGTCGTCATTGTCATTGAAATCAATTCATTCATTGTTCACCTATAATCTATTGTTATGTGTTTGTCGGTTAACCGTTGAGCGCGCTGCTTGATGTATAAAACACCAAGGGGGTTCAAAACGGTGAATGTGCCGTCGTCATTCATTATATATAATCATAATCACCTATAATCGCATTAAGCTTCTGGGTATACTAAGATGATCAACACCTTAGTGTATCCAGAATTCATTTTAAAATACTTTGCATTTTTAATTCTAAAGAATTTTCATATTTTGTATTTAAAATACTTTATTTAAACAAATATATTTTTATATATATATGAATATTGAAAATCTCAAATTGATTATTATTGAAATCAACAAGTTGAAGGATGAAAATATAAAATTATGTTCAGGTTTGGATTGTGATCAAATTATGACCAATTTCGAGGATATACAATTTGCAGAACAGACCGGAAAATATGTCCTATCTAAAAAATATTTTTTAATTAAGAATATCCAAAAGCTTATACGTGAGAGCTTAGTCAATACTGAAGATGTTAATATATTCGTACCATTATGTAGCATCGTTGAACGTGTACGAAAGCAATTAGGATTAGAATATGAACAAAAGAGACTTATTAATTGTAAAGTGAGACAATTAAAAACATTAATGGAAAACTCTGAAGGTGATGAGCCCACGCGTAGAGAGCCTCCTTTGTTTGTATAACCGATACGGTATGAGGAAGTAAAATTGTGTATGTGTAACAACAAGGAAGTATTAAAATGATTTGCATTTTTAGGTTAGTGATTTGCATTTCTAAAATGCTTTGGATTTTTTAATTAAAAATTGCAAAGCAATTTGACAATAGTAATACTCTTTCAATAATGGTAGGAGAATCATTAACAACGAGATTAGCTAGAGAAAGACTTGAAGCTCTTAAGAAAATATTACCCCTTCGTGATAGAATCCGTGAAAAACTTCAACAACGGCAATTATTTCAGACTGACTTCACAGAGGATACAGAACAACTCTTCAAACCTATTGTTAGTGCAACTACAGATGTGAAAACAGCAATCTCTAAACAAGAAAGCGCGCAGAAAGAGTCCTTTCTCCCTGTGTTAGAAAAAATAGCAAAACGAACTAAGCAATCAAAAAAATCATTAAAAACACTTCCTGGTGATATAATAACTACTGCAAGACGACAAGAAGAACAACAACGAGAACTTCAGGAAGAAATTGAACGATTAGGTGATGTTGATATTTCCTCACTAGAAATGCAAGCATTTCCACCTGAAGAATTTCAAGAACAACAACAAGAAGAAGAAGAAGAAGAAGAAGAGGGAGCTGTTTCAAAGGGGGATTATTCTCCTGAAAATATATTTACAGTTGATGCGTTAAATACAATCAGAAATATCTCAACACTTACTGAATTAGCTAAATTTACCAACGACAACGTTAAAAAAGCGAAGAGAGATAAGTATTTAAAAGACAACACGGCTAAAGAATTTGTAAAAGGTGAACCTGTTTGGGCAAATAAGGTGTTTTTAGCAAACAAGAAGAAGAAGAAAATCAGCAAAACAATAAGATCTGAATATAAACAATTTCTAGCTATGGTAAATAAGGTCACAGTAGCACCACCAGTATACACAGCAGATCCAATCCCTGATGAAATACAAATAATGGCAGAGGCTGATTCTAAGAAGGGTGCAACTGGTACAACTAAAAAAAAGGGTAGTGGTTTAGTTGGTAAAAATCCTATAGATTTTCACGCTAGTGTAACATGTCCTGGTAATATTCTCGGTGATATATCCCGATTAGAAATACTTGTAGGAGGAAAACGAGCCGGAAATAACTCACCAGAAATAATCAATGAAGCTGCTGATATCTGTAGGCGATTATTTCAAGGTGGTATCATGGATATTGCAACATATAGAGATTTCATTGAAGAGTTAGCCGAAAATTCTTCGAATTTCTACGGTTATCATAGTGACTAATGTCACTGGAAATCCGTAGGATTTCGTGATTAGATAATTGGAAATGCTTTAGCATTTGGAAACATTAGTGTTTCTATATAGAGAATGATCATACACTACAACCATGATAAACCAACTAGTGTCTACGTGGTAAACTCACGATTACCAAAATACCGAGTATACTATGGAGATGGTCTCGGTAATACTATAATGGGATTATTTTCAAGAATGGCTCCAAAAGTGGCTCCATTTGCAAAACAGGCAGCAATGAAAGCAATTGATGTTATCCGAGATAAGGGTATTAACACTGTTGGTGATCTTGCTAGTAAGGCGTTTTCAGCCGCTCGGGATAAACTAACAGCGCTAGTTCGACGACGAAATTCTTCGAATTTCCAATCAAAACCTGGAAATGCTAGCATTTCTAGAATGACTTCACTGCCATCTACTGCAGTAATGCCTACACAGGTTAGTAAAATAATAAATAACGCTGTGGATAAAAAACTACAGTCGTTAATGACTAACGCCCAGGATAACATAACAGCAAATATGATAGCAGGAAGTGGGCTTTCGGGAAGTGGTTTTAAGAAGATTCGCCGGAAACGTTAGAAATATTTATTTGAACAGGATTTCCAATTATTATAGTTATTGTAGAAACACTAGTGTTTCTAATGCTAGCATTAGAAATATTTGTGTCAGAATCACTTGTGATTCTATTTATTTGAATAGGATGCTCAGTTGTTATGGTTATTGTAGAAATGCTAGCATTAGAAATATTTGTGTCAGAATCACTTGTATCAGAATCACTTGTGATTCTACTTACGTTATCTTCATTATCAGATATTTTCATCATCATTATTAAAAAACACCCAACTAAATAATTAGTTTAAAAATTCTTTAGAATTTTGAAAATTATTTTTATATTATAAAATATTTATTTTTTGCTAATTTTGTTAGATTTTTTACTTTTTTTACTCATTTTTCTAGTGTTTTTACTCATTTTTCTAGTGTTTTTATGCAATTCATCGACAAAATTTCATGAAATCGAGGATGAAAACCCCAGGAATTCATTTAGAGAAAATCGATTTTGATCAGATTTTTTATCCTGTGAGGCTAAAATATGTTGTTGTCATCGAATTTTCGATGCTTTTTTATTGATTTTGTATTGTTTTTTGGCTAATCCGTCGACATAATTTCATGAAAATCGATTTTCTCTAAATGAATTCCTTGGGTTTTTAATTCAAAATTCCTTCAGAATTTTTTAAATTACTTTCAGAATTTTTTAAATTACTTTGTAATTTTTGATTTAGACCAACGGGTATATAATAAAAAATGTTCAAACAGAACCCTGATGTTGCATTTGACATGGAAGCCCCAGTGCTTAAAGATGAATCTGTACGTGATTATCAATTTTTTGCCTATAACGCAGTACAACCTGATCTTCGTGGAAGAATTGAACTTCAGGTTCATGATACCAGTAAATACTTTTTACCCGCTGAAGCCTTTATTGAAGTCGAAGGTGAACTTTTACAGCATGATGATACACCATATGAAAATAACCCAACTATCCGAGTTGGTTTTGTTAACAATGGCATCATGGCTTTATTTGAAAGCGCTAGATATCTCATTGATGGAAGAGAAATCGAATCTATTGAACGTGAAGTTGATGTTGCTACCGGAATAATCGGGTTAGCGAGATATTCTGATGATTATTCTAGATCGGCTGGTCCATCTATGATGTTCGCGAAGGATATTACTGATAACGCTGAGCACGTCCAGTATTCTAGAGTAAAGGCAACACATGCTTCTTCAGTTACTCCAGCACCAGCCGGATATACAAGACCAGCTGGTGATTTTGATGTCATAAATAATATTCCCGGTTACAACCTAGGGTTTGCAACAAGAGTAGCAACGTTGCAAGGAGAGCATCGACGGTTTTCATGTGCTATTCCGCTCCATCACATATTTGGATTTTGTAGAAACGTCAGAAAAGTTATCTATGGAGTAAAGCATACTATAGCGCTAGTACGAAGAGGTACTGATAATTATGCAATCTGGCGCGGTGCTGGCGTTGCCGCTGGTAAAGTCGTTTTATCAAAACTAACACTGTGGATGCCAGTGTTGACTCCATCGTTGTTAACAGAACCGCGGTTACTATCATTTATGGATCAAGGGGGGAAGAGATTATTAAGTTGGTTGACAACGTCCACAGATACCATGGATTCTGATATTAATGGTACACTTACATGGCACTTAGCAGCACGACAGGGTATTTCAGCTCCACGGCATATTTTTATTGCGTTACAGAATAGAGCTCGATTAAACAATCAAGAACGTTCCCACATGATATTTGATCAAATGGGGTGTAGTGAAGTCTCGTTAAAAATAAACGGACAGCAAGAACCATCAGAGGATATACAACTTAACTATGAAAACAACCACATTGCACGAGTTTATCATCGGTTGCTGTCGTATATGGGACGCGATCAAAATGTCGATACTGGTCTACAAATATCACAGTTGGATTTTAAGAATTTATATCCGATTTATTACTTTTCACTGGAACATCTTGACTTGATGAGACAGTCCGTCGTTGATATACACTTCCGAGCTCGTGTAACCCGTCCTGGTGGTATTGCTAATTTTAGAGCGGTTGCTGTTATTCTTAGTGATAAATCAATGATACTTGAAGGTGTTGGTGGACGAATGAGACTGGTAGATGCACCAGTGGAAAATATTTGATTGTAAATTGCTTTGGATTGGAAATTGCTGTGTAATTTCGCCATTGAATTACTTGCGATTTAGAATCAATCTGTTTTGTATAATGTCGTATAATAATATCAATGTTACGTTGACACCTGGTCAGCTAAAAAAATTACAATCCAAATCAGCTAAACAATGCGGAACCACAATAACGCTGAAACCTAATCAAATGAATGGCGGAGGGAATAAACTATCGCTGACGAAAACTCAAACTAATCATTTTAATAAAGCGCTGAAAGAAAAAAAGGGAGTTCAGGTTACTCTTTCTACGAGCGCGATTAAAAACATGGAAAAGACTGGTGGTATATTCCCGTTGTTAGGGTTGATTCCAGGGTTGATTGCCGCAGCAGCCCCAGCGGTAGCGAAGGCAGCAGCATTAGGAGCTATTGGTACCGCAGCAGGAATGGCATTGAAAAAGGCAACTGGAAAAGGGTATAAAAAAAAGGAAAGGGTCTAAGACTACCAGGAACCCCGAGTTCATGGTACAGCGGAAAGGGTCTTCGAATTCCAGGAACGATATAGTTCAGGAACCGATGGTTCCCATGTCCAATTTTGATTTAATTGATACCGCTAAAAAATTAAAAATAAAAAATTTCAGAGGGGTTTTTATGAGAGATCAGTTACCGGCACAACCAAATGATGTTGAAACCGGTATTATTAATTTAGATAACAGCTCCGGACCTGGAACTCACTGGGTTTGTTACGCAATTGATCCACGTGGGATTATTTATTTTGACTCATATGGATTAGCGCCGCCGAAAGAATTTATGCGTTATATAAAAGATTTTCCAATGAGGACTTGGTATTCTACGTTACCAACACAAACAATGCTTGATCCACCAATATGTGGTAATGAAGTATTAAACGTACTTGATGCTATATCCAAAAGATTTTCGAAACCACCTCATATAGTAGTAAATGAGTATACTAGCGGCAAATCTCCTTAAAAATCTTTAGATTGAAAATCCATCGGATTTAAATGATAAAAAGATTTCTATAATAATGATTGATATTTGGGGACGACCTTTATCATCGCTGAAGAAACCTGATAGTGGAGTTGAAACCATTGATAACAAGGATATTAAAAAACTAATCGAAGATGAAATATCCGAAATATTAAACCTAGCAAATGTTGATCCTGGTGAAATAGTTGTATTTCAAGATCGTCAGGGTAAATTGAAAAGTAGTAATATCTCTCTTAATGATATTTTGGTTAAACAACGAGACGCAGCAGAGGATACTATCGCGTTATTTTCTGATGAGGGTAAACTCAAACCAGGTGTACTTGTTTCAACAATTACGGATAAATTAACAACATACGATAACACGGTGAATTCATTAAAATCGCTTAATGATAAGTATGATGATCATATAATTGTATTTGATCAGTTTACTACATTACAAAGAAATATAGTTGACAAAATTGATAAACCCCTGCTAGAATTTTTTGGAAATCCACCAGTAACCACACCAAAACTCACCACAATAAAAGATTCTATATTGGAACTAGCAACTCTTCAATCCGAATATGAAAAACACACGAAACTATTTATGACGTTTCGTAAAAACCTCATGGACAAGTTTATTGGGAGCCCATTTGATAAAATTGAAATAACACTTCCCGATATTAAAAAATCCATCGATGAACTTAAAACATTCAACAACGCAATAAGGGATGATGCAATGAGAATGATAAGCGTTGTTGAAAAAGTAAAAATTCCTCATAATAAATCTATCGTCAACAACGTAGTATACACGATTCAATACGGATCATTTATGTGGACTCCCACAAACAATATTTTAACCGTAACCGCAGCAGTCAAGGGTATTTATCGATTAATAATAGTATCACCGACTCAGTTTGAAATATCATCAAGTAGTTCATCTGGAGTCAATAATACGATATCAACGATCATCGACAAGGATACAACTGAACAATTCACGATAACAAATACAGATGGAAATCTAGCCAAGGTTTCAGTAACGTGGTACGTAGAATTCGTAGTGGATTTAAGTAAACAATTAAATTGATTTAAAAATTCTTTCACGGATTCAAAATTACAAAGTAATTTGTAATTGAAAATGCTAACGCTTTTAAAATAAAATGACTCCATCATCGAATCAGTATCGCTATGATCAAGTCAAAGAGTTTCAAACTAAACTCAGTTCTCTCTGTGAAGAATATCAAATAAAAATCAAAAAATACAAACGAAGAATAACCACAGTTGATATCACCGTGTACTCGGTGTCAGGAGTAATCACTGCTGCTGGAATAATACTATCTTCGGTTACAATGATTGCTCCGGTCGTAGTTCCAATCGCTATTTCCGCAGTGGCTACAATTGCTGGTATATTAACTGGGATCACAAAAAAACTATCATCGTGTAGCCAGAGTAAACTACATGATTATTTAATTAAATATCATATTACATCTGCCGGTTACTCGCAATTATCCTCGTTGATATCATCGTCGTTGGATGACACAACAATATCAGATAGCGAATTTTCAACTATGGCTCAATTGTATAAATCAACAATGCTGAAATTAGAGCAGAATAATAATAATAATGTCGTCGCAAGAACTACTTCAACAAATAGTAACAAATACAACACCAGTGAAAACAAGCACGATATCAATAACCTCAACACGTCCCGAATTTAGTGTTAATTTTCCAATTCCTGTTCCCGTGAGCGAGATCGCACTAGCAAAACTACGAGTGTATCATAGCTGGCCTAATATTAGATCGGTAGCATTTGGTGGTCAACAACCGAATAATTCCTTGGTATTTGCAAACAAGAATCGTGAAGACGGAACACCAGATTGGCAGGTTGTTTCTATACCAACTGGGTCATATCAAATCGAACAGATCAATGCTGAATTTCAACGCAGAATAAAATCTCTCACCGGAAAAGAATCAAAAATCGCTATAACAGTTCACGAACCAACATTATCATCCGCTATCGAGATAAATACAGAAGGATACGTTGTAGATATTTATCAGAGTTCTATAAGATCAGTGTTAGGATGGCCTGAATTACCACCGGATAACTCGCGAGAAAATTCGAAGGATTTTCCACCCGAACCTAAAAAATCCGATTATATCACCAACAAAATAAAACCCGTCAATGAAGTCAAAAATTATCAAGATTATGCTCCTAATAAATTCTTGAATAAAGAAATTTTTGAATCAATTTATGTTCCTCTCATTAACGGAAATTTCACAGTAATGAATAATGATTTTTCACGACTGCTAATATCTATTAAATCCGGCTCTCTCACCAAGGATGAATTTATCAACGTCGTAGAAACGGGTAATAAAATCATCGACGATATGAAAATATTTCACTCGAAAATTATTCAAGAAGTATTAAATGAAGAAATCTTACATGATAAGTTTGCGGATCTATATAAGATTAATAAAACGGAGATTAAAGATTTTAAAATCCCTGGATATAACCCGGATAAACTAAAGAAACAACTTGACGATGCTATTGATATTGGGTTCAAAAGAATCCACGATAATTGGAAAAAATTGAAGAATCCTACAGCAAATATTCTGAAATATAATAATGATCCAGAAGGCGGCGGTAGACATATTGCTCCGAACAATGTGAATATTTCAACGGTGATTGCGCTCAATTTAGTATGTGACGTTATCGAAGGAAATTATCAAATAAATCTCGAACAATCAAATCAAGCTCAGCAAGGATATATTTTATATTCATTTGCACCAACGGCTCCTCCAGGATTTCTAATTATTGAATACCCAACTAATCTAGTCTATATGCGATGTCATAATAATTTGTTAACGAGAATTAATTTTAAACTCACTGACCAATCTAATAATCTGATTGATTTACGAGGTGAGGTTTTACAAATTAGTTTATTTGTGAAATCTTAAGGACTTGATCAAATATTTAGTTAGCGCATTAGCAGCCGAGGAGGTGAACGTCAACTAAATGGCATCTTTTTTTTTACCAAATGGACCCTTCTCTTGATATTTATTAGAAGGGTTTATTTGACAAATTAAGACTTCCTAGTAAATATTAACTAGAAGGGTTTATTTGACAAATTGAGAACTTCCTAGTAAATATTAACTAGAAGGAAGCATCGTTGACGACTAAAAAGTTGGTCTGTTCACCTCCTCTGCTGCTCTTAAAGTTTCGAAACTAGAAAAGGAAATCTTTCGATTAAGAACATATCTTTCTTTGATGTTAATCGTCAAAATGTCTGTATGAATGTCGTAATGAAACCCGTAGTTGTATATTTGCTTTGCGGTGTTTTGTGAAACAGTGTTCTGGTCAGATTAAGGTTAATTATTTTAAGGAAAATATGCTGAACTGTAGCAGGAGATTAATACTATGATTAACATGTTTATGGAACATTACTCGTGTTACTGAATAAGGGGCATTAACAATGACTGAGGTCGTATTTATAAGGATAGGTTACGTGGTACGATTGACATATCGTTATGCGGAAGGGGACTCATTCGTAATTGTAACCGTGTAATGCATGCGGCAGCAACAAACAAAAGCAAACATGTGTTGCAAAGACATGAAATCAGAGTGTACTATGAGACGATAATCGTTAAATTGTGAAATAAGATACAAGTGTGCTAGTGTGGAATCAACTAAGTTGGGACAAAACAAAATATAAGCAGACGTTTGTTTTATATATGTTAGGAGGCGTTTGGTGTCCAATTAACACTATGTTGTCAAATGGGAGATTTTATATGTATTAGTTATTTTCGATGGATAAGTGTGCAAATGTGTCTTTCGTGATGTGACACCTTATATTGATAACGGTCTTAGCTTTCCACCCTGTTTACTTTGTAGAATCGTAACATTCTTGGAGCAATATGATGTTCTGTTTAATAAAGCTTTGTATGTTTTGGGAAATTCGTTTCTACGTACCTTTATATATTCCAATGCCATTGTCTGGATTAACGGTGGTATAAAATGGCTTCACGCCAATTATCCGTCCCTAAATAAGTATCACCTTCGTGACAATATATTTCCACAAATATTCATCAGTCCACATATATTGAATAGTGAAATGTTTAATAGGGGAATATACTTACTTAGTTAACCGCTTTCATAATATATACACGGCTGTTGTTTCACATATCGTACACAGTATAGGACTAATTTATTTACTTGAAATCTGACAATACGAACTTCATATTTTTGTCTTTTCTTTAACTGGTATTGTACATGTCAGTCGAATATCTCTTATATAAAATGTTTTGCAAAATTACTGTTATTGGCAAAATACTTTTGTTATTATTCAATTTAACATATCAACACTGTTGCTCGGGTAATCCAAAAGTCATAAAAAGCAGAGGGTACAAGAATTTGGAAAGACATTGACGAGGATTGCTGGATATTGCAGAAATAAAAATACTACATTAAGAGAGCAGGTACAACGTTTGCTAGTAAGACAAGAGCCTGCACTTCTATACCGTTGTATTTTATTTTTTGTTTTATCATAACACGTTTCGAAAAGTACGGAGCAAACAAATCGTGAAATGAACTTATTAATTCTTTAATTTATTGGGAAGTAGCAATTATTTATAATTTAGACATTCTTCACTACATTTTACCACTAGCGTCATAGAAAATCTTCAAATCACAAAGTTGGTTTATTTGAAAGCGTCCGCTTTTCCATAATGAACGCATTGATCTCTTTATTTCATAATGAAATTTCATGATCTTTAGATGTGTTATTTTAAGATGTCAAATACATAAAAATAAACATACTTTTACGTATATTTCATTTAAGTCATTTTTTAAACTTGTTTGTTTGTCAGATTCAAATTTGGCATTTTAAGTTTAAGATTCGTTCATTGGGGGCGGGGTGACCTGTACTTTTCAAAATAAACCCCAGGTGTTGACCTCATTTCTGACCTGGCTTCAGAGTTGTAAACAAGTTTTTAAATTGATTGGTTGGTTCCATGGACATTATGGAGCTTTGTATAAACATCTTTCTACCTTTGTCTGGTCATACGTAGTACGTGAGGTTTTTTTAACGTAAATCTGTTCTAGAAAAGTCTAGAAGAGCACGTGACGCCTTTCTTGCTTACGTAAAAACAGGTATATAAATTATGTTTTGGAGCGAACTATTAGAGTAGAAGTAGGGCTGTTAGAATACTAAGTTGTGTGTCGTTTTGAGTTATTTTAAATTAGCTTGTACTGGAAATTATGTTAATTCGTTTGGATTAAGAGGAATGTTTTTGTTATTTAACTAGAAAAGAATTGTGCACATAAAATTTTACCAAGAACTGACTTCCTCAAGTGACATCGTCTTCTATCTTGGATACTTCGCTGGGATTCGACCTTGCAATTATTTGGACATTTAATTACCAGGACTTTTCTCTTTTGGATAATATTTTGAATTATTTTTGTATTATTTTGGAATTGATTCTTAAAACCGTAAGTTTAATTTTCTTTTCTGGAAAATATTTGTGCTTAATAAATTATTTATTAGGTTTTTACAAGCTCGTTATTTTCACTCTTTCTTTGTTACTGTTTATTCGATCCTAAGCACGTAACATAGAAATTGGGAGCTCGTTCGGGATTGGGATCGATTGGAATTTCTCTAGAAATAATTTCAGAAAATTTTGTAAATTTTTAATTCCCCTAGATTTTTAACGTGTTGGTGAGATTGAAAGGCTTGTATTTAAATGACATCTAAAGTAGAAACATTTCTTTCTAATGATACTCAGGAGCAATCAGATCTTTTCAAAACAAAGGAATTGATTCAACTTGAAAGAAATTATGATCTTTCTGAATTCAAAGCTTTTTATCGAAACAAGATATCAAAAAGATTTTGGTCCAATATTTGTTATAACAGAAGGTTTCGGAAGAAAGTACTTTGATTTCGGTCAGTAAGTCTGCATCAGAATCTGACATTGAAATCAAGGAATTAGAGTTAAAATTCAAGATGGAATTAAAGTTGAAGAAGCTGGAATTTCAGGATAGGGAGAAAGAGAGACAGAAAATGGAGAAAGAATGAAAATTATAATATGAAAAAGAGGAGAGATAGAGACAGGAAAGGGAGAAAAAAAGACAATTACAATATGAAAAAGAGTAAAAGGAAAGACTATTACAATATGAAAAAGAGGAGAGAGAGACTGGAAAGGGAGAAAGCAAATTAATTACAATATGACAAAGAGGAGAAAGAATGACAATTTGAATTACAAAAAGAGCTTGCACATTCGGTTACAAGAAAAACAATTTGATAAAGAGAGAGAGAGAGAGAGAGAGAGAGAGAGAGAGAGAGAGAGAGAGAGAAAGAGAGAGAGAGAGAGATATATATGGAAGAAGGGGAATATCAATGTAAATTGTAAGAAATAGCACTGGAAAGTGAAAAACACATTCATACTTTAAATCCAAATTTAAGTTTTGATTTAGCAAGGAATAGTATATTAATGCCCCCTTTCAGAGAAAAAGAATCAGACAAATACTTCATTCGTATTGAAAAAGACGCAGAAAATTTAAAGTGGCCAAAGGAGCTTAGCACTCAGTTACTCACAACATTATCAAAATCTCAAACAAATGATACTCATTGAAGAGTTCAAAAACTGTGTCTATAGTGACGTTAAGTCTTATCTCGATGATAATAGGATTGAAAACATGGAGAATGCTGGTCGAGCTGTTGACGAATATTCTTTGAGACATAAAGTTAATTTTGTTAACAAGAGCAGCACAGAACAGACAACAGACCAACGTTTTACGCGTCAACGAGGCTACCTTCTCGTTAATATTTACTAGAACGGTCTATTTGACAAACCAAGGCTTCCTAGTAAATATCTAATGGAAAGGTCTATTTGGTTCTTTGTAAGGTTCAATTTGGCAAAAAAAAAGACGCCATTGTCGTTGGAAATCACTACCTCTGTTGCTATGGGTTAACATTTTTTTTAAGAGATGCAGTAAACGATTTTAACCGAATATTTGATCACGTCCGACACGATATCGCGTCCGAGGATCTGATAAATGTATTGTCACAAATCCATGTGGAACTGACTGAGAGCAACTAAAGAAATTTCTAAAGAGATGATGATCCATATCAACGCTGCACCATGTTTGCCAAATATTTTTAAGAGTATGTGTATCAACTCCGTTTAATACGGCAAGAATGTTACAGTTATCTCTGATCACTTTTGGTATTTGTGTATATCGTTGAGTGACATGTATCACGTCAGTTTTTTTATGCCTACCTCTGGGAAATATCCTAGCGGGATTCTTTTGATTGTCTAACATAATATCATCGTATACGACTAAATTGTTAATATCTCCATCAATAACATCAATGCTCGGTGCTTCATCGATATCAATTATAAACTCAATAATACCCTTGCCGGATTCTTCTACCGCTTTGTCGTTAAAATCTTTTAATACATTGTATCGTTGATCATCTAGACTGGGAGCTATCAAATACAACTTGTCCCATTTCATACATCTCGTTATTAAATTAAGTAACAATTGTGTCTTGCCACTTCCAGATGGTCCGATTATAATCATTCTAACTGAATTCGGCAACATCGCATGGTGTTTAACAGGTTCCCGTCGTCGGGTAGCTGAATAATCAATTATATGAATGTTACTATAAATAAATTATGGATCAATATTGTGTGAAATGTAAGAAGCGTACTGGTACAGATGACTTGACGACGATTACAACTAAAAATAACCGATCAGCACTTTCTGGTAAATGCGTACAATGCAGTACAAAGAAATTTAGATTCATTTCTATGAGATTTGTGGATAATTTTAAAACAAACGAGGAGGTGTAATTGCAGCCAAGTTAACTAAACTCCCAGGAACACCATGGGCGAAGTATCCAGGAGAGAAACATCTTCCAGGGTATAGTTAGTGTGGATCCGGAACCAGACTCGATATCAGAATCGATGATCAAAACCAACCCCGACGTGGTGAAGAACCAATAAACGAAATTGATAGGCGTGTCATGCTCATGATGTCGCTTATAAAAGCAGTAATCTGCAACAAAGACATCTTGCAGATGTGAAATTAATTCATGCGTTGAATTCTATAACTGACAAATCTTTCAAAGAAAAATTGGCTTCATTTTTGATAAAATCGGCAATGAAAGGTAAATTTGATTATAGGTGCTGGTAATTAATAACAACATGGAATCTATTTACTATTCTCCAAAAGGATACTGGAGGGGTAAGGCAGTAAACTCGCTAGCGCTGCGAAGGTGAATAATACTACAGCGGCTAAATGGTTATTGAAACAGGCAATATAGCAAATTTATCTACCACCGCCTAAACAAATTAACTACTCGGATTTTAATGTGACCGTTCCTAATGAAGTTCATCAAGCTGATATGCTATTTCTGCTACATGATGGTGGTTACAAATACGCGTTAACTGTAGTTGATGTTGCGAGTCGATACAAACAAGCAAAACCGCTAGCGACAAAATCATCAACTGAAGTCGCTTCTGCATTTGAAAGGATTTATCGACGAGGTCCTCTGCGCTGGCCAAATCTATTACAAATTGATCCTGGCAAATAATTTCAGGGTGCAGTGTTATCTACAATGAAACATCACAATGTCACCATCAGACAAGGACATACTGCACTACATCGCGATCGGGCAATTGTTGAACGATTTAATCGTACACTTGCTGAGCGGTTATTTGGATATCAATACGCGAAAAAATTCAGGGTGCAGTGTTATCAGCAATGAAGCATCATAATGTCACCATCAGCAGAGGACATATTGCACTACATCGCGATCAGGCAATTGTTGAATGATTTAGTCGAACGCATGCAGAACGGTTATTTGGATATCAATACGCGAAGGAATTTATTCAGGACAAACGATCTCGTGAATGGGTCAAGAGATTACCAGCTGTGATTACCGCGCTGAAAAACGAGATTACTCGAACAATCAACATGAAACCTAACAACGCGATTAAAAAGAAGTCTATACCCGTAAAACCGAAAAAGATTTTTCAAAACAACCAATACTCGGTAATGTCACTGTTAGGTATCTACAATGAAACATCACAATGTCACCATCAGACGAGGACATACTGCACTACATCGCGATCGGGCAATTGTTGAACGATTTAATCGTACACTTGCTGAGCGGTTATTCGGATATCAATACGCGAAAAAATTCATCCAGGACAAACGATCTCGTGAATGGGTCAAGAGACTACCAGCTGTGATTACCGCGCTGAAAAACGAGATTACTCGAACAATCAACATGAAACCTAACAACGCGATTAAAAAGAAGTCTATACCCGTACAACCGGAAAAAGATTTTTCAAAACAACCAATACTCGGTAATGTCACTGTTAGGTATTTATACGAACCAGGAGAGCTTGAAGGTGGCACAAAAATGGGCTACTGATCCTATTTGGAGTGTTACCGCACATAAAATATCTAGCATAACACGATCTAAGGGTAGGCCAGCAATCTATAGGTTGGATTCAACTGCTCCTCAGCGAGGATTTACTCGACAACAACTGCAAGTGATACCCGAGGATACTCAATTTTTACCCCTTGGTCTTAACAAGCACCTTTTCGTATGTTGCACTCAGGACAAGTCAGCATCACGTTATCGTTGGTATGACCTACGCTGCCATCCATTCTGTCTACGGTAAATTTGCGAGGATCTTTATCCGAACAACTGCAACGCATTACACAATTGCAACTCGCGCTGTGATTATTCTGTTTTTGTATCAGCGTAATTATTGATTCGGCTTCAATATCAAATTCTCTGTTATTTTTTTTTTGTCCTGTTGTTCTTAACCAGAAAGTTTTATTCTGATTATGTCCTTGACGTTGGTAGTGTCATTATCATCTCCGGACTCTGTCAGGACAACTCTTCGAAGCTGATTTATTCTCCATACTCTGGACATTGCGAGGTAAACTAAATTTGACCACCATCCAAACAATCGTATATGATATAGTCATTCCCTGTGAAGAATGTATCGTCGTTGCGTAACCTAGCGTCCACGGAGATTTAGCAGCGCGTAATGCATCTTCGACGACGCTAATATCAACCAACACAATATCATTTAACACTAAATTCTGCTTTCTTGACTCTCTCAAGCCTGGAATATCAACTTCAATATTCTGTTCTCGTGTATCCAAAGGCCTATAGCATAACGGTACTGGAAATGTTGTAAATTTTTCTTGATGCAATTCAAATAACTTCATCTGATGTGTGTCTCTGACCATCTTCCTACTTGCAACTATCAAATCGTTAGGTATCCACGATTCCCAGAAATCTTTTAATGGATTTTATGAAAGTATTTCACGCGCTATTTCACACTGGATTCTATCAGGTTGTAATCTGATTAATTTCTTAAACTCTCGTAATTGTTCATCAAGTGCTCTATGAAAGGTGTTAATTTCTTAATAATAGTCTACAAAATTCTTTAGCAAATCATGTGGGGATACACCGACAAATGGTGTTGGTTGACCATGATAGCCGCACATTATTACTTTTGTGTTCGCGTGCAATAAATAATGGATAAATTTGTGTGATAAATCTAATGACACCGTGCATATCTCATCCCAAATTACGACTTGAGGAACAAATTTCTCACCAATTCGTTCAGAAGTCCATTCATCGCCTTTCCATCGAAAGAAACTGTGATAAATACAGGCATTTACTCCTCGTTGTTTCATCTCTCTGGCGAGTCTGTGTGTTGGTGTTAGTACGTACAATCATATTTGATTTGCCATGAAATAATTAAATCGCACGAGTCATCTTTCCTGACCCGCCACAGCCGTTGAAATAACTAGTTTTATATCTACATATTGGATCAGATATATGCGGTGCGTTTGATAGTTCTGATATTTTATCACCTTTCAAGTAATTATCTTTAATCGTAACATCTGCTGATTTTGAATAATCGCACGATATTTCTTTTTTAATTCTCCATGATCCACAACTCTCGTCAGAATTAATAAATTCAGTCACTACTTCACTGTTTTCCGCGTTCGTATCAAATGAGTCAGTGGCTACTCTAACTGCGGTGTCAGGAAATCTATTTATCATCGAAAAATATTCATAGAAGCATACGCTAGCATAGACGCCCTCAAGTGAGTATACTGAAAACTGTGTCCAACGTTGTAAGTAACAATTGTATCCAATTTGGTTCAATCGGACAAGAAAGCGTCTTTACGATCGACGTATATACCCTTACATGTTATATCCATGATTATAAAATTGTTTTCGACGCTATCTATAATCAATCGTGAATAATATCTGTTATTGTCGTATTTTCCACCCTGAGTAAATTTACCGATTATTATTATACCTAGATCTTTTGCGTCTTTATTCTTAACTTCAAATAGCTGTTTGGATCATTTCACGATATATTCTTCGTCAAGATCGGGAAATGTTTTTCGTTGTTCGTTGATTATACTATCTAGACTATCAGGTTGTGGCAACCATACCTCAGTATGCGCGTGATATGATATAATCGCTTCACTTACAACCAAAAATATCAGCATTTTAGAATCAGTCATATAAGGGAATAGCACTATTGGCATCCAGTGTTTTTCATAGATATGTCTACCAATCCAAACATAACAGCACGGATGAAGTCCTGTAGCCAATTCAAATGATACCACAAGACTGAATCCGGTTTAATCAAAATCAGGAAGTGATCCATTAATTGCAACACGAGCCATCTCGTGTGTGGGATGTCCAAATCGCTTGAAGTATTCAGCGCATTCTCTGTACCCGAAAAAACTCGCCGGATAGCACGCGACTATATCAACTGAAATATTACTTTCACGGTCGTATTTTGTATTCCATAATCCACCGTGGTTGTATTCGATGCAGCTTGATTTCATGTCTGTGAGAAACTCACCTCGCGTTGGTTTCCAGGTATTTCTCTTTCTCGCAAAATGAGCTGCAACTGAAGGAATTGTTAAACAATTTGTTAATAATTGTTCGTCGTCGAAACTCTTCGAGAAACTACTAGGTACTTTTTTCATCGCCTTATGGAGGGCTTCATTACGGTAAAATTCTCCATTGGGTCTTACAAACTGATCGAATACAC
The DNA here is from genome assembly GCA_029339505.1 of Unio delphinus. Classification (NCBI taxonomy): domain Eukaryota; kingdom Metazoa; phylum Mollusca; class Bivalvia; order Unionida; family Unionidae; genus Unio; species Unio delphinus. The sequence goes on from JAQISU010000147.1 coordinate 3,985,241, forward strand.
CCTCGGGATTTTCAGCGCTGTGAAGTAACTACACTGACACGGGATCGTTTTTACTCAACTGGTGAATAAAATCGAATAATTTTTCCTCAGAGAAATCTGGAAAGATATCCTCGGGTATATATTTTATTGTTCCATCCCGCGGAAATATTGTTACTGCAGGTGTCCCTGCATGTTCGTTATGATCAATAATTTTGATTGGAGCTCCTCTCAATTTATATTTCGTTCGTATAATATCTAGCCTGTTATTGTCATTACTGATATTGGGAATTTTAGTATTCGTTCTAACGCTGCCACATTTTGAATTGTTGCCCCACAGTTTCACTGTTAGTCCCCACTCGGGTATTCTCTTGCGTCTTAGATGAGTCAATTTGTTTCTACGCAGCGCATTTGTGAAGTGTTCTAATATTCGTTCTGCTACACAATTCAGCTACGAAAGTTTCATGGGTCCTAGTTTTTCAATACTCGGTTTATCATTTAACGGATATACCCCGTGAACAACTGCCGTTACAGGATAGGATCTCTCGTAATACGGTTTGTCAATTCAACAGTTAGAATTCCTGGTTTGGAATCTTGACTAACAGTGACAGATTTTTATCCTTCAAGATGGGTTCAAATTTATCCCGAATAATCCAATCTCCCGTGTCTGAACGGATAATGAATTTTATTCTAAAACAATACCTTTTCCGCGTAAGAAGTGAAATTATCATTGTTGCGCTTTTATCGTTCATGGTAGCATCAACTTCACCATTGATTCGAAATGTCGACCAGCAGTGAGATGCTCCATCACGCTTGAATTCATTAAAACAAGAACGAATTTTACTCAACATGGTTCTATCAGGAACTTTACTCTTTGGTGTATTAGAGACTCTATCGACATTGAATTTAGCATTTTTTCTAGGCGTGATTTTCGATAATCTCACGAACTCTTTCATGCTCTAGTTAAAACAAGTATTTAAATAGAGAATATATGTATACTGAATCATTGCAAATGGCTTATGATTGGATCAGTAACCCCATGTAGCAAATCATGCAAAAAGGAATTCTGTGGATATCATATGCAAAGTTTTCGACGCGTAAGCCTTGGCCCGATCCCTTGTATACGTTGTGGGTTTGGTGTGAGAGGAAAATCACAGTTTTGTCTCGGTTACGGTGGTAAGCGATATAGGGTGTTGAAGCGTTACTATGATAAGAAAGCTAAGAACTCCATCAATGACTCTACCTCTGACAGAGTCAACGACAAAATCATAAGACCTCAAGACTACATCGGGAGATTTCCAAATATAATCATTAGACCAAACAATGAATTAGACAAACGGTATTATGTATATAAATGAACCAAGAATTCCGACCACATCCCGTGATCAGCAACTATGAGGCATCCAGTGATGGTATGGTCAGACATCGTAAACTGAAGAAACCAGTTAGTGCTGTGAATAATCAAGGGTATATGAGGTTTACTGCTGGAGGGAAAATACGTCTTAATCATAGAATAATACATAAAGGTTTCCATGGATTGATCAAGGATGGTTTTGTTATCGATCACATTGATTCCAATCCTAAGAACATTTTTTGTCAAATCTGCAGGCTGTTACACAAAGTGAAAATTTGAAACGAGGAAAGACTGGACAATACTCGAAAAAAGCGAGACCCATTAGATCTTTTAATACAACAAATAACAAAGAAATAATATTTAAATAAATAACTAAGGATGGTAAGTATTTCGATATTTGTCCACCTTCTGTTCAATGCGTTGCAGAGGGAATTTATCGATCTGCGATTTCCAAAAAGATATGTACTACTCTAACAATATGCACTGACAAAACGACTTCAGAATTCAATTAGCGATTCCCTTCTATGCTGTGACGAGGTCAGTGAGTTTGTCCCGTTATTTACTATCGTGGAAAAAATAAGAAAGGAATTAGGGAAGGAATATGAAGTAAAAAGAACAATTAATTCAAAAATCAGAAATATATGATTGTTAATTAAACAAAATGAAAAATCGCTTTCGGATAATTTTTAGTAAAATACTTCTGTTACATTTTTTTTTACTACAAACATGTATAAATAATCCTGGGACGGTATCATGTGTTTTACTACAAGAAGTTGTAAAATTTCGTAGTAAAATATTTTTTTATTACTGAAAAAAATTTTCTTAGTAAACATTTTTTTAGTCGTTTTTGACTGATTTTGTTTATTTTTTTCCTGATTTTGGTTATTTTTTTTACTGATTTTGGTTATTTTTAACTGATTTAAGCGGTTTGAGTTGGGTCAAAAGGTCGATTTTGCATGGAATTTCTCGTTTCCATCAGAAATCATTTTGAAGTTTTTGGATCAAAAATTGTCAAAGAAATTGATAAAATTGTCAAAAAAATAACAACATTGTCGAAAAATAACACAATTGACTAAAAATCATCAGAGGTTTCAATCGGGTGAAGTAGTCGATTTTGCATGGGATTTCTCGTAGACTTTTTCGCTCAGGAATTATTTGTATTACTGAAATAAATTTTCATAGCAAATATTTTATTTTAGTCTTTATTGACTGATTTTAGTCGTAATTGACTGATTTTTACCATTTTTTTGACTGATTTTGGCCGTTTTTGACTGATTTTGGATATTTTTGACTGATTTTAAGCGGTTTCAGTTGGGTCAAATGGTCGATTTTGCATGAGATTTCTCGTAGACTTTTTCACTTAAGAATGACTTTGAATAAAAAACAATCATACAAAAATCACAAAAACTGACTAAAAATGAACAAAAAACGACAAATACAACCAACAATAACCATAAAAGATTGTTGTTTTCAGTAGGGTCAAACGGTCGAATTTGCATGGGATTTCTCGTAGAATTTTTCACCTAAAATTATTTTTGGATGAGAAAATCACTGCATTTAGATTGAAATCTCTTCGTACACTAATTGGAAAATTGTTTACGATTTAAATAATGGTAAATGAAGCATTAACGACCCGATTGACTCGTGAGAGACTGGTCGCAATAAAAATGTATATACCAATCCGCGATTCTGTCAGGAATAAACTGCAAGCTAGACAGAGTTTACGAACGGATCTTGCTGCGGGATCTGAAGAGTTGTTTAAACAAATAACCACAGCAACGAAGGGGGCAATATCATCTACTGAGCGTGCTATATGGGGAATGTTCCCGAGAAGGGGTAAAAAAAAAAAAACTCTTATTGGTGAACTTGAAAAAACAGCAACGGAAACTGAAAAAATAGCAAGAAGATCCAAACAAACAAAAAACTCTTTAAGGACCCTTCCTGGTGATATAATAACAACTGCAAGACAACAAGAACGATAAGAACGAGAACAACAAGAACGAGAAATTATTGAAGAAATTGAAGAAGAACTTGCTAGTAGACCACCACTTATCGCACCACCTGAACTTCAACAAGAAGGTAGTGTTGCAATAGAAGAATATTCACCTGAAAAGATATTTACTGATGGATGATGCGTTAGTTAGAACTAGAGGAATCGAATCAAACTAACAATTAATTAATTTTACTAAAGACAATTTTACAAACAATATAAGAGATAAGTATTTAAAAGACAAGTCTAGAAAATTTATAAAAGACAGAGAGACCTGGGCGAAGAAAGTGTTTTAGCAAATCGCCGTAAAACTAAACTAGCAACAAAAGAATTACAAACTGATTTTAATACTTTTCTAGCTGCAGTAAGAGATATCACTAAACCAACACCGGCTTATACAGCAAGCGACCCAAATCCGGATGAAATACGAATAATGGCAGAAGCTGATTCTGAACAATGTTCAAATGGTACAACTAAAAAGTCAACTGGGAAGGGATTTTCTTGGAGTGGAATTTCAGGTAGCTTTCTAATTCAATGTCCTGGAAATATTCTCAGCGATATATCACGATTAGAAGTTCTCATCGGAGGGAAACGAGCTGAAAATAACTCACCGGAAGTAATTAATGAAGCAGCTGATATCTGCAGGCAGTTATTTCAAGGTGGTATCATGGATATTGGTCTATATCGAGATTTAATTGACGAGTTAGCAGAAAATCCTATGAATTATTACAGCGACTAATTCATCGCATCAGATAAATATCATTTAAATAAGATGATCATACACTACAACCATGACAAACCAACCAGCGTCTATGTAGTTAATTCACGGTTATCAGTTTATAAAGCGTACAATGGTGATGGTCTCGGTGATATAATTGCAGGGTTATTTGCAATAATGGCTCCAAAAGTAGCACCGTTGGCAAAACAATTATCGATGAAAGCTATTGATGTTATTCATGATAAGGGTATTAGTGCTGTTGGAGATCTTGCCGGGAAAGCGTTTTCAACCGCTCAGGATAAACTAACAACGCTAGTTCGGCGGCGAAGGAAACCACAATTGGGACCACTGCCATCTACAGCGGATATGCGTGCGAGTGTTAGTAAAATTATAAATAACGCAGTAGATCAAAAACTAGCGTCGCTGGTGACTCCGTCGTTGACAGCTAGTGACCAGGATAACATAACCGCAAATATGATAGCGGGAAGTGGCTTTAACAAACCACGGTGACGTCGACGATGATTTAGATCAATGTATATAGAATAAAAAGTTCAAACGGTCACCTGATACAGCGTTTGATATGGACGCCCCAGTGCTTAAGGATGATGCCGTGATTATCAATTCTCTTCTTATCATGCAGTACAGTCAGATCTCCGATCAAGAATTGAACTTCAAGTTCATGATACCAGTAAATACTTTTTGGCTGATCCACAACCACATGCTGCTTCTCCTGAACACCAAGCAAGACAAGCTGCTGCCTTTGACGTTATAAAACGCTTTAATGATCATTGCTATCTAGGATTTGCAGCACGCGTAGCAAAATTAAAGAGGCCTCGTCGACAGCGCGATTCCACTGTATCATATATTTGGATTCATTAGAAATGTCCGAAAAGTTATCTATGGAGAGAAGCATACAGTTGTACTCGTGAGAAAGGGTACCAACAAAGGTGCGATCTGGCGCGGTGCTAATGTTGCTGCCGGTAAAGTTATTTTAACAAAACTATCACTATGGATGCCAGTACTGACTCCATCAATCACAATAGAAGAACTGTTACTATCATTTATGTATCAAGGAGGAAAGTTGTTGCTGAGCTGGCTAACAACGAGTACAGATTCCAAGGATTCTGTTGCTGATGGTACATTAACGTGGAACCTAGCATCAAAACGGGGTGTTTCAGCTCCGCGTCATATGTTTGTTGCGCTACAGAATATAAATCGATTAAACTCTCAAGTACACAGCCATATGATATTTGATCAATTAGGCGTTATTGAAGTCTCACTGAGAATAAACGGACACCAGAAACCATCCGATGATATACAACTAAATTACAATGCCAACCATATTGCACGTGTGTATCATCGTCTGTTATCATATATGGGACGCGATCAAAATGTTGATACTGGTCTGCAAATATCAGAGTTGGATTTTAAGAGTCTGTATCAGATCTATTACTTTTGGCTGGAACATCTTGACTTAACAAGACAATCCGTCGTTGATATAGATCAGTTGCTGTGATAAATTAATGCAACTCGAAGTTGTTGGCGGAAGAATGAGAGTAATTGATGCACCAGTGGAAAATAGGTAACAATTAGATCAATCTGTTATTGTATAATGAAATACAGTCATATTAGTGTTGCGTTAACTTCCGGTAAACTCAAAAAATTGCAATTTGAATCGGCTAAAAAAATGCGGAACTACAATAACACTGAAACCCAATCAGATGACTGGAGGAGCGAATAAATTATCGATGACAACTGGTCAAATAAAACACTTCAATGATGCTTTCAAGGATAAAAAAGGTGTTTAGAGCACTCTCTCTCTCTTTCTGCGGCTGCTATCACAAATATGATTAAAACCGGCGGTATATTTCTGTTGTTAGCTGCGTTACCAGCGTTGATTGCGCGAGCGGCTCCAGCTGTGGCTGAATCGGCGGCACTAGGAGCCGTTGGTACCGAGGCAGGGATGGCGCTAAAGAAAGCAACTGAGAGCTGGTATAAAAAGTGAAAGGGTCTAAGACTACCAGGAACCCCGTATTCATGGTACAGCGGAAAGGGTCTGAGAATCCCAGGAACAGTTTACAAACTCGGGAATCTTTAGATCCGTTGTCAAATTTTGATTTACTCGATGCTGCTAAAAATCTTGCGATTAAAAACTTTAGGGGTGTATTTATGAAAGATCAGTTGCCGACACAACCAAGCAGTGTTGAAACAGGTATCATTAATCTCGACAACAGCAGCGGTTGCATACGCGATTAATCCACGTGCAATTGTTTTTTCGATTCATATGGATTAGCACCGCCTAAGGAATTTATGCATTATATAAATGGCTTAAAAAAGTTTCATGAAATGAAGACATGGTATTCCACGCTACCAACACAACAACTAAATGATCCACCAATATGCGGTAACGAAGTATTAAATGTTCTTGACGCTATTTCAACATTTGGAAAACCATCACATGTTGTCGTAAATGAATATACTAGCAGCCGCTGGTAACGACGAAGTCGTAAACGAAAAGAGTTTAGAGATAGATTATATAAAATAACATGATTGATATTTTGGAAAGATCTTTATCAGCGCTGAAGAAAACAACCACAGAAACATCTGCATCCGGTGATATAAAAAAATAGTCGAAGACGAAATAGCTGAGACGTTGAATTTAGCAATTGCTGATCCTAATGAAATAGTTGTATTTCAAGATCGTCAGTGTAAATTGAAAACTAGTAATGTTTCCATGGATGATATTTTAATTAAGCAACGCAACGCAACCGAGAGCACCGTTGCGCTATTTTCCGACCAGGGTAAACTGAAACCCGGCATGCTCGTTTCGACGATTATAGATAGATTAAAAACTCTCCACGATGAGTTAAAATTCATACAAAATTTTTTGGTGATCCAGCGACAACATTACCGAATTTATCATTAATAAAAATCTCTATGGACAATATTAAAACTGTCAATGACGAATTAAAATCAATTATGGCTTTCTTCGGCGAACCAGCAGCATCACTGAAGCACACAGAGATAAAAAATTTCTATGTTTAAAATAGCAACACTTCAATCTAAAATTGAAGATAACGGAAAACAGTTTTCAGTTTTTCGTAAAAATATCAACGAGAAATTTATTGGAACCACTTTGGATAAAATTGAAATAAAACTCCCGGATGATAAAAAATCTATCGATGAGACGAAAAACTTCATCGAGGCAATCAAAATTGATTTTCCGAGGATGATAACAATCATAGAAAAAACAAAAATTCCTCGTGAGAAAACCAACAACGTAGTATACACGATCCAAAACGGATCATTTGCGTGGACTCCTACAGACAATATACTAAGTATCACTGCAACCGTCAAAGGTATTTACCGATTAACACTAGTAACACCGACTCAATTTAATATATCATCGTCGAGTTCATCTGGGGTCAATAATACAATATCAACGATCATCGATAAGGATACAACCGAACAATTCACGATTGCATCCTCTGATACAAATTTGGTTAGGGTTTAAGTAAACATGGTATATGGAATTCGTAGCTGATTTGAGTAAATAACTAAATTGAAATCGTAAACTGATTTGGAAATAAAATGTCGTCATCATCTGTACCTTCAGTATCTCAATATGGTTATATTCAGCCCAGAGAGTTTCAGACTAAACTCAAAAGTCTCACTGAAGAGTATCAAACAAAATTAAAAAAAAAACAACGAAGAATAACTGCAGTTGATGTTACCGTGTACTCGGTGAGTGGTGTAATCACCGGAGCTGGAATACTCTTCTCCGTGACAATGATTGTTCCGATAGCTGTTCCAATTTGTATATCATCTGCAACAACAATCGCGGGAATAATTTCGATAATAACTAAAACAATATCATCGTGCAGCCAACGCAAACTGCAAGATTACATAATAAAATTTTATGTTGCATAAACCGCGTACTCGCAATGTCTTCGATGATATCGTCGTCGCTCGATGATACATTTATATCTGATAGTGAGTTTTCAGCGATGGTAAGTATTTATGATTCCGCGATGTCAAAATTAGAAATACAACATGAATATAATAATAATGACAATACAGCATGAATTACTTCAACGAATAGTGGAGAACAGAAACCCAGTAGAAACTAGCATGATATCAATAACATCAACCAATCCTGAATTCAGTGTGAATTTCCCTATTCCGATTCCCGTGACGGAGATAGCGCTAGCTAAACTACGAGTGTATCACAGTTGGCCTAATATTACATCCGTAGCATTTTTCGTTCAACAACCGAACAACAGCTTAGTATTTGCGAATAAGAATCGCGAAGATGGAACTCCAGACTGGAACGTTGTTTCGCTGCCATCAGGATCCTACCAAATCGAACAAATCAATGCTGAATTTCAGCATAGAATAAAATCCATTATTGGAACAGAATCAAAAATCGCTATAACGGGTCATGAACCAACACTATCATCTGCGATTGAGATAAACTCGACAAGTTATGTTGTAGACATATATCAGAGTTCTATAAGGACAATACTGGGGTGGCCTGAAATCCAACCTCGACAAGTTAACATACCACCTGAACCACAAAAATTAGATTATGTTACTGACAGGATAAAATCCGATAGTCCAGTAAAAAGCTATAGCAGTTACAATAGGTTGAATTTTTTCAATGGAATGATAGACGACCGCAACCGAAGATACTTCACAACTCGACGAGATAAAATTACTGAAAATTTCACAGCGTTCAATAATGATATTTCGCTGATGTTAATATCACTTAAATCCGGGGTTCTCACCGGAGATGAATTTATCAGCGTCGTAGAAATATGTAACAAAATCATCAATGACATAGAAACATTTCATTCGCAAATAATTCAAGAGGTTTTAGGTGACATTAATTCTAAAACGAGAACGGAGTTTGCGACAGTATATAATATACACGTAGAAGATATTTCCACGCTCAAATTGCACGGATATAATATATCATAACTACAAAAATCTCTCAATGATGCCATTGATGAAGGCTTCCAAAACATTCAATGACGCATGGAGAAAAACAGCACCACAACCACAAACATCAATACTCAAACATGATAACCACCCAGACGGAGGCGGCAGGCATATCGCTCCTCAAAATGTGAACATATCCTCGGTGATAGAATTGAATATTGTTTGTGATGTTATCGAAGGAAGCTATCAAATAAATCTCGAGCGATCGAATCAAACTCAACAAGGATATATTTTATATTCATTTGCACCAACAGCTCCAATTATAATTATTGAAGATCCAAATAATCCAATCTATATGCGATTTCATAATAATTCGTTAACGATAATTAATTTCAGACTCACTGACCAATCAAATAATCTAATTTATCTACAACATGAGGTTGTACAAATTAGTCTGTTTGTAAAATCGTAGTGATTTTCATCGTAGCGATTTTCATCGTAAAAAAATTGTTAACCAATAGCATCAGATGGGTGATATCCAACGACAATGGCGTCTTTTTTGCCAAATGGAACCTTACAAGGAACCAAATAGACCTTTATATTTATTTACTAAGAAGCCGGTCAAACAGACAGTTCTAGTAAATACTAACGAGAAGGAAGCCTCGTTGATGCATAAAAAGTTGGTCTGTTCACCCCCACTGCTGCTACAAGACTTCTATTCAACAGTCTGCTGACAGAAAAGTATTTCAGCCTAATACCAGCCGTTTTAAAACTCAAACTAGCACAACTTTCAAAAAGCAAACTTCAGAGAAGCTTGATTCTAGATCATTGTCTCTTCTGACTTGTACTTATTGCAAATAAGGATACGTTATTTCTGATTGCTACAAATGGAAAAATGGGCATCAGAATCAAACATGTTCCAAATGCTCTTATTTCTAAGAGGCTAAGGTCACGGTCCTGTATAGAGGACACTACATTTGTTGGGTCTAATAAATACCAGTCTGATTTCATTATGGAGAATTATGAACCATTACTATTTAATGTTCTATATCACTCTTGGGTGATTCAGCCAATCCAAGCGCTATCAAAATTTTAAGTGACACAGGAGCTTCTCGGAGTCTTTTTTTTGTCAGGTGCTTTGCCTTTTCTTGAGAAGTCTTCTTCTAATGAAAGTGTTCTTATTCATGGAGTTGAGTGCGGATTTGTTAATGTCATTCTCCATTGTTTAAATTTGTCATCAAATCTTAGTGTCATAACCTGTGAGAATCGGAACAGTCTCGGTTTTACCCGTTGATAGCATTTATTTATTGCTAGGCAACGAATTAGCTGGATATAAGGTTGTGGTTAATCCACTTGTAACTGACACGCCTGATTTGGATCAGAAAGTGGATCCAATTAAAAACAATCCCCTCATAAATTGCAAGCTTGTGCAGTTACCAGAGCTATGGCAAAGAAAGCTCTTGAGAATAATGTTGATGAATTTAGTATTCCTTTAGCTGAGACGTGTATAGGTCAGGCGTTTGTTGAGGTCACCTTTACTCTTTGTTGGGATCAATCAGAAGGATTTGATCATAGTGATCCTATTTTAACAACTCATTCTCTTTATTCTAATCATGGTGATAAACGACAGTCACTTGTCGTCTAACAGGAAAAGGATTCTGATATCTTCTGCTTGTTTCAAAAAGCCATAAGTGAGACTGAAGCCACTGAAGTTCCTGTCTATTTCATTAACAATGGAATTCTTATGAGAAAATGGAGACCTAACGAGGTAACAGCTGGTGATGAGTGGTCGGTGAACTATCAAATAATAGTTCCAAAACCATACACACAGGAGATACTTATTTGGCCCAGGAAACGTCTTTTGCTGGTCACTTAGGGATTAATAAAACTTATCACAAGATCTTGATTCACTTCTATTGGCCAAAAATTAAAAGTGATGCTGGCAAACACTGTAGATCCTGTCATACTTGTCAAATGGTAGGAAAACCCAATCAGAAGTTAACTAAGGCTCATCTACAATCTATTCCTGCCTTTAACAAACCATTTAGTAGAATTATGGTAGATTATGTAGGTCCCTAACCCAAGACCAGGTAAGGTAACCAATGCCTGTTGACCTTTATTTGTGCGTCAACAAGGTTTATAGAGGCAATTCTGTTGAGACATATAAAATCTAAAAGAATAGTAAAAGATTTGATAAAGTTTTTTACTCAGTATGGCTTTCCCAAATATATTCAGTCTGATCAAAGTTCAACATCATGTCTGGAATTTTCCAACAAGTTATGTATTAATTAGGCATTCAGCAATTGAAAACGTCTGCCTATCACCCTGAAAGCCAAGGAGCATTATAACAATTCCATCAGACTTTGAAAAATATCATCCGATCATATTGTTTTGATACTAATAAAGATTGGGATAAATGCATTCATTTAATATTGTTTGCTGTTAAAGAATCAGTTCAAGAATCATTATATTTCATTCCCTTTGAACTGGTTTTTGGACACACTGTGAATGGACCATTGAAGTTATTGAAAGAGAATCTTCTTACTAATGAAGATACTGAGATCAATCTTCTTTATTGTTTCCTATTTTAGATACATGTTTTCAAAGGCTTGTAAGGTCGCAAGAGCAACTCTGCACTCCGCTCAATCTAAAATGAAATGAAGATGTGATAAACACTTTTTTCCAGCCGGGTGATAGAGTCCTGGTTCTCTTACCAATGTCACAAAATCATTTTCAGGCCAAATGTTATGGTCCCTACACAGTTGAATGGAAAATTATTGACTAAAATTACATCATAAATACTACTGGGAAGCGGAATCAAAAACAATTCTGCCATATAAACATACTAAAAGAGTATATTGAAAGAGATAACCATGTTAAACCTGTAATTAATTTAGTTCTACCTGTCTCACTCAGTGAAGGAATATCATCATATTCTGTTGATATTGAAGTAACGAATCTTTGTAATTCAAAAAATTATGAAAGATCTAGACCAGAAACCTTCACATTTACAAGTGCAAGAAAGAAATGAACTTGAAACAGTTATTATTTGAATATGAGCACTTATTTTTAGATGTTCCTACAAGGACAAACACGATTTTTCATGACGTTGATATTGTAAATTCCAAACCTGTCAAACAACATCCATACAGGATGAGTCAACTCAAACAGGAATATTTAAAAAAGGAAATTCAATATTTGCTGGAGAATGATTTTATCGAGCCCAGTAAAAGTGATTGGTGTTCACCATGTATACTTGTTCCAAAACCAGATAAAACTTTCCGAATGTGCACTGATTATAGGAAGGTGAACATTGTGACACACACAGATTCATTCCGACTACCAAGAATTGACGATCATATTGATGAAATCGGAAATGCCAAGTGTGTCACCAAATTTGACCTTCTGAAAGGATCTTGGCAGATTAAACTAACGGAAAGAGCAATGGAAATCTCGACAGTTGTGACTCCAGATGGACTTTATCAATATAAAGTAATGCCATTCGGGATGAAATGGTCACCGAGCACATTTCAAAGTCTTATGAATATGATCATCTCTGGTCTAGAAAATTGTTATGCCTGTATAGATGACGTAATATTCTACAACGACACCTGGATAGAACATCTAGCACAAATTCGAAAACTCTTTGTCAGACTCGTTGATGCATGTTTGACAGTTAAGTTATCTAAAAGCTAGTTCTGCCGTGCTACTGTGACTTTTTATGACATATTGTGCGACATGGACAAGTTAAACCAATAGATTACTAAGGTGGAGTTTGTTATTGCAGGAATATAATCGGGACATCCAGCACATCAAGGGAAAAGATAATATATTAACAGACGCTTTTCCCGTGTTAAACAATATTCTATATCTTATATACTATACTTTATACGAGTTTTTTTTACCTCAAGTCTAAATTGGTTTGTGGTAAATAGAAAGTTTTATCATATATACCTTTCATTTTATTTTATGGGGGAAGGTATTACGTTTATTTGAATCAAGTCATTTATTTGTAAATGTGTTTGTTTGTCAGTTTCAAAATTAGCATTTTAAGTTTTAGATTCGTTCAGTGGGGGTCTGACTTGTACTTTACAAAATAAACACCAGGTGTTGACCTCATTTCTGACCTGGCTTCAGTGTTGTAAACAAGCTTTTAAAATGATTGTTTGGTTCCAAGGACATTATGGGGCTTTGTATAAAGATCTTTCTATTTTAATTTGGTCATACGTGAGTACGTGAGTTTTTGAGCGTAAATTAATCTAGAAGATCACGTGACGCCTTTCTTGTTTACGTAAAAACAGGTATATAAATTATGTTTTGGAGCGAACTATTAGAATAGAAGTAGGGCTGTTAGAATACTAAGTTGTGTGTCGTTTTGAGCTATTTTAAATTAGCTTGTATTGGAAATTATGTTAATTCGTTTGAAGTCAAGAGGAATAATTTTGTTATTTAACTGGAAACGAATTATGCTCATACAACTTTACGAAGATTTTAACTGACTTCCTCAAGTGACATCGTCTTCCATCTCGGATACTTCGCTGGGATTCGAAGCTGCAATTTTTTTGACATTTTATTACCAGGACGTTTGAAATTTCTCTAGTGGATAATATTTGAATTATTTTTGGATTAATTTTGGAATTGATTCTTAAAACGGTAAGTTTATTTTTCTTTTCTGGAAAATATTTGTGCTTAATAATGTGTTTAATAGGTTTTTACAAGCTCGTTTTTTTCACTCTTTCTATGTTTTTGTTTTTTCGAGCCTAATCACGTAACATTACAAATAAAGGTATCTACATCAAAACCGTCATCGTTGAGATCTTTACGTTCAGTTGCATTACTACAGTGAGAATTAGAAGATGGTAAGCTTACCATTTTCGTCAATTTCTTCATACAATATGACATTGTTTCTCTACAGTTTATTGTACGTTATCTCCAATATCTAACTAAATTCACTGTTAACATTATTAATTTTTTATTATTTAAAAGTTCTTTAAAAACAGCATACCTTATGTATTCTTGTGTCACTACATTTTGATATATTTAATATTAATGGTTCATGAAGCGTTGCTTCTTTGTAATAACTATGTATGTGACAGTTAGCACCATTTTAGACAACTGTCACCTTAGAACAGAATATTACAGATTCACATGTTTTTCTAAAATGGACAAAAATGTTTTATATTATATACCACATATTTCTATTCTTCATTGATCTAAATGTTGCAAGTATTTTAGATTATATTTTATGACATCATATTTTCGCACGAAACGAAAATATATAATACAGGCAACTACAAGTTCGATCAACAACATTTCGATGTTCGGTTATTATGATGCTTTTAATTTTGCTGAATACATTGTTCGTATGACTGGTGTTTTCGCTTGTGGTATATAATATTCAGAAATGCACTTGTGTACCCCGATGCCACCTCTTTATAGTTGTCTTCGTTGTCACATTTCAAGTTTTAATTTCATCTGGATAGCTTCTCCAAGGCGTATTGTTAGCATCCATCACTGGAGATAAGCTGGGTTATTATTATTATTATTATTATCATTATTATTATTATTATTATTATTATTATTATTTTTGAATGTACGGAATAACATTAAGAAATATTCGATTATGTTGATGGTCTAGATAACATATGTATAAATACCATTGTATAACAAGAATGGAGCAAAATGTAAGTGATAACCGTCAGAATCTTGAACACCTGCCTCTATTGAATTAATACGTGAAATCATTATGACTGGTGCACATAAGTCAAATAAACATGATCCATTTACAACCGTACAGCTACTTGAGTGCTTAGATTCAATATCGCTACACGAGTGCTTATATTCAATATTGCGTTCTCTGAAAGATGTTATTAATAACTCCCTCTCATCCGGGGAATTTCCAAAATTTTTCATAACTGTTATTGTAAAACCTCTGCTGAGGAAACGAACACTCGACCAAAACGATTTAAAGAACTACCGCCCAGTTTCTAATATCTGGGTCATGTATAAAATCTTGGAAAAGTTGTTTAATCTAACCAGTATCTTCTCTAAATTCAAACTGTCTGTTTCGCAATGTAGACTCTTCATATCGCCTGTATCTTAGAACTGAAACTACTCGTCTCCAAGTCGTTAATGCCGTTATGTCTGTCTTGGTTAGCGGTAAGGTTACATCCTTGACCCTCCTTGATTTGTCCGGAACATTTGACACAATAAGCTATAATATATTATTTCACCGTCTCCATCAGGTGCCTGCATTAACAATATAGCCTTACAGTGGTTCAAGTCCTACTTTTTCAACAGGACACACCTTGTATTTGCAAATCTAATTCATTCCATCTATGTTGCTTAGGGGTCTGTTCATGGACCTCTGCTCTCCATTGTAAACAGTCATCTGCTATCAGGTGTCATGGATCATCATCCGGTGTCTAACCAATTGTACTCTGACACCAAAATATACATGTCAAGCCACACTAAATATCAACAACAGCAAACTTAAACTCACACCGTGTAAAATTTATGTGCTAGTCCAGACATTACTATCACATTCAGCCAATATGTCATGATCATATGTAATGCTGTATAACTTGAGCTGTGACGAATCATATCTATTAGTAAATATCGTTCGATTAATATCACTAAAACATTTATGTGTTCAATAGTAATTTTAAGAATGGAATATTGTAACGTAATTGTGTGTATTCGCCTCAATGTTAACTCCAAAAAGTTCAAAACGTTCAACACTCTGCTGCTCGGTTTATCTATAGAGTAATACGATTCGAACACACCTCCCCGCTGTTCTGGACCCAACACTGGCTATCTATTCGATCCATAATCAAACGTGAATTATGTTCTCTGTGAAACATTTCACTGACGGATTACAGTCTGACATACCTATTTGATCTCCCCCATTTGTGCACACAACCAGGATACTTACACTCCTCTTATTACAATCGTATACTCATTATTCCCAATATGAAAACGCAGTCATATGGACAACGTTTTTTTGCATACCAGGGCCCGGTATTCTGAAACTAATTACCCACTGAATTCGGACACAAGGGCAACGTGATCCTTTATTACGAATGCTCTTAAACAACACATGTTATCGACTGCAAAAACAAACTTGCAAATACCTTATATTGTTTCCTACGTTAAATAGATTGAGACGAACACTATGTATTACAATTGTGTAGTCGATTGATATATAACAAAAACTATATAACTGAGTGGTTCACAAGAGTTTACTGATCAAAAACTAGTGATTTTATTTTCCTGAGAGATATAAGTGCTGGTTTCAAAAGATATAAACAAAGACAGAGAAAGTTTTATTTAGATGGTGTGAAACCGTGGAAAATGTAATCCTGTCAACCAATTAACTCCAACCACTTCTAGGATAAAACTAATGTTCACTTAAGCCATCTGTAACACATGAAAGAAAATATCACCTGGATAGGAGTATGAGATAGGTACAGACACTCCTAAACTCCAAACACGACTAAATAGTTAATGTATTTGTGCAGAAAGAAATCACATCATGTGAATCTAAACACATTTGCAAAGTATATACGAAACACAGACACATCATATATAAATCATATGCCACAGTTATGTCCCTTGTTATAATCAGCAAACACTAGGAAACAAGTATTTGCAAACCAGCAAATTGTATTGTATGCTTAGTTTGTAATGATAGCAACGATTGCAATACCAAGGTACATAATATAATATATAAATTAGTAAATGTTTTTGTTTATTATTTTGTCTATTATTCTCTCAATAAACTGCAGTAGTAGCTGTTCGGTTGAATTGATTATATATATATTTGGTATTTCGTTCTGTGTAACGGTCATTAGAATAATTGTTTCAAGATAATTTATAACAAATAATAATGTTAAGAAATATATCTAACACATATGACAGATATGTTGGGTATAGCTGCTTTATCTACTGGTGAAGAACGAGGCTGACATTTGATACAACATGTTAGCTAATTGTATTTTATTCTCTTTGTATCCGAACAATTACAAAGAATAAATGTATTGGTCTGAACTGTTAGAATCATACTGAGTAACGCTATGATGCAATAACTAATTTGCTCGAAATCGCAATGGTATTGCCTTCTTGGTTACATGGCTCTCAACTATTGCGCAATGTATGTAGGTGTCACATCAAATGTGTATGTTTACGAGTCTGATGAGAGAAAAGATTAATTTAATTAATAAATAAACAATTTATTAGAAAGATATAGTTAACTTAATAAATATATTTATTGATTAATCTTTCTTGACACGTGTCCTTGAATAATGGCACCTGTCCATATCTTAACCTACCTATCCTCTTACTCTTTGATACCCCGGTGAATCGGTGATTAACCTGTCAACAAAACATGGGATCAATTGTACCATCTAGCATTCCTGGATCCGTATCATTGCTACGTATTTTGGCTAATGTGCTTTACCCCATGCCTCCCACTATATTTGCCTGATGGCAAGGAAGGACTAAATGTTATGAAAACAATGTTTGGAGAATGATAGGTACAGGTGTTCAGAATACATTTTATCCATCATTTGTAAACTAGCTATGGAAAATATATATATATATATGGTATTTACGCCCAACGCTCACTTAAATGCTCTGTCGAAAATATTAAAACATTCTAACCGTGGATTATTTAATAAACATAATGTGTTAAAGAGTTTCGCAAAGCTCATTCATTGCTTTTATCAAGGAAGGAAGTTTAATTGATAGGCATTCGCAAGGAAAGAATAATTTATGTCATTGCCTATTTCAAGACAATTCCTATCAAAGCATGCTAAACAAACTTTGTTGGCTTGATTTGTTTCATGAAGCCTTCAGAACACTCGAATTGTTTGCATATTAGAAAATCAGAGTGAATTAAACTACCAAGTATTGACAAACTGATAGTCTTACGTGTATAGTACAGAGCTTTACTCTCTGATTATCATACTAATTCAGACAATGCACAATCTTAAATATTTGAAAGATGTAATAAATGAAGTAACACATTTCCTTTCATGCAAATACATTGATTTATATAATGTATTGTTTAGGCTGAGAATATCAGAATGTATGTGAAACTGACAAAACTATATAGATTGCGCTATTGCGACGTAAAACCAATGGAATTATCTAATAGATATACGTTTTATTCATTTTGATACTGTTTAGATTAATCGGGTAGCCAAAAAATCCATGAGAAAGGCTTCACACTCTTAAATATACGTAATAATAACTGTCACGGAATTGTATAAATCCTTTGTTATTGATTACATTCGTGTACTCGAGTACCAGAGGGTGAATAATGTATATTGCATTATTTCAAAAAAGTGAGTTCAGTGGTTACTATTATATGTGCATTTGATGGAAATAACCGAATTCCTTCAGGCACAGACACTACCTGTGTATAACAAACCCCAGCACATGTAAAACTCTTTACCTTACCAATGATCTTGTCTGTCAGCGGTCTACTATAAGTGAATTCCTTTTACAACATGAGTAAAATTATAAATTGTTTGCTAGCCGACTAAAATATATCCATCTTTTCAGTTTAGTAGCTGTGAATCACTCTCTTTGTGTTTTTTTTAGAGTAATATGTTTGTATTTTTTTTATTACATTTGTGCGTACTGTTATTAAATAATCCAAAATTTTGATTAAATAAACGCTCCTGCAATAATAATTGCATTTTTATTTCATTATTAAAAAATATAATTATATCATATCCAAAAGTGTTTTGTTGCGAATCCCGTTTTCTTGTCACGGTGTCAATCAGACATTCATTAAATACATGTATATTTACATTCCTTCCTTACATTCCTTGCTCAATGAATAGGCTCACAATAAAAACTGACGGGGACTGGAAGTTATTTTGACTGAACGTTGTTAGAAATGGCTTTTTTCCTATTTTAGTGAACTTCGGATTTCATTCTTCTAATTACCGTTTTATGTTGACCTTCAGTGACAAATTCTTGCTTATTCTAAGAAGGCATAACTATTAGGCAAGTGTTCAGTGTTTTACTTTCTAATCATACGTTCAATAAAGTTAACAAACTAAACTCTACGATTTGTTCAAGGCTCTTCTTTGCGTGGCACCAAACATGACCTTCAATCAAGGACTGGTGTTGAATCTCAACTGACTCAAAAGGTACATAGGAATTCAAAACTACCTGCTGGAAGTGTCAAGGTCTTTACATGTTTTCATCACATGGAGTAAGTTTAATAAGGTTGAGAATAGCCATTCCAATCTGCATTTCCTGGTGCGTTTTTATAATGAAGACATTTTATCATTCGTTGACCTATTTTGCATTTGACATGATGACTATATCTGCGACGAAATAAATCTGTTTAGAAAGAACAGCAAATGATTCGTAGAATCTCCCAATAAAAATATAGTACTGGACGAGTCGTCGACCCCTCAAGTTTAATTATCTTCCTCTATCTGAGTTTCTCTTATTTCCATGTTCAACTTCATTAAACACTCTAACTTCAACTAAAGTGAAAACCCTACTGTGCAATTTTTTTTTTCGTACGTTCATAATTTATTTATACAATTATAATTCAAATTGTACATTCTTTCCTAAGAGCCGTATAAAGCTGTTGTCTACTTATATTTCCCACCCTTCACTATTTATTGTACTTGCTATTCAAATTCTTCAAACAAATACAAAGAGCAATATTTTTTGACATTTAAATTAATATTATTACTGGTTTTGTAATGTTAATATATCGGTATTTAATTCAGTTTGCTACAAACTTACTCAATTGTCTGTAAATAAATATGTTAATATAATCACTCCGTTTATCGCATATATATATATATATATATATATATATATATATATATATATATATATATATATATATATATATATATATATATATATATATATATATATACATATATAGAGCGAGATTTTATAATGCAAAACGACCGATAAGTGAAAAATCAAGCTGTAAATCTAAAAGGAATAAAAATATTAATTAAATAATACATCTGACATGTTGATATCTTCTCTTTATAAACCGGTAATGCCTAAAGGAAGAAGAAGACTGACGAGGCATTCGTGGTATTCAAAGAATTCCCTGAAAATAAATATTGGTGTAAAAATAAAACGTGAATATTTGTGTAATGCTAGCTAGTTTAATGTTCCGTACTTGATAAAGTATCGTCATTCACCATTCTGAAAGAAATTGCGAGCATACATTATCGTTGTATCCATTTATCTAACCATTATACTGATATAGTTTTATTGTTAATGTGCAATTATTATTATTATTAGTAGTAGTAGTAGTAGTAGTATAATTAACAATAATAATAATATTACTAGTTATAGTTGTAAAAGAAGTAGTAGTTGCAGTAGTACTAGCAGTGCACTTTGAGAAAGGCGAATGAGCATTGTCCTGTGTACGACGTTCGCTGGTTTCATTTAACACTTTTAAACACACACACAAACACACACACACACACACACACACAGACACACACACGGACGCACATGCGCTAATATGTGTGTAGTATAAAGATTTATTAAATATGTTAGTTTGTTCAGGTATACACATTATAACACACCTAAGCTAGTTTTCCTTTGAGTGAAAAATATATGACTTTTCATCGAAATATGTAAATGAGTGCAGATCAAATTAAACTTAGATGATAAACATCCTTTTAAACATGTATATGTATATAACATATATATTATGGATCTGTATTGTGTAAAATGTAAGAAGCGTACTGGCACATATAACGTGACGACGATTACAGCTAAAAATAACAGATCAGCACTTTTTGGTAAGTGTGTACAATGTAGTACAAATAAATTTAGATTTGTTTCTATGAAATCCGTAGATGATTTTAAAAAAGAACGAGGTGATATTGCTGCCAAGCTAGCTAGACTCCCAGAAACACCATGGGCGAAGTATCCAGGAGAGAAACACCTCCCAGGGTTTAATTATTGTGGACCCGGGACTAGATTCGATATAAGACTTGTTAATCAAAACCATCCACGACCCGGTGAAAACCCAATAAACGCTATTGACAAGGCGTGTCATGCTCATGATATTGCTTATAAAACCAGTAATCTGCAACAAAGACATATCGCAGATGTAAAATTGATTCATGCTATGAATTCTATTACTGATAAATCCTTCAAAGATAATTTGGCTTCATGGTTGATAAAATCGGCGATGAAAGGTAAATTAATGATGGGTGCTGGTAACTAATAACTACATGGAATATATTTATTATTCTCCGAGAGGATACTGGAGGGGTAAATCAGCAATCAATAAACTCGCTACCGCTGGAAGGGTAAAAAATACCACAGCAGCGGATTGGTTATCCAAACAGGTGATATGGCAAATTTATCTACCACCGCCTAAACAAATTAACTTCTCGCATTTTGATGTCAGCGTCGTTCATGAGGTTCATGAGGCCGATATATTATTTATGCCGTATGATGGTGTTTACAAGTGTGCGCTAACTTTAGTTTATGTTGCGAGTCGATACAAACAAGCAGAACCGTTAGAAACAAAATCATCAACTGAAGTTGCTTCTGCAATTTAAAGGATTTATCGTCAGGGTCCTCTGCGTTGGTCAAATCTATTACAAGTTGGTCCTGGCAAGGAAATTCAGGGTGCAGTGTTATCAGCAATGAAGCATCATAATGTCACCATCAGACGAGGACATATTGCACTGCATCGCGATCAGGCATATTGTTGAATGATTTAGTCGAACGCATGCAGAACGGTTATTTGGATATCAATACGCGAAGGAATTTAGTCAGGATGAACGATCTCGTGAATGGGTTAAGAGATTACCAGGCGTAAATACCGCGCTGAATAATGAGATTACTCGAACAATTAATATGAAACCTAACAATGCTATTAAAAGGAAGTGTATACCTGTAAAACCACAGCAATGATTTTTCAAAACAACCAATACTCGGCAATGTCACAGTAAGATATTTATATGAACCAGGAGAGCTCGAAGGTGGCAAAAAAGGGCTACTGAGTCTATTTGGTGTGTCACCGTACAATAATAGCTAGAATAACACGATCCACGTGAAGACAGCAATCTATAGGATGGATTCAACTGCTCCACAGAGTGGGTTTACTCGTGAACAACTACAAGTGATACCCGAGGATACTCAATTACCGCCGCATAGTCGTAACTAGCACCTCTTCGTCTGATGCATTCAAGATAAGTCAGCATCACATTATCTCTGGTATGACCAATACTGATATTCTTTCTGTCTACGGTAAATTGTCGAGAGTCCTTATCCGACCAATTCCAACTCGTTATACAATTGCAACTCGCGCAGTGATTATTCTGTTGTTGTGTCGACGGTGCATTAGATAGTTCTGATATGTGATTATTTTTCAAGTAATTGTTTTCAATCGTGACATCTGCTGATTTGCAATAATCATACGGTATTTCCTTTTTAATTCTCCATGATACCCAACGCTTGTCAGAATTTGTAAATTTGGTCACTGCTTCGCTATGTTTTACGTTTATATAAAATGAATCAGTGGCTACCCTAACTGCGGATTCAGGACATCTATTTATCATCGAAAGTAAATTAATAGAAGCATAAGCCAGCATAGACGACCTTAAATGTGTATGCTGAAGACTGTATCCATCTGTGTAAGTAACAATTGTACCCAATTTGGTTCCATCGGACAAGATAGCGTCTTTACGATCGACGTATATACCCCTAGATGTTATTCAGCATCATCTATAATCAACCGTGCAGAATATCGATTATTGTCGTATTTTTTCACCATGAGTGAATTTACCAATTATTCTTCTACCAAGATCTTTTGCTTGTTTATTTCTAACTTCAAATATCTGTTTGGACCATTTCAAGATATCCTCTTCGTCGAGATCAGGTAATTGTTTTCTATAGTCTCTGATTATACTATCTAGACAATCAGGTTGTGGTAACCAGACCTCAGTATACGTTATATAATTGCTTCAATGACAATCAGCGATATTAGCATTTAAGAATCAATCATATACCGTAATGACACTATTGACATCCAGTGTTTTTCAGAGATGTGTCTACCAAACAAAACTAAACAGCATGGATGAAGTCCTTAAGCTAATTCAAATGATACCATACGAGCGAATCCGGTTAAATCAAAATCGGGCAGTGGTCCATTAATCGCAACACGAGTTATTCCATGTGTGGGATTCCCAAATATTTTAAAACACCCAGAACACTCTTTATACCCTAGAAAACTCCTGGGATAACACGCAACTATATCAACCGAAATAATTTTTTCAGGGTCATATATTGTATTTCATAATCCTCCATTGTTATATTAAACGCAGATTGATTTGATATCTGTTAGAAATTCAGCTCTTCTTGCTTTCCATAGATTTTTCTTTCTCGCAAAATGAGTTGTAACCGACGAAATTGTAAAACAGTTTGTTAACAATTGTTTGTTGTGCTTTGTTGAAAAACTACTATTTAGTTTTTTTTTTCATTTCATAGTGCAGGGCTTCATTATGGTATAATGCGCCATTTGGTCTTACAAATTGATCGAATTTACCCTCTTCGTCTTTAAAACTGTTAAGTAACCTCACTGACACAGGATCGTATTCAATTGACTGAGAAAAAAATTCAAATAAATTTCCAGTGTAATATTGTACGGTTCTATCCCGCTGAAATATAGTTACCGCAGGTGCCAATGCGTGTTCATTATGGTCAATAAATTTAATTGGAGCTCCGTTTCATTTATATTTCGATTCGTGTAATATTTCTCTTCTTATCATCATTATGGTTATTTGGAATCTTAATGATGTTTCTAATTTGGCTATATCTTGAATCGCTGCTCCGTTCTTCCTAACTGTTAATTCCCATTCGTTTATGTTTTTACGTCTTAGATCCGTCAATTTGTTTCCACGCAACGCATCTGTGAAGTGTTCTATTATTAATTCTGCTAGGCAAATCAGCGATGACAATTTCATTAGTTTTATTTTATCATTTAACGAATAGATTCCATAAACAAGTGCTGTTACAGGAAAAGAGCTTTCTTAATAAGGTTTGTCAATCCCAGTCAGAATTACTGGTTTGGAATCATGACTCACAGTGATAGTTCTTTTATCTTTCAAAATTGGTTCAAATTTGTCTCGAATAATCCAATTTCCCATTTCTGTGCGGACAATGAATTTCACTCTAAAAAATTACTTTTTCTGGTCAAGGTGTGAGACTAAAACTGCTGCCTTTTCGTCGTTCATGGTAGCATCAACACTACCATCAATTCGAAATGTCGACCAACAGTGAGATTCTCCATCGCGTTTGAATACATTAAAACAATCGCGTATTTTACGTATCATGCACTTATTAGACCCTTTGATACATCTACGGAGACTCTATCAATATTGAATTTAACATTTTTCCAAGGCGTTATTTTCTATAATCTCTCGAACTCCTCCATATTATAATTAAACAAGTATTTAAATACAGAATTTACTATATAATGAATCATTGCAAATGGTTGATGATAGGATCAATAACCGCATGTAACAAATTATGCAGAAAGAAATTATGTGGATATCATTTATAAAGTGTACGACGTGGAAGTTGTTACCCCTCCCCTTGCATACAATGTGGGGTAGGCGTGCGTGGTAAATCGCAATTATGTCTGAGATGTGGTGGTAAGCGATAGTTGAAGCGTTATTATGATAAACGAGTCAAAAACTCCATCAATGACCCTGACAAAATCATAAGAACACCTCATGGTTATATTCATAGATCCAAAGTAATGTTTTAACCAAACAATGAATTAGACAAATAGTATTATATATAAATGGACCAAGAACTTCAGCCACATCCAGTGAAAAGCAATTATGAGCTATCCCGTAATGGTATTGTCAGACACCGCATACTGAAGTACCCAGTCGGTGTTGTGAATAATAATGGATATATTATATTTGGAGATGGAGGGAAAATATATCTTTATCATCGATTTGCGTTCGAGTGTTTTCATGGATTGATCGAAGATGGTCTTGTTATTGATCACATTGATTCCAATACTCAGAATAATTCTTTATCGAATCTGCAAGCTACTTCTCAGAGTGAGAATTCCAAACGAGGAAGAACTTGTACCTGTAAATCAGTTGGGAATAGACCTATCACATCATTTAATACAGTAACTAACGAGGAAATAGTATTTCAATCTATGAATAAAGCCGATATTTCAATATTTGTAGAGACTCAATACGATATGTTGCAGAAGGCGTATATCGGTCTGACATTTCCAAAGGTACTAGACAAATAATTCAATTTACACATCTCTAGGTGTGAGTAAGATGAATAAACACCTTACCACGAACAGAGTCCATATAAAAAAACGGGTCAAAATTGACCCCAAATTATTTTGTTTTTGTATTAGAAATATGTATTATTACATATGACTTCTGAAAATATCAATGAAATCATAACTGAGATTTAAAATATAAAAAATCAAGGGATTCATTATCAGATAAATTAAATTGTGATCGAACTCTTTCTGATTTTCAAGATATTGAATACAGCGTTATGAATAATAAATATGTCTTACCAAAACGATATGCTTCTATAAAAAGAATACAGAATGAAATTCGTGACTTTCTTGTATTCTATAACGACGTCAATAAGCATGTCCCGTTATTCACTGTTGTCGAAAAAATCAGAAAAGATTTGGGGCAGCAATATGACATCAAACACACAATTAATTTGAGGGTTAAAATAATAATTACTATGATCCGCCAAACTGAAAATTTTTCTTTGGTAACCTCAACATAATTAGTTCTAACCAACGATTTGACATGTACATAATTACTCAGTGAACAAGTATTTATTCATTACTGAAATATTTCAGCAATTGTTTGTATTGCTTTTTGGTCATTTATGGGTGATTTTTCTTCATTTTGCCTGCCTGAGTCGGGTCAAATGGTCGATTTCCCTTGTTTTTTCTCGTAGACTTTTTCCACTTGAAATTATTTATGGTGATAATGGCAATGCATTCAGTTTGTACATTAATTCAAAATTGCAAATCAATTTCAACAATAATAAACGAAGCACTAATGACTAGATTAGCACGCGAACGATTAGGCTCAATTAAGAAATTCATTCCAATCCATGATTCTGTAAGAGAAAAATTGCAAGCGAGACAGAGTTTACAGATTCGTTTACTCCAGGAACCTAGTTTAAGCCAATAACCACGGCAACTAAAAGGGTAATATTAGCCACCGAAAGAGCAATATACGGATATATACCCAATAAAGGAGAAAGAAAAGAAGAGCCTCTTCTTCCTGTACTTGAACAAATAGCAAAAACATCAAAACAAACAAAAAAAATCTTTAAAAATACTCCCTGGTGATATAATAGCTGCTGCAATACTTCAAGAACAACAAGTTCGACAACTTCAGGAAGAAGTTGAACGACTAGGTGATATTGATATTAGTCCCCAACCACCTGAACCGCTTGGACAACAAGGCTTTGTTGCAAAAGAACGAGGAGACTCTTTACCTGAAAAGATATTTACGGCTGATGTGTTAACGAAAATTTGAGAAATGAGAACACACTCTGAATTAGCTGTAGTACTTGTGAGAAAGGGTGATGATAATGATGCAATCTGGCACAGTGCTGGTGTTGATCCTGGTAAAGTCATTTTAACGAAACTACCACTGCGGATGCCAGTAATGACTCCATCAATCACAACAGAAGAATCATTACTAGGTTGGATATCAACAACAACAGTTACCATGGATTATAATATTGATGGTACATTTACATAGCGCCTGGTGTCAAAACAAGGTGTTTCAGCCCCACGTCATATATATGTTGCGCATCAGAATACTGCGCAATTAAACAATCAAGAACACAGCCAGATGAAATTTGATCAAATTGGGTGTAATGAAGTCTCGCTGAGAATAAACGGACAACATGAACCATCCAAGGATACACTACTTGATTACAATACAAACCAAATAGCACTTGCATATCATCGTCTGTTGTTATATATGGGACGCGATAAAAATGTCGATGCTGGTCTGCAAATATCACAGTTGGATTTTAAAAATCTATATCATATTTATTACTTTTCGCTGGAACATCTTGATTTATCATAACACAATGTTGTTGATATACACTTTAGAGCTTATGTAACCCGTCCTGCTGATATTGCTAATTATAGAGCAGTTGCTGTCATTCTCAGCGACAAATTAGTGCTACTCGATGGTGTTGGAGGACGAATGAGAGTAATTGATGCCCCAGTGGAAAATCTATAATGTAACAGTTAGATCAATCTATTATTAATATAATGTCATACAGTCATATTAGTGTTACGTTAACTCCCGGTCAGATTAAAAAATTGCAATGAGAATCAACTAAAAAATGTGAAAGCACGATAATGCTGAAACACAATCAGATGTCTGCTGGTCAGAATAAGTTGTCACTGAAAACTCGTCAGATAAATCATTTCAATGATGCTTACAAAGATAAATAAGGGCATTCAGATCACACTCTCTTCAGCTCCGATCAAAAACATGATAAAATCAGGTTGTATATTTCCACTCTTAGCTGCGATTTCCAGCATTAATGGCGGCAGCAGCCTCAGCGGTAGCTAAAGCGGCAGCGTAAAGGCCGTTGGTACCGCGGCAGGGATGGCACTAAAGAAAGCAACTGCACAGGGATACAAAAAAGGAAAGGGTCTAAGATTACCAGGAACGCCGTATTCATGGTACAGCGGAAAAGGCCTGATACTAGGAACATATTATTAACACCGAAGTCCAATTTTGATTTACTCGATGCTGCTAAAAAACTAGCGATAAAAAACCTCAAAGGTGTCTATATCAAAAATCAGTTGCTGGCACAACCAAACAGCGCTAAAACCGGTATCATTAATCTCGATAACCGTACCGGACCTAGAACCCATTGGGTTGCATACGTGATTGATCCGCGTGTAATCGTTTATTTCGATTCATATGGGTTAGCGCCGCCGAATGAATACATGCGTTATATAAATCGCTTAAACACTTTTCATAAAATGAAGAATTGGTACTCAACGCTACCACCACATAAAAATAAATAGAAGTATTGAATGTCCTTGACGCTATTTCATCATCGAGAAAACCACCTCATTAAGTCGTAAATGAATATAGTAGCAGTCGCTTTTTAGAGAGAAGTAATATAAAATAACATGGCTGATATTTGGGGACAATCTATCACGATGTTAAAAAATCCCACCACGGAAATATCTGTAACCGGTGGTGTAAAAAATAATTGAAGATGAAATAGCTGAGATGTTGAACTCAGTAAGTGTTGATCCAAATGAAATAGTTGTTTTTCAAGATCGTCAGGGTAAATTGAAAATGAGTAATGTTTCTCTTGATTATATTTTAGTCAAACAACTTAACGCAGTAGAAGATGCTATTTCGTTGTTTTCCAATCAGGGTAACCTCAAACCAGGCGCACTAGTTTCAACCATCACAGTTTAAATATTAACACTTGATAACAATTATATATCCTCAACGAATTCATTGAAATCACTCAATGATAAGTATGACGATCATAAAAATACATTCAATAAATTTACTGATTTACAAAAATCCATCGTGGACAATATTGTGTTAGACTTTTTTGGTAATCCACCAGTGAACACACCGAAGCTCACATATATAAAAACTTCTATGTTGGAACTAGCAACGCTTCAAAGCAAATATGCAGATCATGTTGATAAGTTTCCATCATTTCGTAAAAGTATCATTGATACATTTTTTGCAACCACACTAGATAAAATTGACATAAAACTTACTGATATTAAAAAATCCATCGATGAGATGAAAAACTTCGACGAGGCAATCAAAAATGATGCAACAAGCAAAAATTCCTCATGCGAAAATCAACAACGTAGTATACACGATTCAATACGGATCATTTGCGTGGACCCCTACAAACAATCCATTAAGTATCACTGCAACCGTCAAGGGTATTTATCGATTAACACTAGTATCACAAACTGAATTTAATATTTCATCAACGAGTTCATCTGCGGTCAACAATATGATATCAACAATCATCCACAAGGATACATCTGAACGATTCAGAATATCATCCACTGATAATAACTTGGCTAGGGTTTCAATAACATGGTATGTAGAATTCGTAGCGGATTTAAGTAAAACAGCTTAATTTAATTCTGTTGTAATAAATAAAATGTCATAACTAATTATTTCATTATCGACGATACCTTCCGTATCTCAATACCGCGATGATCAGGTCAGATAATTTCATACTAAACTCAAAACCCTCAGTGACGAGTATCAAGTACAAATACAAAAATACCAACGAAGAATCACCGCAGTTAATGTTACCGTGTACTCGGTGAGTGGTGTAATCACCAGAGCTGGTATTATACTCTCCTCGGTGACAATGATTGTTCCGATAGCTGTTCCAATTTGTAGATCAGCGGCGACAACAATCGCGGGAATTATTTCAATAATAACAATAAAATATCACCATGCAGTCAATGCAAACTGTAAGATTACATAATTAAAGTTCATGTTGTGTCAACCGCATACTCCCAAGTATCCTCGATGATATCGTCGTCACTCGGTGACACATTAACATCAGATAGTGAGTTTTACGCGATGGTACGTATTTGTGATACTGCGATGTCTAAATTAAATCGGGATAATAATAATAATGGCAACACCGCAAGAACTACTTCAACAAATAGCGAAAAATACCACAACGGTGAAGACCAGCATGATCTTAATAACGTCAACGAATCCTGAATTCAGTGTGAATTTCCCTACTCCGATTCCCGTAAAGGAGATAGTGTTAGCAAAATTACGAGTGGATCACAGCTGGCCTAACATTATGTCGGTAGCATTTGACGGTCAAAAACCGAATAATTCCTTGGTGTTTGCGAAAAAGAATAAAGAAGACGGGACTCCAGACAGGAACGTTGTTTCGTTACCTTCTGGGTTCTACGAAATCGAACAAATCAACAGCGAATTACAACGCAGAATAAAATCCATCACTGGAAAAGAATCGAAAATCGCTATAACAGTTTATGAGCCAACATTATCATCCGCAATTGAGATATACTCACCCGGTTATGCCTTTGATATCTATCAGAGTTCAATCAGAACACTACTAGGATGGCCTGAAATACCACCTGAAGCATCTTATCAAATACCCGAACCCAAAAAATATTATTATGTCACGGATGTACAATCATATCATGAAATCAACACATCATATCGAGATTATTTACCTTATATAAAAAATACAAACTTAACAGATAGATTTACATTTATCGATAACAAAACCATTCAACGGTATTTTTTTTTGAGAAAACTCCTGATTCATCCAGTACAATTTCATTTACGTTAACTAACGTCATTGATTATTTGAAAGAAATTAATCTATTACATAGAACACAACTAGAACAATTACGACGGAGCTACGAAGAGCATCTATCTTATATAACAAGGCCACGTGATGAGATCATAAAACACATTAGGATATTAAAACAGCTTGTATCCGATATGAAATATATTAAAAAACGTATAATTCAAGCAATAATTGATGATAAGAACGGAGATAAAAAAATTCATAACTTGTTACAATATAACAATATAATTTACCCAATTTAAAGTTTCCTGGGTATAACGCAAATGAACTAAAAAAATATGTTAATGATCTTATTCAAGAAAACTTTTCCCTGACTCGCCAAATTGAAACAACAAACAACAATCCTGAAACATAATAATGACCCAGACGGCGGTGGTAGACATATCGCTCCTCAAATGTGAATATATCATCGGCGATAGCATTGAATTTAGTATGTGATGTTATCAAAGGGAGTTATCAAAACAAATCTCGAAAGATCAAATCAAGCTCAACTAGGATATATTTTTTATTCATTTGTCCAACATCTCATACAGGGTTTCTAATAATTGAGTCCCCAATTAGTCCAGTCTATATTCGATGTCATAATGATTAATTAACGAGAATTAATTTCAAACTCACTGACCAATCCAATAATCTGATTGATTTACAAGGCGAGGTTTTACAAATTAGTTTGTTTGTATGATCTTAAATGATTTTCATCGTAAATTGTTAGTGTTAACCCCATAGCAGCAGCAGGGGGCACGACAACAATACTGGTGTCTTTTTTACGATTTCTAGGTAGCCTTTGTTCGCTGAATGGACGATTTTGTATGATTTCAAAGAAGCCTTGGTTTGCCAAATGGACGCCTCTATACAGTTGTCCGATTCACCCTTTCTGCTGCTTGTGTCTTATCAATACAGAGTTTTCCCGCTTTGCTTAGTAGATCTGAACATAAGATAGATAAGATGTCTTCCAAATGCATGTGCATCACATTTGATGAGCATTATTTTAATCACATTTAGTCTGTACTATGTATCATGCAAATGTATCCAAATAGACGCAGACATGTAAAGATTAAAAGGGAAATTGATAAATATAAATATATTTTCAAAGGCTTGGTTTGGACGTCGGCACCAGAACACAGGCAGACTATTTTGGTGGAAAGGTTATGGTAGTGAAGTGCATTGACAAAAGACACACAAAGGTATCGGACCCAGAATGGCCCTATGGTAACAGTGTTTACTCGCCTTCGTGTCAGCGCGTTTGAAATGCTGATTACTCAGTCACCTCATAATCAAACGGTAAGGGAGTATGTAAGTTGTGATGGAATAATGCCGTACATTTATATATTTCCAAAGATAGCTATACCTTGAACATAAAATATTTATACCTTTTGATGTACGTCAGTCGTCTACCACATTGGACACGTACGGCTACATCACACGTTTGCCGTGATAACATTTCAGACATTATAATAACATGATCAGCCCAGTAACCGATACAGAAATAAGAAATGTTTTGTTTGTTCACATCAGTTATTACATCATACCGTTACTCAATATGATTGGAACACTTTGGTCCTATATCTTTAATCACAAAACAAAATTGTGCAGTAACAAACTAGTTCTCACCTGCACAAACAAATGACCATTCAGCATATATATTAGCTGAATCCAAATGGCTAATCCGATGATTATTTCCCGTAGACTCCTGGCAGTATTTGAGTGAACAATGAAGAACGGTGCTTTGCTACTTGTCGTCTGTTTCGCGCTTTATGTTCGGTCAGGTACGCCTCTATTTTGTTTTCATTTCATAATTTATGTTTAGAGCAAAACGATTATGAAGTTTCTTAACTTTTCGTAGCTAATGTATTCCAAACTTGCAAAAGTTGCTAATGGAAAGACAAAACTATCCTGAACAAAAACGTTGGTAACTAAAGTCTAGGATCAATCATGTTTGCTAACTCAGATGGAACTATCATTCTATTTACCATAAATATATACATAAAATCAATGACATGATATTTAATACAAAGTAACCTATTTCTGAATGGATTTAAACAGGCAATTGTTCTACTACATTATGCAGACCGTATGAGAAAACAATGTCTTATTCGCATTGCAAATTTTCATTTTAATTAAAATTACCGATTATGAGGAGAGTGGCATGTTGCTGACGTCGGTATTGTTTATTTCATTGTGGCTGTAAATAACGGTAGCTCCAGGGTAAATAATATCTTAGTATGACATCAATTATATTAGATGGGGCGTGATTCATTTCATACAAACATCTGACCATTTTCCAGCCCTTCACTCCTCGGCATTCACATAATCGAGCACCATACATCATGTCACATGTGATAGATTTACCTGTTGCGCCAAGGACTTCATATGCAGTCATGACTGCCTATCTTTTTTCTCTGCAGTTTCAAATTTCTCATATGAGATCACCGTGTCAACTGTGCGATTTACGCTACATGCTTATATATTACGTCACATATTTTGTTTCGCACAAAATTAATTGTTACCATACTAGCACACCTGCATTTTGTTTACCAGTTAAATTGTTACCATCCCCTACTACACCATGATCTTATTTGCTTTGCAATGTATGTTGCTTCCTGCTTTGTTGCTGCCGCATGCATCACGCAATATCTAGTCCATTTTAAGCATAAACGGCAGAGTACTTGTAGCACGTCCACGTTCTTCATACATATTTCGTCAGTCATCCCTGGAAATATCTTTGTTTATATTAGCAGACGCCGCCCGCTCACAAGAAACGAGCTCGTCGTTTTTGTAGCTACATTGCAGCATATATTATAAACCAAATTACTTTGCTCCGCCCGTGGCATGATGACAAACATTGGCGTAAACCAAATGTATCCGTAAAGCCTCAAGTACGACATTCGTAAAGACATTTGGATGACTAACACACAATCATTATATATAGTTCGTCGCAAGTGTCCTTTGCATTGTTTCGTAACTTTAACGAAAGTCCCAGCAAAGCTCAGTTGCATGTTCTTTGAAAGTATGTTGCAATGGAGCGAAAAACATAGAGATAGTGGTCTTTTATAGTAGGTCAACCTAACATTCCAATATATACAGTATAGTCGGTCCTTACCAAAAAGGTATTTTAAACATATTCACAAATATGCTATGTCAAATACTATGGATTAAAGCAATTCTTAATTAAAGGGAATGTATTCAAATCAGTGGGATATTGAATCACAACTTTCAATGACGATTACGTAAATAACCATGGCACGATATGTACCCTTTTATATACCATATGTCAGGATCACGAAATATTGTAAAAGGAGGCAGGCAATTCATCTAGTTTGTTTTGATTTTAAACAAATAGACAGTGTAGAGTGCGGAGTAAATTAAATCAATTGACCAATTTGTTTCCATCTCTTGTTTACAGAATGGAACACATTTGTTATGTTTGTTTACTTATGATGATGTAACTATTTAAATACGAATTGCGTATGTTTACAATGATGCCTGAACCGAACTAACATTGTGATTAAATACTATGCCTGACCTTGGTTATGTATGGGGGAACTGTTATTATAGTCAATATTATGCTCTCCTTACATGTATATTGCTACATCTGATCATAGAATGCACAACATAGTGCTAAATTTCATTGAAATACTTTTATCCACTTATTCAAATAACATTTTACTAATATACGTTGATGGTTACTCACTCAAGTGCAGACAAGCATCTTTAAAGTTATTTCTGAGACAAAGAAAAAATATTTTTTAAAAATATAAACTGCATTACAATTAATAGCTTAAGTTGCATTTGTAATCCAGCTTCTATTTAGAATATGTTGTAGTCTGGAGGAAGAAAAGTTCCGTGTCGTGAATATGCACTCAGTATACTTTAATATTATAGTACAAGTCTATATATTAATCCTTTTATGACTACATTGTGCATTTTTATATCAGGATATTCAGACATCTTGAGACAGTATTTACTTACTTTTTATATTTATTAGAGATGTTCTTTGACATTTGATCTGTGAATGCTATGGTCTCTTTAAGTGCATGGCTTTGAAGAAGTAATATTTATGAAACAGTCCAATAAGAACAAAACTAAATATACATATGCTATAGAATCCATGTGATGACACTAATATTACAGCAAGAGAAATACGCTGATGGAAATGGAATATTGAAAGTAATCTCTATTTTCAAGATCAATGATCAGCATATGTGCTACTTCTTTCATAAACGTATTTCTATGTTTATTTGATTACTTATTAATTTCCCGACCATATTCAGATGCAATTGTTAAAACAATATGTACACTTTTAGCCTACCTCAAATTGTATTTTCTGCATCGCTTTAATAAGCTTTTCGTTCAAACAGTAAAGGTACACAAATGCTTTAAAAAAATACAAAATATAAACATATCTGTAGAATTTTTATACAATTTGAAGAAGTGAAACATTTCATTTTACTTCATCAAAAGGATTATCTGCAAACTATCTCACACAGATTTTTGGTTTATAAATATCAAATTTTATTAATTTAAAATTACGAGAAACGAAATATAAATTAAACATTGGCAAGGAAACATTTTTGGGCAATAGATTAATGTATATTAAACATATGGCCGCCGAATTCTCTTTTGTTTATAGCATTCATACCAATTTGTTTCTGCAGCACCCAACGAGTCGGAAATGGTGTGGTTGAAAGATGTAACCACACCTTTGCATACTGACGAACGAAAATTAAGGGATCCTAATCTCCCGGATAATTTGACTTTCCAACTCAGAGGCGGGTCACGAGTTCTCACTTTGAACTTAAAAAGGAATTATGCGATTGATCCTAATGCTAACATCTATTTTGTGACAAAAATGAATGACGGTCGATCCCATTTGGAGAAAGCCTTAATTTTGGAAGAAGAGGTAAGACAGAGGGCTCAGTTATGTAATTTGAAACATAATAATATTAGTGCTCAACTTGAATTTGGATTTCTCGCACACCGTACTAAATCTGTATTTGCTCATTGAAAAAAATGGTTTTGCTTTTATGTTTTTTATTTGGGGCTTTTTAATACTTATTTCTTGTTTAAGACTTATTTAATGAATCTATTTAGATGATTAATTCTTATATCATGCAATCTGCCATGGAAGAAAATAAAGATGAGGAGGAGGTAAAGGGAATTCTCCTGCAAACTTTAAAACAACTCGAATACACAGAAAAAACAAATTGAATAACAAATACAGATTGAATCACACATCTCCATTTATGCACAGTTTCGCATGAAATAATTTACATCTCGTTAGTTAGTGCTTCCATAGTTCCTTCAAAATAAAATACAGGCAACACTGAGAAAATGGAAATTAACTGTTTGAATATCATCTTTCTTTTGTAAAAAATGATTGACATATGAGTAACATTGGTGCATTTCTGGCTACAGACTGGATCAAATAAAACATTGGAGAAATAATACTATATTTCGCATAAACGGATGGATAAGTTGAACTAAACATCATTATGTGATCAATGCGTCTATTTCTGTGATGCAGAATGCACTTTTGTTATGGGAAGCCTTCGAAATATTATCAAATATACACAGAAACTCCACCAAACATTGAAACCTTCTGAGATATAGTCTTTATTTATTCAATATTTATGCTAGAAATTGCTTCAAGAAATTTAATCATAGTTCTGCCCCTCTACATAATTTCTACCAATATAGTCTGCTAGTCGTTCCTTGACCTTTATTGCCTTGCTAACATTTTAACCCACCATTTTTGCAATACCTCTTTACGTACTCTCGATACGTGATAGACCCTATCTATAATTCAAAACAGTTACTGGATTTTGTAAAGTGTTGTGCCGGTTCCAGCACTATATAACTCGATGCTAAAATGAATAGTAATGCACACCACAGTGTAATTAACATTTTGAGTCTGTTCTTATGAATCAATTAAACTTCGTATTTCATCCTCAAAGATGTTTTTTCGTTTAAGCATATATCGTTCATATGTATGTAAAGACAGGCTGACCTTTCTAAAACATATATCTTTTTCAAATGAACCTATTTCAATGCAAACATGCATACTTCAAATTGCATTAATTGTATTGTTCGGTACGTAACTCAATGTTACCAGTGAGAATAAATGTTGATGTCTGGATGAGCGAAGATGTTAGCATTCTTTCAAATAGAACAACTGCACACGTACTGTGGAAATGAGTTACGTGTAAAGAAAACGCTGTAATACTCTTTGACGTTTACAAATATCTTCTTGAGGATAGGATTCACTCTGTCTCTCTGTCTGTCTGTCTGTCTGTCTGTCTGTCTCTCTCTCTCTCTCTCTCTCTCTCTCTCTCTCTCTTTAAAGGGAAAGGCATCATACTTCTTTGCAAGAAGTGTGCAATAAATACCATACCATATCTGTATTTAAATTATCCAATGACAAATTAATATTATCGTTTAATGAACGGTGTGGCACGAGAGGCTATTCAATGAAAAAAAAGGGAAAACATAAGGCATGCTCTGTTATATTTGTTTTCTATCGACCTGAATAATGCATATATACTAAATGCGATTAACGTAAACTAAATGATCATCCCACATGACCATATACCACTTCAGAGACAAGCAATAAAAATAAGTTATGTATACATAATCAATCTGAATATTGTTTATGCATCATTTAATTATATTTATATTAACTTTCTCGTCTTTACTGTTTGCTTAGTCGAAAGAAATATAACGTATTACAACAAACTCAAAATGAGTATTTATTATTTACGGCATGGATTTAATAACGGGGATTGATTACTGCGAATATCAGGCTGCTAAAACAAGTTGTTTTCACTTGCAGTCTTCCTTGTCAAAGTAAACAAGGTCAACGTAACGTGATTTGCACTATAATGCTTCGACGTAGTATTCCTTTATACACGTTTTGTTTGATCATTTGCTCCTAGTATGCAAATTAGATATGATGTATTGTTTCATGTACTGTTACAATTATCTCATCTGGAGACCGGTCATTACTAATGTGCTGAAAAAACCATGTATGTGGCTAGGTTCTTCCATTCGATCATTTATTTTGTTTTCATCAGCTAATGTGTGCTAGTAAGAGCGTATTCATTTTAAAAATATTTGTCTAAACGACTGACATTCGAATCAGAAAAGATGTATATACCTAAAGAAAATGATATGTTAAATTAATATCTTTAACATAAGGTGAAATGTTTGGCTCGATGCAATTAGTTGCCTACAAAAGAGCCTGTGTTGAACGTGTTATATTTCTCTATCCAGAACCAATGTTTCTGCAAACATAATATTGTGGTGTTCTACTTGCATGGAACATCTCAATTTGAGACTCAACGTGCTGATGAAGGAATCCCTAATTATATCAATGAACGAACTGATGAAATTAGTTGATTTATGAAAGACATGCATGTGATTTCCTTTCCATCAAATACGTATTCACGTATTTTGCCTATACCCAATCCAACTATGTTTTTGTCTTGTACAGTTTGATTTTCCTTTGTTGTATGCCATTTCAAAAATAGTATAGAACAAATAAAAATGTTTATCTTTTTCGTATATACTTGCTTGACAACAATCTCTGCTTGCCACTGGAAATCGATGTGTCTTAATGAAACTGTTTTGTTTGAATATAATTTTGTACCGTGATTACTTAGCACGTATTTAAAATACTATTTAATAACTATTTTAATTCACTGAATTTTCACAGTTTATTGTATTTCTACGATTGACTGATTTATCTGAAATTACCGTAAACATCGATTTACGTCATGCTCTTTGTCCCTTATTGTCCATCCAAAAGCCAATTTTCCTGTTGTTTTCCTTGTTAAGTTTTTCTTCAAGCTTAAATTCGATTGAGAATGAAACGTGTAGTAGATCTAGATCTCAATAGTGTTGAGTAAAAACGTATACTGTCACATCTTGCTGAGCTAGCAGTCTTGCTGTCGGGTTTATTTAGTTAGACTTGATCTTGTACCAATTTTGCTGTCAAATTTATTCCGTCACACAGTTGTAAAGTAAAGATCTTTCTGTCCGGTTCTTGTGTCACATCGTACTGTTGGTTTTAATGTTGCTATGAGGCGTGTCATATCACACCGTAAGATGGCGCTACTAGTTTTCTTCTGTCAGAGGAAGCTTAACTATTAACGTTGATGTTATGACAACTTTGAATAATAATGGATGAAACCAGGTACCCTCTCATTGCCATTCGACCATAATATTGGCAAAAGCAAACCTGCCTTTACTTAAGAACATTAATATGGATGTGACGGTTGATTTAAAATAATTTGTTCGATTCATCAACAACCCGAAAACAACAATTTAGTAGATGATAATAAAGGACTCCTTCTACCTAGTAGATATCAATCTATGAGGCAACGAGAGTTATCCAGGGTCACTGACTGAAATGTGCGTGAGTCTACGTGAGTTTGCTGATCCTATGGATTACATTTCATGTTCGATATTTTCTTTCCTGCTCAGTTCCATTGAAGAATCCTACGATCCGTTACCCAGTTTAGAGTATGTGCAGATATAGACTGGATCAGTACCGCTTGTTATCATTGCCTGTTCTTTTTTCCAGGCATCATATATATCGATCTTATATCAAACAAAACGAATTACCCCAGTTAGCAGATTGAAGCCGCTAATGCATTTTGCTTCCATTACCTTGCTTGGAATAGTGCAAATTGCAGCTGCATTATCGTTTTCTAGCTTCTTATATGATGCTACTATATTATTTACAGTCCATTAGCATATAAACCGGAGAATGATCAACATGAGTATGTGATAATCAATACAACTATCTTCATAAGTCCCCCTTTTTAACAAATGCATATGTCTAAGCCCTTATCTGCCTATTTAAGCTTTCAATCAGCGATTTTTTATTGTCGAATGCAAACTGTGTATTGTGAGTCTTGCTAAAATTTTAATAGCCTATTAAACTACCTTGGAGATTGGCACCTCTTCTAGATTACATGATATACAGTGTCTGGTTCGCAATCCAGAAGATTATTTCACTACTTTTCACTCGACCTGGATGAAGTTTGACGATGTCGTTCATTGCGTCATACAAAATATCTTTAGTAATATCTTTCATTTTCGGCTACCGCTCAAAACCATTGCCAATGTTGTCTGTGAATCCACAAAGGTGGTTTTCAGTTCGGCAGTGTCGGATCCGACATAATTTGTGAAATACTCTACAACATTTTAGTCTCATCAGCAAGATAGTACAACAGTTTCAATTAAAACTTGTGAAACATGCTGCACATTGCGACCACCTTATCATTGCTGTTTACTAGGATCGAATCAATCCACGAATATGTTGGATGTT
The DNA here is from genome assembly GCA_029339505.1 of Unio delphinus. Classification (NCBI taxonomy): domain Eukaryota; kingdom Metazoa; phylum Mollusca; class Bivalvia; order Unionida; family Unionidae; genus Unio; species Unio delphinus. The sequence goes on from JAQISU010000147.1 coordinate 4,024,977, forward strand.
TATATACATTAATGCCTTGAGATGAAGGTCTGTTCGCCTGTGTCTGTGCCACAAATTAGCAGGCTCCTCCTGCATATATATACTCCACTCCCAGGGACCATTTAGGTGAACTATGAGTTCGTGTTGTGCCAGGAACTGAATTAAACAGAAAAGATACACAGTATGACTGTTTAGTTTTACTATACAAATAATGACTTTCATTATCAGATTTAAAGCATCATTGACCTCGTCGTTTGTTGTATTCATCGTACATATTGATATCTAACTATTAGGACTTACTAAAGTTTTGTGATACAGCCATGACATATATGGCAAGTATTGGGTGGGCATGTACTCCCTTCTAACCTCAGAAAGTTGCATATCTGCTCCACATTACGAGCAGCGCTCTAATAGTTAAAATGTCTTTACGGATCAAGATACCCGATGACGATCGATGTTTACGCTGTTTCCATTTCAGAAACAATCTCGAACTTTTGATTGCCTGTTGATTTTAGTACAGACCCAGTATCCCTTGTTTCAACGAGCGAATATAGAATCTCGACGATGTTGCTTTGATGCAAATGCATATATATATATATATATATATATATATATATATATATATATATATATATATATATATATATATATATATATATATCCCCTTGTCGCTTACTGGACAAATACTTGGTAGAAGATGTGCATTAAGAATGCTGGGTTCCGAGTCAATTTAACCCGACACACTAAACAGCAAAAAGTGTTTAAAACTAAATAAATTGTAAGGAGTTTTTAGGCAAATCTATTAAATGCAAGTCTCTGATCAATACATCTTTAATAGTATATTATCTAGTTCTTAGACAGAACATCCGTTTTAAAAATTAGCTCGAAACTGAAAAAAATTACTACCCATTCTAAATACCTAGTATGTCAACAAACCAACATATATATTGAGCACCTAATCAATCAATCCAACTCTGTAATTGCCAATAACCCATCTAGTTTATTAACTACACCTAGTAAGAAAATGAATTGCTAACAACTTAGATACACTTTTACCTTACTACAAAACAAAATGTATGTATTCAATTATTTTCATTCCTGTCTATTTTCTGATATACATTTACCCATTTTTGAATCAACAGGAGTTGGCTTACTATCAAGATAATATAAATGGAACATTCGTAACTGTCAAGTGTTTGAAACGGTCACATGGAGGGTGTGACAGAGTTATTGTAAGTATATTCAAACATCAACAAGTTTAACAGGTGAATACAGCGTTGATTTGATGCTGCAAATCTAGAAGCTTTTGGACAGTTAGTATCTCTATAAGAACAACAAAATATCGGGCACTTGCCATGACCTTGATGAAAGTACAATACCTCTCTAAGATATGTCAAAAGTAATATGCCTTGCTTTCTTTAGACCAACCTAGTTGAAGTAAATAGTATCAATAAGCATATGTACGTCAGCTAAGATGACTTGTCGATCGTAACACAAACTACAAACAGTCTCGTGATATGCTGTTTAAATATAGATGAAGAGATTTATTTTTGCTCCCGTGTTTTCAAATTAGAAATTCTGAAAGGTAAATGTATTGAAACATGTTCTTGACATAACGTAATGCGTATGATAGTAAAGCAATATATATAGTGCTATGTATGTTTAATGTGTTGTTTGACTGTTAGTTTCTTTTAAATTATTCCATTACGTGATATTGTTATGCAACATTTTTTATAAAAGTGGATTTGACACTACGTAGAATGACCTTTTATTTTCTTTTAATTTTTTATGTAAACATTAGAAATATCGTATCTAGTTCCTCACATTGTTCCAAATCAGTGACAGGTTCGGTGAACAGCGTCTCTAATTAACTTTATAATCCTTCTCAGACTAAGAGAATTGAGTTGAGTCAAGGTAATACCTGGAATAAGTGACATTTGTCAATTGTTAAATAAACGTGTAGTTTTCAAGAAGAATGAAATGTGCCTCTAATCTGGAAATCTAAGTTGCGTCTTAATTTGTATAATAACTAATTCATTGATAAAAGCTAGTAGTTGAGCTTTAAATACTGGTTATTATAAGTTGCATTATATTTGTGAAAAGATTGGGCTGAATATTATCTTTCTCAAATTATTTAATTCAAGTCGATGCTTTCGCTGGAAATACAAAAATGATAGGATATTATTCTTAGACAATGATATTTGCTAAAATGGATATGGAATTCTAAAAACGAATAACATGTTGTGTTATTGCACAAGAGGCCATTGACACATCAGGTGAACGATCACTAATGCAGATGTCATCGCCATCGCACTTAAACTGAATGGCGATTTGAACTATGATTCGTTTAAAACGTCTCATTGATAGGAAATGTTCTTAAATTACATTTTTAAAACTTTGCAGTTTTTGCAATTTTTATAAAGCTTGTTGTTTAGATCTTCTTTCTACCTATCATTCTTAACGAATGTAAATTGCATTCAGCACTTTTCTCCATACAATAGGAAATATATTTTACATGTTTGGATACTGTACTTTCCATATAATAATCTCGAATATTTATATGATTTCTAAAGATAAAAAACATCTTAATGTAGGTTTTGTTTAGTAGACCAACAGTGCTCATTTAAATTTCGCTTCTAAACTTTGCATGCATTTAAGTGACAATAACTGTTTAGAAAGTGCATATGTATATGTCACAATTGCATTCGATCTTGAGCATGTAGAAAAGTATTTGCAATGTATGCTGCCACTTCATCGATGCGATTCATCTTTTAAAAAGGTTTTCGTTCCCATCTATTTAACTAGAAATATTTCAAGACACAAATGGCTCCAGTAAAAAGTGTTCATACAATGTTCGTAGTTACGTAAACATGACATCACGGTAAACCATAAATCAGCCAACTAGGGTACATATATCCCAAAAAACGACTTTTTGGCCTCAGGGTAAGACCTCATTGTTATACAGGCACCGCGTTTGCAAATACACACATTTCTTAGTTGTTATTATTGTCGTGGATTTAGAAGTAAGGTCAGTAGGAACAGCACTGGTTTTATCAACCGTAAACCGAATAGTACAACTGCATCTATTTCTACCATTACTACTCATTCCAATACTGTCAATACTATGGATACAATTAACAATGATTATATCAGCAAGATACCTTTATAAATAACTCCGACATTATAAGATTCCATAAAATGCAATACATACGTTAACACCAGCTGAAATTCGAGCATGTCTTATTTAACGCCTGGTGGAGTAGTTCAGTTGTTTTCAAAACACGGAGTTAATAACGATATATTACATTAATGAAACCCCAGGTCCAAATCTTAAATGGAAGCCGAGAAGTTTAGAAGGTTAACGCATAGGACTCAAAATTAAAAATGTGCCAATTCAAATCCAATCCTACCACCTGACCAGCCTGAGTCAGCAAACTTGATCTGTACCTTGGCAAGACACTTGACTCCAATCGCCTGATCACTGTTTATCTTATCTGTATTAATGTGTCGTAAAAACAAGAGCAAGACAAACATTAACTCATAAAACTGCAAATATTTGCTTAAATAATTCGGACTTAAGTTGTTTCCAGTTACAAATGAGGCCAACAGGCTTTTCTCTGTTTAAGACTAGCTTGCAAATTATGTGCGAATGAGTTTATATAAAAAGACAGCTTTACACGTGCAGGTAATTGATTCCATTTGCTTTTTTTTTAAAAAAGTATATGTACGGATTCTTATATACTTATTTATTATTTATAATAATAATATTATTAATATAATACTACTACTACTAATAATAATAGTAATACTAATAATAATAACAATAATAATAAAATTACAATGAATACTTCTAATAGTATTCATGATTTTATTTAAAGAGTTGACGCAATTATTTGCACAGAACTACTGCTAATATTACCTCTGCGCATTTACATAAAAAATTAATATACACGATTAAATAAACACAGTTTTAAAAATATAAAAAAACAACGATATCATACTACATATATATTTGAAAGCATTGTTCCTACTAGGTACATTATCTATTTACAGTACAAAAATAGTGAGACTAAGTGGTTTAAATACTTATACTTTTATGGAAATAATATATTTGTTAAACTAATAGAGATCTATCTTTATCCATTGACTCTTTTATAATTAAGTGGAGTTAACTTTATATTTTATTGAATTGTCATTGCAAATTTTGTTCGAGATTAGAAACCTAAACATTTTATACATGTATCAAAGATATCTTTACTTGGCTAAATTGTTTCCTAGTAGAAAATAGTTTCTTACGATAATGGGACCGTATAGATTGAAACTGCGTACATCACTAGGCTTTATGAAATGTGCCTGTTAAATTACTGAAAAGATTTCAATATCATTCAATGCATTTCTGACGTTACCTACAATGATTCCAGATACTGTTGATTCCCTAGATTGCATATGTTTCCAAGTATTTTTATATGAAGCCTTTCTAACATCACGTTATTATGACATATGGATTAAACATTTTCATTCCAATGCAAGGCCTTTGACGCTGCTAACCATTTCTAACGACATTTTATTCGACTAACGATTCAAATATTATTTTCCTATTTTTTACTTTCCTGGGGTTTCGCATTCGTTAATTTTCAAATATAGTTTCTCTTTTCTTTCATGTCTTTTTCCTTGTACGGGGATATTCTAAGTAAGACTATTTGAAGGAAGACATCGAGATCTGATTTCAGGTTTTTGTCAGCTCAAACATTATGTTTGGAAAATATTTCCAGCTAATATGACATTTCGTGTGCTGTAGTAGAATGAAGGTGTTACACATACCATTCTAATATTCGAAATAATCAATTGTGTAAATGTTGACATCAGTAATATATTGGAATGAATTATTACTACAATCATGTTTAGTCTTGACATTCCTATCAAGAAATTTGTAAATTGGGTAAAGATTATTCAAGTCCACCTGAACTGATATCGGCTTTTTTGCGGGAAGTTAGACTTATTTCATTGTTGAGAAATATTTAATACTATTACACTATAGTTAAAGATTTTTCAAATATTTGTTTCACTAGTTTTGGTGACATTGTAAAATACACATAATGGTGTATTATATGCGAATATAATCGTATTGGTTACTTCAGTTTTACGTGATATGTCGTTCATGAAGATTAATAGGAACACCAGCCATGATTCTGACCTTTGTCAAGCTTTAATAGCAGTATAATACTTATGACTAACAAAACAAAGATGCTGCCTCAAGAAGGTATCTGTTTTTGTAATGTGTGATCTAAATCAAAGTACTAGTACGGTACATGTTGGATATTTATGTTGTTATTTTCAAAGTCAGTGTTATACTCTTTGGTCAACATAAAATAAACGTGGGAACTTTTATGTATTCATCGTTACAAATCATGTGATACTGATAGGTAGACGTGTCTGAAACAAAAGGGAATGCATATGTTCTATATGCATTTTGTACAACGATTTAAGAACATTCAGAAATAGTTAAATGAGATTGGCGATATATTTTTCAGTGTCATTAAATAGCAAATAACAGTGTGGTAGCTGACTTTATTTCTTAGAGTTATAATTTTGTCTGAAAAACGCTTTAGATATAAACATTAGTCTTCATATCTAGGATAACTGTGTTGCAGCCTTGGCACAATTCTTGTGTACATTTTCAACAACTATGTCCCAGTTCATCTTGTCGTGCATCATACTTCCTACAGAGGAATAATACCGTTTCAAATACATATTTATCTGAGACACATCAAATTGGAAAATAGCGTTATATGTATAATACTTGTGATATGTATATCAGATTTCAGTAATGTTAGTTTCAGTTTACCTGAATATAATTCTTGTTCGTTTCCTGTTCTTGCTTGAAATATTTTTTTTTCTCTTTCTTCTCATCGTTTTGTTTTGTCCTCGTTTCTTTATAATATAAAAGAACTTCTTTTGTTAGCCGCACGGTGAGCTATTTAATTAGAAAATATGCGCGTCTTATTTCGTATTTACTCTGTATGTTGAAATAGTTTCAGTGTAAACTGTACCCTCTCCAATAAACACCGTTTAATAGCTGCACTGTCTAGCTTTATCTGAAGGACATCAACGTTGGCATCATATTAGTTCATATAAGTAAATGTAAATAATCTGGTTGTCCTATTTTTGTGTCGCAAACAGTATAGCGAAAAACATTTAATCAATACGGACTGAAGGCTAGCCAGGAGATTCCTTATCATCATTATGGCCCTTAGCATATTATATTTAGGGACGTAAATCAAACATCACTACCTACACCAATCTCTCATTGAGATTGTCTTGAAACATATTAGCAGCTAATCATGGTATCACCGTCACAAATTAATACCATATTATACTATTATGTAGGTACCACAACCAGTAGTGTGTCAGATAGAGATAAGTTTCTTAAGGAGAAACCACAGACAGAAAAAAATAAGTAAGAATGATTCCCTTAAATAGACACACACACATATATATATATATATATATATATATATATATATATATATATATATATATATATATATATATATATTCGCCTTGATCTAGAATGGAAATGTATTAATAGAAGACAGAAATTACGATCTTCACCCAGCGACCACTAAAATCACATCAAGAGGAGACCTGTTTGATGTTCCAGATCTTGGTACAATATATATTCTACGTGATCAAATAAATATCGAAAGAGAAAGTTCAGTCACACATGAAGGTTTGTAAAACTTTATAAGATTTGATGCATACACTACATATACATATTTTATGTTTCATGCATTGTAACGATGGTAAGAAAACATGTTAGAACAAACGTACAGGCTATTAGGCGTAGCTTATACATATAGTTAACGGTCTCATTGGCACTTATATTTTGCTGGAAATCGTTTTCTTAGAGTTCTTCTCTTGATTGAAACTGGAGATACAATTTAGAAAACATAAGTAAACGTCGTTGTACCTATAAAAATTAAGCTCAGTTTGTTTTCCTACTGGATTGCGTTTTACTTGAAGATAGAACTCGGTCACAAATAAGAAAACTAAAACGCATATCATGTATATATATATATATATATATATATATATATACATATATATATATATATATATATATATATATATATATATATATATATATATATATATATATATATATATATATATATATATATATACATATATATATATATATGTATATGCATACATATATATAGAATAATAAAACTAATAATAATAAAGATTATATTACCTTGTAGATAGAACAACTGTCACAGTTAAACACTTAGATAAAGGCCTACTCCAACATTTACCAAACGGACATAAGCAGTTCGACTTCTCAAACATCACGTTTTCGCCCTGAAGAGGATCAATTTTACATAATAGATGTGAGCACAGATTACAAGGATGTCAAAACGTGTTTATATATATATATATATATATATATATATATATATATATATATATACAAAGAGAGAGAGAGAGAGAGAGAGAGAGAGAGAGAGAGAGAGAGAGAGAGAGAGAGAGAGAGAGAGAGAGAGAGAAAGAGAGAGAGATGGCATGGTGCACCGGGATGAAAATGCCAATATAGTTTGATAGTTGATTTAGTTTATATTTATATTACACTGCACTATTGTTATTTAACATTGTATGCGTATTGAAACTGCATCCTCGTTAGAAAGAACATAATATTTCCGATGGAAACGACTATGAACACAAATACATCAAAGCATTCCAAAGTATTTATTCAGCATGCACATTTCAAACTTAATTTATATATCGTTAAAGCGAGAACATCACAAAGTGAATGCTTATTATTTACATTCTCTTCACAGGTAACGGAAAGCAGGTTTACTATGTTGAGACGGCTGTAGTGCTCGATTCCACAATATGGAACTTGTGAGTATAGACTTCTATGTTTAAGACAATTATTTGTCTGTTCACATTCCTACATCCTTATACCTGTCTACGTTAGTGCATATCTACTCTATCTACATATATTTATTATGCAAAAGGCAAGGATTAAATATGCGTTCAGTGCAGATTAACACTTGAGCACAGTCTCGATTTTTGGTTTTAAAGACCCTAAAAAAAAAATCTTTTGAATATGTTAATAGTTCAGATACCAGGTAAATCCGTCATGCTTTAAGTAACCCCGACATAGTAATAAAATATTTTAAAACAGGTAAAATATTAAATACCGTATTTAATACGATACTCACAATGTTATATTATAATATATATATATATATATATATATATATATATATATATATATATATATATATGTGTGTGTGTGTGTGTGTGTGTGTGTTTGTGTGTGTGTGTGTGTGTGAGAAAGGTGAGTGTATTCTATGAAATGTGAACAGGTCGCAAGGGTAATATTAACACAAGCAATAATAAAGATATATTGAAATTATTTGGTATTTTGCATTTAGCAGAACATCAACTGGTCAAGCGCGGCTAGAAGGAAAGAAAGAAAAATGTTCGATGCTTCATTTTGAAGCTGACTCTACTTTTGCTGTTCTACAATCTATGTAACCGTTATTGTGTTATTTTGCTTTGTTATATATCACACACCCATAGATGACAATTTAGTGTCCCATTTATATATTACATAGCAAATATTTGACACATATTCGGTTGTTTCAGCTACTCCTCTCTGATGATGCAAACAGGAAATGCCATTGTAATGCCTCTTGTTGTCGCAAGAACAATCAGAGAAGTTTACTCACACATCATTAACGGCGTAAGTAATACATATGTAGCGTAAAACATCTTTAATGTTCTCTTAAGCTATGTGTTACCTATTTGTTTAAAGGAAAGAAATATACAACTAAAAATACAACGAAGCTTGTACAGGATAAGCGGATCGTACAGTTTTTGTTATGTCGCCCTAGCATAGAATAGCTGAGAGTTACTTGGTTGCAACTGACCTGATTTACCTATCTATACTTTTCGTATTTTAATCGAAACTTCACTTCTCCGGTGCCCTTTTTTACATCAACAAAATGTTGATAAATGAGAATATTAATAGTGTCCGGTTTATAGACGATTCAGCAATTTTCTTAATTTAAACACGCATTGATTACGATGTTTCCCTTGTCTGTATGGTATCTTTGTAACGAATTGAAATGTATTTTTATAATATTGTATTCTTTAGAATGCAGGATTATTTTTTCATTGTTCTATATCGATAGAGTATTTTTTAAATATACAAATATCACTTTTTATTTGTTTTATCCTTATATAATTGTATGATAATGTATGTTATCCTTAGCTATGTTTATGAAATAGACATATTATCTTTAATCCATGGGTATAAATATTGTTTGTTGTAGGTCAGCTTGCGATACAGCACAATAGAAGATTCTAGTATTAAAATCAGTGTCACCCTTCGTAAATTTTTCGTTTTAAAGGTACGTACATTGTATGAATTCTGGATTCATGCACATTCTTTCGTGCTGACGATTGCATACATTCTCTAGAAAAACGTAAAGTCTAATATGATCCTCCATTACAAGAATTCAAGCAATCTGAATTTAGCCTTAGTCTGCGCGGAGTTCGAATAATTTAAGCAACCAAATTTGTTGCGTCAGTCTGAGTGGAGTTTGAATAATTCAATCAATCTGAATTTGGCATCATTCTAGGTGGAGTTTGACTAACACAAACGCTATTATTTTGGCATAAATCTGGGTGGAGTTTAAATAATGCAAACTATCTGATTTTAGCATTAGTCTAAGTTAAGTTTCAATAATTCAAACAATCTGATTATGGCAATAGTCTGGGTGCAGTTTGATAAATGCAGACAATCATATTGTGGCATTAATCTGGGTGGAATTTGAATAGGTAAAGCAATCATAGTTTGGCCTACGTTTGGGATGAGTTTGAATAATTTAAGCAATCTAATGTTGGCCTTAATCTGAATGGAGTTTGCAGAATTCAAGCAATCGGATTCTGGCATTGTTCTTGGTGGAGTTGGAATAAATTAAACAATCTGATTTTGTCACTAGTTTGGGTGGAGTTTGAATATTTCATGCAATTTGGTTTTTGTCTGATTCTAGGTGGAGTTTGACTAACTCAAAAGCTCTGATTTTGGCATTAGTCTGGGTTGAGTTTGAATAATTTAAGCGATTTGATTTTGACATTAGTGATGTTTGATTAATTCAAACATTTTAACTATAGCCGTAGTCTGGGTGCAGTTTGTCTAATTGAAGCAGTCTGATTTTGGCATTCGTCTACATGAAGTTTGAAAAGGTCAAGCAATTTTGGCCTAAGTTTGGGTGCAATTTGAATACATTAAGGAATCTGATGTTGGCCTTAGTCTAAGGGGCGTTTGAAAAAATCAAGCAATCTTATTGTGGCCTTAGTCTTAGTGGAGATTGAATTCTTGAATCAATCTGATTTTGGCCTGATTCTGAGTGGAGATTGATGATTAAAGCGTCTTTGAATGGACGACTGATAAGTTAACTTCTAGTTCAACTATAACTGATGTTCCCGATTATCCAGAAGTCAGGTCTATTGGATCAAATATTCTGCTCATATATTATATGCAATAATCCAATTAATCTAGAGATTACATTAGTTCATTTTACTTTATCATGTAAAAAGTATGCTTTATACAAGCTACAAATACTTGTATATGACTTATGACTGATAATCCTCCAATATATCCCACTGTTTATGAGTCGGTGTTTAATCAATATAAGACACACCAATGCTTTAAACATGAAAAATTACTTTTTATGATGAAAGTTGTGCACTGCAAACTCAGTATGCTTTGTATACAATGAACCTGTAGTGAAAAATCTTAATATACTGGCGTATATAAATTAGCGAGGAATATAAACTAAGTTAATGACGAACCAACAAGAGGCAATCAAATTATTTTAATAAATCGACAGTTTTGTAAGTCTTTATTATTCCATAATCAAAGTTTCCAAACACGTTAAAAATCACTCCATCTGTTATCTCTATTGTCTCTTCATACCCATATCCGACCTCCTCCTCCTTTTTCTCATTTGAATGTCTTGACTAACATTACCATCATGTATAGGTCCAAGAACATCGTCGTATGACACATGTGAACTTCTACAACGCTCTTGTTTGCATGAATTTTTGCCCGTATCTAGCAAAGATACTTCAGAAAGAGAAAACGAGAAATGGGGAGGGGGTAACCAGTTGGAAATGTCATATTAAATAATTAATAATTGAAAAAAGAACATAATAATAGGTTTAAGATAGAACAACATTGGATTAAATCACAATACAATATGTGTACCTCGTATCCGACACATTTAAGATATAGGCTAAGTGTTACCGGCTATTTTAACTGTAGAAATGATATAAACACTATAAATAGATCTCATAGAAAACATTGTCATGCCGTTATGACGAAGCAAATTACTGTATGTTACTTGCTACAAGTTCAGTTGGAACGTTTTTATTCAGCGCATTATTTTTCTCCCTCAATAGATGTGTGCCTATTTTTTCCTTTTAAACACAATAGTGGAAGAAAAACGAAAAGCATGAAATCGTGTACCATTTTGCTATTATTTACAAAACAGGGAATATTATTACTTTTTATCATTTTTTGCTTGCCACATCATTAATGATTCTTGCATTAGGAGATATTCGTCATTGCTCAATATACCTGCGGTTGAAATAATACTTATACATTCATAATACTACCACATTGGTGGATCACAATTCCCCAGTTTGATAAAACAATATTATTGGGATATCATTTTTCTTTATACTCACATTTAAAATGCAATACTACTTTTAATGAATGTAATATAATTATATATATATATATATATATATATATATATATATATATATATATATATATATATATATATATATATATATATATATATATATATATATATATATATATATATATTTATATATATATATATATATATATATAAATCTCTCTCTCTCTCTCTCTCTCTCTCTCTCTCTCTCTCTCTCTCTCTATATATATATATATATATATATATATAAAACATGATTTTATTTTTTTCCATGCGATTGAAATTTATTTCCTTACCAATAAAGTCGTCTTGTCTGATAAAAGTAGTAAACACAGTTACCAACACTAAGATCAATTACTTGGTTCATTTCACTGACTGTCATTCTGCTATATCTCTTGATTCAACTGTACCAATATTCTATTCTTTACAACAAAAGTTTTGAAATACGTGATTTTGTTAAACGACAGATCGCCTCTAGTAGTTTGAGTGCTTTTTGTATCTATTCTTCATAACTTAAGGTTCGTAGTTGGGCAGATTTCCTGATCCTTCAAGATTTGAAGTAAGCACGCCTCCCACGTTGTCCTAAATCCAATGATATCGAAGAAACTAGAACTTTGATCATTTGCCATCTATTATCAGGTAAACTGTTGGGTCACAGCGCCATTTTAATTAAAATTTGCTACAAAAGCAGAATAATACAAATATGACACTTATTTCCTTATTTCACCTATATCACTATAGTTTCTAAGACTACATGAGAAATCCAAACGACATAACTACGACATCTTTACTCGATTGGTTGACTGATGAATGGCAACTGTTGGTGCACACAACTTACTATATTTGTGTTCCAGTTTAGTTCCTAATGTTTTATAAAAACGGTGGAAGACTTTGGATTCAATGATTCTATGTATGTTTTCCATTTTAATTCTTTTTGTTTGATGAAGACGATGGAAGATTTTGGACACAACGCTTCTATGGTGGAGATTGTTGACGGAAAGTTCAAAGTTGATGTTGTCAAGTACCTTCATCATCACGCATTCTGGACTAATGACCACGACAAAAACAGCGACCATGTAATGCTCTTTTCGAAGTAAGTGTATGTAAGTTAGGTATACCCGTACATTTCAATTGCACAATGTCTTGGGGTGGCATATGCTTAACATAACGCAGAAACTACATTTCGAACCCGTTGACGAATGATCCCTTAAGACAATTGTTTCATATATTCTCGTTAAAGCATAAAAGCTAGTATCAATGTCCGACGTTGTAGACTATTGTATACTACAAATGCTCCTTCCTGTAAGATTTCATTAAATGTGATAAATACGTTGGGCTGTTTACAAAATGTAGCTGCCATGTACAGTTAGCATTAAATTATTTCATCCACATTTCAGGATTAGACATAAAACATTTTCCAACAATGTATTGTTGTAAACAATTCTACGTAACCTTTATTCAAGGTACAAATCTTTTGCAGGTTAATATGTTTAATAGTTTGATGGAACAATATTGCAACATGTTCCCAGTAACACTAGGTAATATGTTTAGTAGGGTAGGTTCCATACAAAATCTAATTCTTGAAATATACCTTCACCGATAGGAGTATAGTTTAGTGCAGTATTTCCTTATTATGTCAACATATTATCCCTCCCCCACCATTAAAGCAAATCAGTAAATAAATCCCAGAACAAAATTTCCAAAAAAGAAGAAACCAAGTAAATCATATGTTAAACAGATTTAACTTCGTATTCTAACCCGTATAATAACAATACATGTATATAAATAAAACAAATAGTAAAATGGCATTGCTTGGCGTTTCCGAACACGCAAAATAGTTAGCTTGTTTTCATATTATGTCACTGTGTATTCATTTTCTCAGAGTAATTGGTGATCGTACGTGCATTTCTCAGGCATTGTTACTAAGTGAAATGCCAATAATATATTTATCAACGATGACACATATTTGGAATTAAGGATCACAGAAGCCTTCCATAGGCTACATATATTTAACCACATATTCATAGACAATACAGAAACTGTTATTTTGACGACAATATATTCATATATCGGTTCCTTTGATGTTTACAATTGATATCAAATGTTTGTGCTGTGCATTTCAATATTATTAATTAAATTTTAATGTGGAGAAACGATAATTTGGTCATAAGCGAAATACGTTAAAGTTCCTCTCATACGCGATAGATTTACTTTTCCGTCTGGCAAATTATGCCACAAATGTGAAGGAAGGAGGTACACATTCTGCCTCAGGTCCAATATTTAACAGTTTTAAAAGATGTCCGTTGGAGAACTCTTTCAAAATTCCTTGCTATATTTGCCAATGAAACATATTTAAATATGGCATTGGATATTCTCAAGCTCGCCGTTAAGAATAATTTTATTTTCAGATATGCTATGTATGAAAGTACCACTGGTATCGATATGTACGGTACATGCTCTCTCTCTCTCTCTCTCTCTCTCTCTCTCTCTCTCTCTCTCTCTCTCTCTCTCTCTCTCTCTCTCTCTCTCACAAACACACACACACACACACACTTTCTCTCTCTCTGGAATGATGAAACTGTTAGCAAATAACGTAGCGTTATACATATCATACGGATGTATCGAAATGTCACAAAATACAATCCTTTCTATGGCCATGTTTGTTTGTTTCAAAGTCAGTATAATTCGTAATCAGAGGTACATCAAGGTCACTACCAACTTACTCGTGCATTCGCCTCTAAGACAGTAGAGCAATTATTTGCGTTCGAGACGTTTCATGTTGAGCACCGTATGTGTTGTCTGCTTTCCAACATATTATAATATTTGCTTACCTTACGTGTACAAAAATAACTATGTTTCTGTGAAATATGAACTGGAATCTATATCTTGATGTATGCTTGATGGAAGTAATCTTTGAAGTTGTATTTAACATATATGATCATTTCTGAGATTTATTAATTTAGATTATAAAAGCATGAATTGTCTTATACTGTACCGTATCTTTTGCAATGCAATATAGTGGCATTTAACAAACATAACACGTGTATCAAATGTTTAAAATGTATTGTGTTCTCGAAGTTTTTCTCTAAATGAGACTTAAAACATAACTACATCTTTCCCCTTTCTATTTGATCTTTATGTTATAGAAATAATAATTGATTGCCCCTGTAATGTCGCTATCCCCTTAACATGATGTTTCGGGTAAACGCCACTTTTTCAAACGTTTAATTGAAAACAAATCCCATTTATTTGTTCCTCTGCCAAAAAAGACCTTATTATTTCATTAAAGGAAACTCTCCTCGTGTATCGACCTATTTTTCAATGACTGGTGCTGCAGCTCTTAAAATGAGGCCGGGCAAAAAACCTAAATACTATCAGTACCTGTCC
This sequence comes from Unio delphinus, assembly GCA_029339505.1. Lineage (NCBI taxonomy): Eukaryota > Metazoa > Mollusca > Bivalvia > Unionida > Unionidae > Unio > Unio delphinus. Next base: position 4,040,111 of record JAQISU010000147.1, read on the forward strand.
TTTGTACAGTTTACTGGATTTGTTCAAAGAAAACCTGTCTTACATCATTCCGGTAAAGGCAATTGATGGCCCTGTAAACATTAGCATGAAGTTAATAGGACGTACGGAGGATTAGTGGAGACGAATTCTAGTATCCAAAATGATTGTGTACATGAATAACTCTCGGAGTTTTGTTCCAGAAACTAAATAAACTAATGTTGGTTCAGCAGGATTAGGATGAGATCCCTATTGAAAGAGACTGTGTTGATGCCCACGTTTTTGAAATGTCATGGGATACTAACGAAAGAAAGATTACATAGAAAACTCTTGTTTGGAAATGAATCATCCATGTACCACTAAACTGATGTAAAGAAAACGGCACATGTTCGTTACAACCAAAATATGATATAAAACGTTTTTTTACCTCTGAATTCTAATAAGGCCGATATGATAATTTTACAACAGTAAAAATTCCAATTGTCAGGAAAAGAAAATAACAATGTTACGGGTAAGTAATCCAACTATTTTAGCTCTTTCAGAAGAAATAATTGAAGTAAATAATTCACGATAATGTAAGGGAGTCCAAGATTATCAATGAATACAATAATGAATCATAACCACGACAAACGCGACCACAATGAAGGAAGTTAGAACTCCAAAAGCGTTTCAAACGCCGTACATCTCAAGTACATAGTTAGATCTCATCACTCCCAAATGAGTAAAAAAAATATATTGTATAACAAATATGATGTCAAAACCTATTTTAGCGGGAGGGAAAAATAAAGAGTATTCTAACACATATCACCTAATAGTACTGATCATGATTTTACATGCGTTGTCGTTATCAATACGTATCGCTTGATATTTTGTATTCGAAGGTAACACATATGCTTTATCTGTAAACATGTCTTTGCCGTAGTTTGTAGAACTTAAATCACGCCATACTTTAACAACTTTAAAGAAATAGCAAAGCAATCTGACTCGTTTGTTATAAGATTATTTTCAAATAAACGTTGAGCAGCGGGTAATTTTCAACCATTATTAATACGAAATTTATTATAATACTGGAATTATTTCCATTTTTCATTTTCAGGTTATGCCTACGTTGGAAAGGTGTGTGATACATTTTTCAAAACATCACTAATCCAGTCACGTGACTATTTTTTCACAGTTTCCACAGCAGCACACGAACTTGCACACAAGTAAGTTAGATTATGCCTCCCGATTTTCCCCTGCATTTACATCCAATCGATCAACATGTACGGGATCCTGTGCTTGCGTTCTTATTTTGACGTGACATTTCTTGTGCCCACCTATCCATTACTTGTTCTTTTCTAAGAGTTGTGTATCCAGTTTCCGTATTTCATCCACCCAATCACGGCATAATATAGGCAGTCAATTGGACGTGGAAAAAGTTTTGTTGCAAATTGGCGTACAGATAAAACGCGAACCATTTTAATGAAATAATGTTTATGTGTAGAACATAACGGTTGCCTTCGTTATACTCAACTGATTAGCTGCGAATGAACTAGCACGTGTCACGCCGCTAGTTAGAGCTATATCCTCAGAGTGACACGATATGTAATGTATAGTCAATTTCCTTACATGATTCTTCTTTTCAAGTCTTGGAGCAAACCATGACGGTGAAGGAAACGCTAAAGCTTGTAGGGCTGATGGTTACTTTCTTATGACTCCCTTGGACCCAGCTTTCAGCAAAACTCAGCGATACACCAGGAATCCATGGATTTTCTCAACCTGCTCAGTGAAAGTGTTTAAGGATGCACTAAAAAGCAAGTATGTATACTAACTATACATACATACATACATACATACATACATACATACATACATACATACATACATACATACATACATACATACATACATACATACATACATACATACATACATACATACATACAAACATACATACATGCATACATACATACATACATACATTATAGAATTGTGTTGTGAAATAACGATTTTGGATAGTTTGTTACTGATCTTGATTACACCCTTCTACAACAAATGAATTTATCCTGATATCACATAGCACACTTGCAAGCTCGCTTACATTTCCACAAACAGACCCTGAAACAGGTAAGTAATTTAGTGTGGAAAATTCCAAACAATATGATTACGAAAAGCAAAATCAAGTATAGCACACTATGTAACTAATCCATTACACCATAGTTCATCAACAGTCAATCGCAGTGTTATGTCTATTTAATTTAAGTGGGTTGGTTAGTTGAATTGCTTTTTCTGTAGTTTACTAAATCGTAGTGAAGTATAACATTGTATGCTAGATTTGATCTTGCCCAAAAGTCGGTTCATTTCTGCTTGACCTGTATGACTATTTAATTTAATTTATGTAAACAACTAACAATAGTTTAATTGTTCTATTAAAATGATGATAGAATTAACCCTTTTGTTTAGACTTCTTTAAAAGGTAATAAACCATGTCGACGTATTACTTTGCGATGTAAAGTATCTTTCTTGCATAGGCATGTATATATAAATTTACATTTGAAACGGAATTTATCGAATTTTGCTATATGTCAAATCTACTGTTTTCAGTCATGCCATACCTGTATCTGTACTCCTATATGTAGATTAGTTCGTTTTTCAAACAACAAAAAAAGAAATCACGTTCTTAATTTATGTATTTTCATATTGCATTAAACTTACGAATCATTTGCTCCTGCAAGAAATACAATTCAAGTGCCTATAATAGTTGCTATGGCTGCAAATTCCGGAACCTTTAATGTCAATGGTTGTTGACTCTCGACGTTACAGATAGCAGATATAAATGCACAAATGCATTTGTTTTGAGTCATTTGATTTTGTTGCGAATTTCAGTTGCTCCTCTTAGACATTTCGATGGTCTTTTTTCTCTTTCTAGTAATAACGTTAACTCCCTCCAAGTATTTTCTTCTACATAATATGAAGCACACGAATTTTTTTCTTTTCTCTAATGATTGAACATGTTATACAGACATAGAAAATCAATTTAGGAAGAATATTTAATTTTGTAGTTATGGTTAATTATTGAAACCTAGCATTATGTTCATAAAAATTTGAAACGACTATGATTCAATTGCTCTCACCATCACACAAACCTTTTTACACGGAAAAGTCATTGTTATCGTATTGTTTGAGATTATGTTTGTGCCACATAATAAATTGAATGTTCAATTCTTTCCGATTTGTTTGTGAACTATATATCATCGTTGTAAAACTAATCATTTCGTGTTATCGTGCCCGACCAAACATTTTCGTGCATGATATTATAAACAAATATGGATTTACAATGCGTGAAATATATGATGCTTACGGCAACAAATACATTAACTCCCGTTACGAAAAACAATAATAGACAAGCATTCACCGGTAAGTGTACACGAGTCAGTACAAATATTTATTTGTATTTATCGGTAAAAAAAGGTGGTATCGCCGCAACGCTAACAAGACTCCAGGGGACTTCTGTGGGCTAAATACCCAAGGAAAAACATCTTCCAATATATAATTGTTGCGGACTCAAAACTCGACATGATATCCTACATAATAATCAAGATCAACCCAAGCCAGTGAATAAACTAAGAATGCCATAAATAGAGCTTGAAATGCTCATGATGTTGCTTATCGAATTAGAAATTTTCAGCAACTACATAGTATGTATAAGCGGAGCTTCACAAAACGTTAAGTTATCAACCGATTATTAAAATAATGGAATCAATTTATTATTCCCCGAGCAAATATTGAAAAGGTAACGAAGCGATTAATAAATTCGCCAGCGCAGCAAAAGTCACGAAAGTTACTGCGGCGAATTGGTTATGTCGACAAGAATTAAGGCAAATGTTTTTACCACCTCCTAAGCAAATTCACTGCGCACATTTTGATGTCAGCGTTCCAAATGAAGTTCACCAGGCGAACATACTTCTTTCAAAATATACTGTAAAACAATGTACATACAAATACGCATTAACTCGTACTTGATTTTACGAGTAGACACAAAGAAGCAGAGCTTATATCGACAAAGACATCAGCTGAAGTAGTATCTGCGTTTAAACAAATTTATTGACGAAGACCTGGACCACAAGGTGGTCTGAAGAGGCCAAATCTTTTACAAGTTCATCCTGGCAAAGAAGTTCAAGGTGTGGTATCATCAAAGATGAAACAATATAATGTCGTCGTTAGACGAGGTCATACTGCAATACGCCGCAATCAGGCAATTATGCAGCAATTTAATCGAGCGTTTGGAGATCGCTTATTTGGCGAAGAAATTTATTGAGAATTTACAACCACGGGAAAATTGGCAACATTACCAAGTGTAAGAAAACACGTTAAATAATGAGATTCATCGAACAATCAATATGGAACGCAATCACAAACACAAATACAAATTTGCATGGGCGTGATTTTTCACTAAAGCCAGTATTTGCCAATGTCATTGTAAGGAATTTGTATGAACCTGGTGAACTTGAAGGTGGTAAGACAGTTCAACCGATCGTATTAGGAGTTTAAACGCGCACAATATATCTAGCGTGGTCACATATGCAAGTAGACCAGCAATATCTAGATCGGATTCAACTGCTCCTGAGCGTAGATTTACACTTAAACAACAACATGTTATACTTAACTAGCACCACTACGACAATAACATTCAAGACAGGTAACATTACATTTTCTCGACAAACATGACTGCTAACTGTTCTCTCTATGTTCGAGTGTCATGGATCATTATACGACCAACACCACAACAGGATACAATTACCGCTCGCGCAGTGATTATTCTGTTGTTTTTATTTCATAATAAATTAAATGTCAAGATTAAATTCTCTTTACAAAAATGTCGCTTTGTTTATAATTAGCAAAGTTATTTAATGATTATATCATCGCTGACGATTTCATTTTTTACTGGTGTCATTAGAATCTAAAACGACTTTATAATATCGCTGACAGTTAATCCCTGAGATGAGTGAGCTTTCATTGCGTATCCTAGCGTCCATGAATATTCGTTTGCGCGCAATGTATCTTCGACAACGCTGATATCAACCAAAAGAATATCATTTAACACGATAATTTGGTTTTCTGTCCCTGATAATGGCAGAGGCCTGGAATATCAAGTTCAATAGTTTGTCTTCGTGCATCAGCTGGTCTATAACACAATGGAACTGGTAACGTCGAAATATAATTTCTTTATGTGTTTCAAATAATTGCATCTGAAGTGTATCTCTGATTTTCTTTTTAGATTCAATTATTAAATAGGTTTTCTTCCGCGTTTACCAACAATCTTCGATGGAAGTCTCAGGAATGGTTGTACGCGTTTTTTTACACTTGATTTTATCTGGTTGTAATCTTATTGATTTAAGTGTTTTTAACGACTCGGTGATCAGTGTCAATTTCTTTATACTAATCAATGGTTTGTTTCAACAACTTGTGGGGAGATAATCTAACAAAGTGTGGTGGTTGAACGATATTTCTGTACATTACCACAACAGTGTTTTTAGTTAACAACAACGAATCCCAAAAATATTTGTTTAGTATATCCAAAGACACTGTATAAACTTCATCCTACATGGTGATCTGCGGAATATATTTTCTCCCATTTGATCAGGAGTCAAATCGGCACCTTTATATCTAAAATAACAGATGTGATAAGTACAAAAATGTACTACTCTGGTTTTCTGGCAAGAGTATGTGTGGGTAATAATACAATCATGTCAGAATTTGTTCAGAATAATTCAATAACTCGATTTATCTTAGCACATAATCCTGGTCCGTTCAAGTAAACGGTTTAATCTATGGATATTGGATCATAAAAGGATGGCAAGAACGACAATTCCAGTATTGTTTCTCCACGATAATTGTCCTCGATGACAAAATCTGCAGCTTCGTAACATCCGTATAATTTTTCTTGATTTATTCTCCACGAACCCTATTTATGAACAAGTTGTAGTAAACATCTCGAGGGATTTATTATGTTCCCGGTTAAAGTAAAACGAATATGTCGTAACTCAAAAAGCAGTATTAGAAAATCTATTTATCAGCGATAACAGATCAATAGAAACATAAACATGCTGATCGAAGATCTTAAATATCAAATATAATGGCGATTCAGCGGTTCCAACAGCACCTAGCGTGGCAGGTTTTGCAACTGCGGGCTAGCGGCGGCAATCAGAGCTGGTAACTTGGCAAGAATATTAACTTAAATACTTTATTGAATTATATCATTGACTGCGGATGTAGCAAAATTAAGTTGAACGCCAGTTTTTGCTTTCAATACTTTATTGAAATGGTTAAGTTGAGTTTTAGTAAGCTACAGCGTTTTGGACCACGACTAGCAATCTGATCTTGTTTAAATCTTTTTGTTGCTCCGCATGTACCTGCTTTTTATTTTTTATTTTGTTTTGCCTAACCAGCAATCAAGGTGACATAAACATGATTGTATCACATTTTATTATTAAATGAAATTAATCTAATTGTATACATGTTTTCTACTGGTGCATCAGCAACTCTCTTTCGTCCATTCCCACCTTCGAGTAACATCGATTTGTCGTTGAGAATGATAACAATTACTATATAATCAGCGATAGCCTCCCGATTTACACGAGCTTGAAAATATATGTCAACGACACTTTGTCTTGTTAAATCGAGATGTTCCATTGAAAAGTAATACATCGGATATAGATATTTTAAATCATATTGTGATATTTGCAGACCGGAGTCAACATTTGCAGAACGTCCCAAACACGTCGATAAACGATGGTATACACATGCAATTTTGTTAGAGCTGTAATCAAGTAAAATATGATTGGATGGTACTTTTTGACCGTTTATTCTCAACCAGACTTCATCGAAACCATGTTTGTCCAATATCATATGACTATATGTTTGGTTATCTACTCGTGTTTTGTCCTGTAGCGCAACAAATATATACCTGGGGTAAGAAACACCTTGTTTCGATGCCATAAGCCACTTACATTCACCGTGAACAGAACTTATAATTGTGTCCCTTGAAACTGATAACCACGATGTCAATGATTTACCACCTGTATCCATAAATGATAGTAGTCTTTCTCCTTTGGTAATTGTTGGAGTCAATAACAGTTTTGACAAAACTACTTTACCATCATGAACTTCAGCAGCATGCCATATTGCATTACCATCATCGCTTTTTCTGAGTACAAATGTATTTAATATCTAGCTAAACGACTTATTGTTGTAGCACATCAGCATTACTTTCAATATATTCAATCTCTCTTTCATCAATTACATTTTATAGGTACTATAAGGTGCCATAATACCGTTGTTGACACAACCAACTTGGGTATTTAAGAGATTTGCGTTTGGTATATTAGTTGCAACATTTCTTACAAGTTGACCTTTTACTTCAATAAACCCCTAAGCGTGTAGAAAGTATTCACTTGTATCTTGACCTTGAAGTTCTAGTCTTGATCCGGAATCCGGTGTATTGCATGATAGGAATACTGTTTGAGACCCGATGCGTCCATATCAAATGCTGGGTGAGGTGCAGATAGGAACATATTATTATATATTTCTCAATCTGGATCATTATCTCGCTGACTTTTTCAGACCACTCCCTACTATTAGATTTGCAGTAATATGTATATGCGTCCCATATCCTTGATTTATCAACGATGCTAGTTTTTGATGCACGGCTTGGTTTATTATTTTTCTAACATTAGTGGACATAATTTCAGTGGGTAATTTTACTGGTGGTAATTTTAATCGTCCAATCAATGTGGTTAATCTTTCCTTAGCTTCATCTCCTTAATATACTTTATAAACCGCAGTCATGAATTTACTACATAAGTCATAGTTGGTTTATAGTGGTTGTAGTGTATGCTCATCTTATCAAATTATTATTATTTATCTAATCGTGTGCAAATTATCACTATAATAATCATCAACGAGTTCATCGATAAATTCGCAATATATACCGATATCCATTATACTACTATGAAATAATCGTTGACATGTATCAAGTATATCAAACTCATTTACCCGATATGATAATTTCTAATCGTGCTATCTCTGAGAAAATATTAGTAGGTCAGGTAGTAAGACCACTCCCACGAGATCCAATTGGAGTTACATTCGTCGGGAATCCCCATTCCGTTGTTCCTTCTTCATTTTTTTTATCAAATAGTCTTCATGGTTATATTTCTACTCTTGCTTTTTTAATTGTTATTCTGGCGAGAAAGACTGCTGTTAGTGGAGCGATTCGTATTCATTTTGAAGTGTTCTTATTTGTTCAACAAGTTCATCAAACTTATCATCATCCAGTTATCCAGACTGACGTATTTGTATCGTATTCAGACTGACGTGTTTTTATCGTAATATATACGATATACCCATTTAATAATATTATCATCATTTACATTTTTATAAATTGGTTTTAATATTTTAGATTTATCACACACACCAGTTAGTATTTTTTCAGATAAATCAATTTCTTTAGTACTTTTATTATCCTCAATAAATCCTTCTCGAAACCTTCAATAACATCTATATTCTCCCCTTCGTATTGTAGATTTAGTGATTTATTTACACGGTTGTGACGATAAAGCAGGTTGTTGTCGAACTGCAGTTATTTGTTTTAACACTGGGAGAATACCTTGTCTTTCCTCGTCATCCATAGTATCTCCTAATAAAACTCTTTCAATAGTTGTTGGAACCTTTTCAGTAGCTGTATTAATAGGTTTATATAATTGTCCAATGTCTCTTAAAAAATCAAATTGTGGCTGTTGACATTTTTGTCTAGCAGGTTCTCCCACAGGAATAACGTTTTCAATATCAGTTAACTTCTTTCGTGCTAATCTAGTTGATAACGAGTATCCTACCATTATTGTTATATAAATGATTTATTTATTCGCGACAACGATCCAGTAAATTTAATCGGTGTTTTAATTTAAATCGGGGATTGTTGTTACAAATTCGGGCTTGTAGAATTTAACCTCGTCGTTTATAAATACCGGTTGGTAGGATTTTACCAAGTTGTTTTCAAATCCGGGTTTGTTCTCTTGTATCGGATTTTATCTCGTTTTTCAAAAACCTGCTTAATATATATGTTCGTAGAGTTCATCTCTTCTGCTACTCATTAATACATTAAGTTGATCACAGCTGTTGATTTTTGTTTCACCACTGACACGATTACATATGCATTTCTTGTAAGTGTATGAAAAGGAGACAAACTGCTAATGTCTAAATATTCAGTGAGTGGACCAAATACACCTAATCGTATTAACAGACCGTTGCCAACCACAACTATTGCATATTAACCTATATTGATTGATACATTGTTAACTGAAAATTTGATATGGGTCACGCTGAAAATGTTGATATGCATCGAATCTAGGCTACAGTGAAGTGATTAAATGGTACACTTGTAAAATCGGTGACCTGATAAAAAGGCGCACGACAAAAGCGCGCTGTCAAAAGAGCGTCGACAAATGAGTGCAAGACAAAAGAGCGCAATACTAAAAGAGCGCGGAGAAAAAATGCCCAGATTAAATGATACAAACAATTAGAGTTAAACAAACAAATACAGTTATACAAAGAAGTACAGTTATAATAACAAGCAGACAAGTTTTCAAATGGTAGAATTTTTAGATAAAAAAAGAAAACATTTTTGAACAAAAGAAAAATGTGTGCAACTATACTATCAAGTATAAAAGACAAAAGAGCTCAATACCAAAAGAGCGCCGATTAAATTATAATAACAAGTAGAGTAGAGATCAAGTAGATAGGTTTGTTCAACGTTGGTGCAAACAGATTTGCGATCAAAGAATATATTAGACGTGTATAAATACTTACAAATTCCTATTTAAGTTCACCATGTTCTGCTGTTTAACAACATATACAAAATTACAGTATTAGAGTTGCACAAAAATTTACATGGAAAGAACCAAGTCACAGAAAGGGAAGGTAGTACTATTTGTCTCTGGATACAGATATCGAAAAAATAAAGAAAACAAATACGGAAGTACATCACGGAGATGCTGAAATAAAGAAAGATGTCGTGCAAGAATTAAAATGGTTAAGATTAACATTGATATTCTCTCAACATCGAAACACACTCACAATCCGGATCAAAATAAAAATAAAGCACTGGAATGAGTCGAAAAATCAAGACAATACTATCAATTATTAATATTATTTGCGCTATTGTGTCTTGCGCTTTTTTGGTATTGAGCTCTTTTGTCTGGCGTTCAGTTGTCCGCGCTCTTTTGTCGGCGCGCTTTTGGTATTGCGCTCTTTTGTCGTGCGCTTTTTTGTCGGGGTGCTGTAAAATTAATTTTCGGACGTCAATACTCATTATAAATGTTCAAGACTCTATATCATTTTAAGAAAAAAACGATCGTATGAGTAAGGTCCGTGATCTTGATAAGTCATATAATCGCTCAGGCAATGTTACAAGCACCTCTACCGTATTTTTATTGCGGTTCAACAATAAGTCAGTTAGCAGGTCACATTTAACAACAGTATTCAAAATCTAATTGTATTTAATCTGCACATAATCTAGAACCAAAGAAGCGTTGATCCTAATCTTAAAACTTTCGGAGTCATGTTTAATTACATTTGTTACTGTACCACAGTATCACTGTACATCGTTTTACCATGTTCTGGCAAAATAGTGCCCTATAGAGCTTTTCTTATTTGACAGAAGTTACAAGTTATGCTTGCAAAGCTGTTAGGGTATTATGTACATTTATTCATCGTTTTCGTGGATATTGCAAAAGCTTTAACCCACGCTATCATTTCATTAAAGCTGTGTATGTTTGAATAATATTGACCTTGCAATGTCGTTCTACAATTATGGACGAGTCATTCGACGATATTATAGTTAGGGTACGGTCTAGACCAACACTACATTGGGGCAAATGGGATTCACATTCGCCGTTACAACATAGTTTTTGTTATGTATATCTGTAGTGTATATAATATTTGTCAGTGATTGTCAATTTTGAAAATGAACATTCGTAACTAACATACCGAAGGAAAAAAATCGGTCTTTTTATACGTCCGCTTAAGTTGAAATTATATGTATGCTACTGTTTTAATGCTTTTAAACTAACTAATGTAGATTAACAAAGTGACTAACAGGTACATATATTCAATATATATATATCGTTCTAGCAATGTACACAGTCAATTTATATCATTCAGAAAAACTTAACCAATGTGGGTAAAATCTATAACGTGGTGGAATGGAATGAATTTACAGCGAAACTGCCAGGACAGGTGTATTCTCTGAATCAGCAGTGTGAGATATTTAACGGACACGGATCTTTTGTATGTGGGGTATGTATATTGTCTGTGTGTGGTCGTGCATTAGCTTATTCCCATATCACAGACGGAGTATGCAATACAATGACAGAAATATGTTCTTTTCTTAAATAAATTTTTCAATGAAGAGTTTTCTTCAATAAATGGTATTATATATATATATATATAAATGCTACTGTGTCTCTTGCGCACGATTACATACCACAGTCTGAGTAGACTATTATATGCAGATATGTGCTTAGATGTAATAACGAATGGACTGGTGTATACATACAACTTGCTCGACGCCCATAGATCCCGTGCACCATGTTCAGAATATCCAGATTAGAGCCCAAACATTCTCTAATATATATATATATATATATATATATATATATATATGTGTATATATATATATATATATATATATATATATATATATATATATATATATATATATATATATATATATATATATTTATTTTGGGTTTCATTATATATATATATATATATATATATGTAAAAATATATATATATATATATATATATATATATATATATATATATATATATATATATATATATATATATATATATATATATATATATATATATATATATATAAAATGAAACCAAAATAAACTTAGAAATTAAAGAAAGCTTTTACAGCAAGATCATAATAAGTAAGAATGCAATGATTGAAACAACAATAAGAGGACATTTAAAGTTACATATTATACATAAGGTTACTAAAGAATATTAATGAAATCTGTGAGAATTCCTTCCAACTATAACTATAACTTTAATTCAGCCAGAATAAGGATCAGCAAGAAAATATTTTAAATTACTTTGAAACAACCAAAAAGTTGATCAGTCATGTCATAAGGTAATGCACTTATTATCATAGTCATTAAAAAGATTATTATTATTACTATTCTTATTATTATTATTTTTATTTTTATTATTATTATTATTATTATTATTATTATTATTATTATTATTATTATTATTATTATTAACACCTCACATGGAATTAATATCGCATATACACTATAATCCCGTATTCCGTCCACCCGAATCATTGACATTGAATTGTTTTCTTTACGAATATATGTACATTACGAATACCTTTTCATTTAAAAATGCCAAAACTCTATTCTATTCAACTGTACGGTCATATTCATTTTAATAGCGTTGATAAGGTCTCAGACAAACATCTTCATATACGCAGATATCCAGATGTACATAACACGATCCGTTTCAGTCCTCGATAAATGATATATTCTCTGACACATTTTGCTCTGCACCTCAACTCGTTGGAAGCCTATTCCATTTGCCCACAATCCCTTACGTAAGCATGCTATGTTGTTTCGGCTTTTAACAATAAGTACTAGGAACCCAAAAATCACACTAAAACCCACACACCATATCAAAAATAGTCTAATTACTCATAATCGACCGAAGCGTTTCCTGCAGAAGACTGTTTCTTGCGATGCATGTTCACGGTGGTATCTTTCAGAAAGCTAATAACCATATACGTGTAGGGTCATGTTTTTATAATTATCATTACGGCGCTGAGCTCATATTATAAATTGTTATATTTCCGTTAGAAAAGTGCTTAAGATCAAATCTGGAATACTTATCAAATATTAAATATCAATAATTGTTACAGTCTCTCTTATTTAAAGATTGTTCACCAACATAGGTGAAAGCTGTTTTCGTTGAATCTAGATTTTGTTTGATGTTTTTAGAACTAAAATTCATTGTTTCTATACCACGTAACTTTTGCAAGTGGTTTTTTTTGTGTGCCATTTGAGCTAATTATTTTATTTTTCTTTAAATAATTTGGATTCCAAGATATTAAGTTTCCCTCGAAATTCTTAAACTACAACTTCACACTGAACTGTTATTTTATGTTATTAAAAAAAAAACGTTTGTCACATCAGTACGATGCAGACATCAGCATCTGTCATAGCCTTCTAGGCTTGGATGTCATCTGGATTCAAACTCATTTTCATTGCGGACGTTTTATTACTAGAACTTCTATTTTATTAATTATTCGATTATTATTTTTTGACTAGTAAAGCAAGCTGGCTTCAATATTTCCCTTTGCTTTTCTAAGGCAGAAAATGTATTTGTTAAATTTCGCTAAGCGTGTAGCCATCATTTGTTTTCGAATTACTAGTACCTTTTGAAAGAGACAAAAAACGTAACACTGACAAGATACACGAAGTTTCCTATTCATTCGTGCCATCATCTTAAATCGCCATAGACGTCTCAGTTGCTTACGGTACATCATAAACACATTGCAGCGTGTCCCGTTTTACATAATATCATTTTAGATCAACGGGCGGTAGTTCTAACGTGATTCAGCAGCGGTAAATACAATAATTTATACCCAAACCATTTTGACTTTTTCTTGTTTCAGAAAAAGACACCTGATATCTGTCTCTTCATGCAATGTACGGATCCGATTACGAAAGTATGCCTACCAGAAAATTTCAGTGCATTGAGAGGAACAGATTGTGGAACAAATATGGTAGTATATCTGTGTATGTCTATGTGTCTTCTCTATGTCGGTGTGTCTGTATGTCTGTCTGTCTATGTATGTTTTTCTGTCGGTCTGTCTGGCACTCTCTCTCTCTCTCTTTCTCTATCTAGGTTCCTTTATTTTATCAAGCTCGTTGTTCGATTCTTCTTTCTAACAAACCCAACGAAACATATGTAATATATATTCTTGTTGCATATATATAATAATTATATGGAAATTATACCAACCACATCTAATCTATGCAGAATGTTTAGTTCGGTTATGCATATGAATATATATATATATATATATATATATATATATATATATATATATATATATATATATATATATATATATATATATATATATATATATATATATTTGCAGTGGTGCAAGGAAGGATTGTGTGTTTCAAAAACATCGAAATAGTCGAATACATACCATGTGTACTAAAGCTGTTGCATTATATGAACTTAGATAAGACAATGTTCCATTGCTAATGCTTGGCACTACCCAGACTGTATTAATTATTTACAAATAAACAGTAACCTCTAATCAAAAATCTTTTTCAGTAAAACATTAAAATTGGAAATACTCTCGAATAGGATTATTATTATAACGATGTTAGTATTTTTGATGACCTGTTTCTGATACGTATGTCAAGAGGGCTCGGCTAAGAATTTCCATTTGATATTTCTTTCGCAAAACAGTTTGGTTGCTCACTGAATACTTGGCACTGGAACGTGCCTCATATTGTCTCCAGTTGATTCCAACGCTTCAGTGTTTAAAACAATAAACAACTTTGGTACGTGTGTGGCTTTCGCTTCACTAAGAGCGATATGTATATATATATATATATATATATATATATATATATATATATATATATATATATATATATATTTATATATATGTATATAAGAAAATCCTGTGATCTTGATCGTTTGCGACACCGGCTAAGTCTCTTTCGTCTTCTTGAATGAATATAATATAAAGAGTGAGTAGCAGACCGAATAGCATTGATATTATTACATCTTGAGTGATAAATAAAATAACCAAATAGACGCAATTCGTCAATTCTGCAATATGAGCTGTCTGAAGGTATCTTAATGTACAATGGTTTTTGCACCGCATCTCCTAAAACATAGTCCTTCTCATTCATATCATTAATCGACAAGGGATTGTCTGATAAAACATAGTCCTTCTCATTCATATCATTAATCGACAAGGGATTGTCTGATATGTTTACAATTCCTTAATGTTTGTTCATCAACCTCAGATCCCGTCCAATGGGTTTTGGAAATTACCATTACACCCCCACCCATCAATTAACCCCTCAGTATACTACTCCATATATTACATTGAAAACATACTTGTCCTGGATTGTTTAATATAAAAATCATCATCTAATGTTATAATGCGAAAAAAATATATTTATATCATTTCAGCTGAATGTTAAGTGCGATCCCTCGCAAGTATTCAAAGTGGTCTATATTAGCAATGTCATTAATAATGTTCATAATCCAAGCATTGCAGTCAGAATATTTATTAGGGTTGGTTCCGCTGGATGTCCTCAAAGCTGCTGAGAACTTATCAGGAGCAGGAATGATTTCAGCAGCAGAGTTGTCCAACAGACCAAAATAGAAATGTATCCATTTGTCAAACTAACACTTCCTACAAAACCTACAAAAATAATGTACACCTCTAATTGAAAACGCAACCCATTTGCTGATATTAATGTAATCATATGATGTATCAATAATCTTAGAATAATTATTAGCTACCTGTTTGGAACGAGAAGGACTAGCGCCAATTATGAAATGTATACCCGTCGGTGATTCTGTCAGTAAAAAAATAACAAGAATGGCAAGAACATCAGGTTGATTTTGTAGTAGGTGCTGAAAATTATTCAAACCTGTTACCAAAGCTACTGAACCAGTTACGACTGCCACTAAAGAGGATCTTCTTCCGGTGTGAAAAAAACTGCTGAGCAAACTGCAAAAATAGCAAAAGTAATCAAACAAAGGGTATTTTATTAGATCTTCCAACCGATATAGCTGTCGCACAATTAAAACCGTAAGCAGCCGCTGCTGGCTTTACCGGAGAGGAAACACCTATAGAAAAAGAATAGTAAAAAGTCACAGTAACAAATTTACTTACGATGTACGATTAAACTTGTTTGTAAAAAAAAAGTGATTATCCGGAAGATATAGCTGATTTTACGTTTCTGAATTTGAATCGTAAAGAAAATTATTTAAAGCCCGAACATAATTAATATGTAGATATCAAGAAAAGGTATAAGTGGTATAAGTATACGTCTTCGTTTTCTATAAGGTCTTCTAAGGTGGAACAGTGCCTCCAACATGTTTGTTAACTATAATGTATTCAGTTTTGATGAAATTGTGAGAAAAAATGTATTCTCAATGATGACAAGAATATCTAGTAGTAAGAACTGTATATTGAAATCTCTTTGGAACTGTGACTTTCATGTAAATTTTCATATTATTAATATATGGCAGAAAGTACTCTTTAGATGTGTCATTTAATTATTTTTACTCCTAATAATACATGGCGCAGTTAATAGTTGTAGATGTTGCTGTATATTTGTAGGATATGTATATATATATATATATATACATATATATATATATATATATATATATATATATATATATATATATATATATATATATATATATATATATAAGTTCAAAGATATATATATAAGTTCATATATATATATATATATATATATATATATATATATATATATATATATATATATATATATATATGTACTTTTATGTTAATTTTTTTATAAAAACTTTGCATTTTAATTTAGAGGTATCGACTTTGTAGTCTGAAATAAATAATTCTTATCTTATATTCAATACTATATTATATCTCATAAAATATAGCAAAGATCGATTTTTAGAGAGTGATCTAATATTAAAGTTATAAATGAATAAAATATAATAATTTGACATAGTTGGTCGGACTGAGCATCAACGAATCTCACAATCTAAACGTCCTCCTTCGCCGCCATATACAAATTCTAATTTGCAACGATGAGCTTGGTGTTACTGGTAGTGGATTTTTTTGGAGGACGTGGTCTTGTTATCTGTACTAAACATATTCTCTCCCACATAGTACGATTATCAACTCTCATGGGAGGAGCACTATATGGAAATAGATATAACGATAATAAATAAGATTATCATACATCTGCGCTATCATTAACCTGTCATGGTCAGGGTAGTAAACTTACCCATTTATAGAGCAATTAACGGAGAGTCATGGCAATGTTATTTAATGGTTATTTGCAAGAATGGCTCACAAAATAGCACCAATCGCAAAACAAGTATCGATGAAAGCTAGTAATGTTATTGGTGAAAAAGCTCAGGGTGCTATTGATAATATCGCCAGTAAGTGGTTTGTTTTCAGCCTAAAAAGACTAACACGACGAAAACGGAAATCGTGCCCGCTAATGTCAGTAAAATAATTAACCAAGCTGGTGATCAAAAAAAAAGCAGCCATGATAAATGAAAGATCTGATCAAATACAAAGAAATATTATTGCAAATTTAATAGCAGGAGGTGGCTTGACAGGGTCAGCGAGATCGCGATTTGGATCGATTCCTATATAATAAAATGTTCACATATTCACCCGACTCAGCAATTGGTATAGACGCGCCGGTTTTCACAGATGAGTCAATTACGATTATCAATTTTATTCTTATAACGCTTTACAACCGAAAGAACGAACAACAATTTTACTTCAGGCCCATGATACAAGTAAATATTTCTTACCCGCTCAAGCATTTATTGAAGTAGAAGAAGAACCTGTTAAAAAAAATTGCAGATAATACATCATGTGCAAGGAATGCTCGAGATGGTTTTGTTAGTATTGGGATTATTAGGAGCTTTTGAATCTATTCAGAAGAATCTTGATGCTGCCACAAAAATATTGAGCTCAACAAAATATTCTGATGATTACACAAGATCAGCTTGTTCGTCAATGCTGTTTACTTAGGATATTACTGATAACGCTGATCATTTTCAGTATGGAAAAAAGGACACAACATGATACTGAAACTAATCCAAATCCAACTGGGTATGAAGCGAGACCAGGTGATGATTTTCATATTATAAAAGGTCTTAACGCTATTTACAACCACGTGTTTTTAACATGTTATACATAGTATATTATTTTCATGTTCAATTCCACTGTCTCATATATTTGGATTTTGCAGAAATGTACAAATAGTTTTATTTGGAGCTAAACATTCAGTAATTTTCGTAAGAAAATGTGATGATAATGATGCAGTCTGGTGAGTTGCTGGCGTTGCTGCTGCTAAAGTAAATATAACAAAACTCTCATTGTGGATAACATTAATGACTCCAGTGATCAGCAATTACTGCAGAGATTAAATTAGTGTCATTTATGAATACAGGTGGTATATCATTGTTATGTTGGCTAACAACAACAACAGCTAGTATGCAGAGTACTATTAACGGTATATTTACATGGTATATGGCACCCCAACAGCGCTTCTCTGTGCCGCGACATGTATGTGTTGATCTACAGAATCATGCACGATTAAATGCGTAAGAGCGGGGTCATATGATATTTTGCCAACTGGGGGTTTCTGAAGTCTTGTTAAGAATAAACGGCCTGCAAGAACCATCCGAATATATTTTACTTAAATACGGACAATACTAAATAACACGCGCGTATTATCGTTTGTTAACATTTATGGGAGGTGATCTGAATGCTGATAACGGGGTGCAAATATCACAACTCGATTTTAGAATCCTATATCCGATGTATTGCGTTTCGTTGGAACATCTTGACTTAACCAGACAGAGTGTTGATAATATACAGTTTCTAGCTTGTGTAAGTAATGTATCAATCCAAGGTGGTTACAAGGCAATAGCTGTTATACTCAACGACAAATCGATGTTAGTTGAATGTGATGGCAAACGAATGAGTCATTGATGCACCGGTGGAAAAACATTTAAATATTTCCAAATATGTAACACAATTAGATTGTTCGTATTATTATATATGTCAATTAGTTAAGTTATTGTTACTCTGACTCCTAGTCAGATTAGAAAGCTACATTCAGATTCTGCTAACAAAATGTGGAACTACAATATCCCTAAAGCACGATCACTGGTGGTCAGAATAACATATCACTGACAAAGCGTCAGATTAAGCATTGTAATGATGCAACAAAAAAATGAAAGGTGTTCAGGTTACTCTCTCTGCTAGTGATATTTCCGATATAGTTAAATCAGGGCTCAATGTCCACTTATCGTGGCTATATCAGCACTGAGTACCGCTGCCGACCTTGCGGTCACGAATGTTGCGGCTTAAGGGTAGTCGGGGCAGCGGCATGAATGCCACGAACGCAAGCGACAAGGCGAACATACAAAAAAGGGAAAATGTCTAAGGTAACCAATCATTTGCTTCACTTATAAAAAGGGATTGAGATTACCAGGGAATATTTTCACTTATGGAAGCAGGAAGCATTTACTCGTATTGATAAATTGTGACGGTGTAATAACTCAATTGCCACATTTGGATTTAATCAAGGCTTGTAAACAATTAGAACAAATGTGCGAGACCAGTTAACTTCCACACCAAACGCGTTGAAATCGATATCATTAAACTCGATAATTCCAAAAGACCTGGAACTCATTGGACCACATACGCGATTTAATTATTTCGATTCGTATGAATTAGCCCCATCATAAGAATTTATAAAATATATTAATCCAGTAAGCCAGTTTGTTGCTAAACTTTACCAACACAGACAATAACTGACCCACCAATATTCAGCAGAGAAGTAATTGCATTACTCGAGTCTGTATCAGAATCAACCAAACCACCTTATAAAGCTTTACATGATTATACAAGTCAGCGTTGGAAATCTACATAAGATTTAAAGAAATTAATTTAATTTTAAAGGTAGATATTAACATTCGAGTTGCCAAATCTTTTAAATGTTGATTTATGAAAATACCAATGCATTCTACTCAATACATCTTGGGTCTTTCACCTGGACACGTCAAAATAATACCATTTAAGTTACTGCACATGTCCAGGGTATCTAAATGTTAGCTCTGATTTCACCGTTACAGTTTAATGTATCATCAAGTACATCTACTGATGTTATTAGCGCAAGTACAATAATACAAAGTGGATCAACTGAAACATTTAAAATAACCCCCATCAATGGTGGTTTAGCATCAGCGTCACTCACATGGTATGTATAATTTGTAATTGATTTAAGTAAAAAAAATATAATGAACGCAAAAAAGGTATAGATCCAATGAAGTGTGACAATTACAAACTCAACAAAATAATCCTATTGGCTAATAAACAATAAAATAAATAATGTATGCGCGTTGTCATAGTATATATAATTCTGTATTCTGTTTCCATTGTTGTTGCTGTAACTAGTTCATTGCTATTAATGTTGAGTAACTTAACGGGGTTAACAATTTGTGCATCAGCGACGACAACAATAGCTGGCCTTGCTAACATAATTGTATAAGAAACAGTATCTACATTTAGCCAGAATAAACTAAATGAGTATATATTTTTTTTACATACCGATACGGCTGTATATTCCCAAATATCATCATTACTGTTTAAGACCCTTAACGACGAAAACATATCCGATCACGAGTTCTTTGCAATGATTAAGATTTACGATTAAGCAATGATGTCTTATTTACAAAATAATAATAATAATAATAATAATAATAATAATAATAATAATAATAATAATAATAATAATAATAATAATAATAATAATAATAATAATGTCACAGGAAATACTGCAACATATAGCCGCAAACACAACCCCGGCAAGAACAACGATGATATCAATAACCTCATCCAACCCTCAATTCATAGTGATCTTTCCGACAGCGATTACATCGAAGGAATTGCGTTTGCCAATTGTGAGTATATTAATGTTGGCCAAATATACGGTCAAAATCTTTAGCAGGTCATCAATCAACTCATTCACTGGTATTTGCAAAATAAAAACAAACCAGATGCATCCCCAGATTGGAACATTATTGGGTTATGAGATGGAAGTCATTAAATCGAGGATATCAATGATGAAGCTCAGCGTAGGATGTATCAAATCCATTACAGGAAAAGAATCAAATGTACCTATAACGCTTCATGAGCCATCCTTGTCAGGCGCAATTGAAATAAAGTCAAAGGACTATGTCATGGATATTTATCAGTCATTCATCAGAACAGTGTTAGCATGACCTGAAATTGCTCCTCATGCACCTTTACAAATAACTGACCTCGTCCAGATTTATTTTGCCTTGGATGTGAAAAAATTGATAATGGAACCAGAGTACAGAAATGTAATATCCTATTATAATTGTTTGATTGAATCTGGAAATTAGTTGATACTAACTAAGTTTTTTGAGTACGACACACTTCGAGACGAATATTTTAAATTTCTTTTAGACTCATTTACTCTTGATCTTACACGCTCATTTGATAAATTAAAGAATTATTTTGCGAGTATTAAGCTGTATTATTCTGATGACTTAAAACAACAAATTATAGAAACAATTCAGCATGTACAATAAATTATGGACGATATCGAGTATATTAATCGAAAATTTCATGACTTTGTAATTCATTAAGAGTATTATAAACACAACGGTAACAAGAGAACAATCATGGCATGCATTTCTCAGTTATTTTAAACTAACCGAACATCAATTACAGACAGTTGTAATACATGACATTGGAACCAATGAACTGAATATATCACTCAGCGATTTTATCAATGATATCTGTCCTCAAATACTCGCCGCATGGAGGAAATGACACACTCAACGGATATTATCCTCAAATTCAATAATGATCCGTATGGAGGTTACAGACATATCTCACCCGGAAATGTAAATCTAACTTCGGTGATCGCAGTCAATCTTTTTTTGTGATGCAGTTGATGTAACTTATAAAACAAACACAGACATATAAAATCGGTCACAGCAGGGATATATTATGTATACTTTCACTCCTCGAGTATTTCCTATACGTTTTGATAGTAATATAACCGTTTACCCAGTATATATGCGATGCTACTAATTAGAATGGATTTCAAACCTATGGACCAGTACTCTAATCTTATTGACTTACCGAGAGGGAAATTGCAAATAAATAGTTATATAACATCTTAAAAGCAGAATTTTACAGATAAATGTATCAATCATGGGGTAAATGTATCAATGATTGGTAAATTAATCATGAAAATTATGTGTTGGTGTTATCGCCGCTTAAAAAGGCAATGACAATGGATCAATGTGTGTAGAAGCGGTGAATTTAGGAGTGAGTATAGGTAGGTGAAACCAGTTTTTGCACCGTCTTGGTTTTGATACATTAGTTAACTCTATGCTTTATAGAATTTAGAACGATGAGTCAGATATTCTCCTAACGAATACAAATACCTTTCAATGCCGACAGTAACAAGATACGATAATAAGCTGAATTGGTCAAGGACATTGAAGCTACAATGTGAGATTATCAGGCTTAGAAAAAAACACACATAAAATGCTCCCTATCCGTAAAAACAATAACAGGATAAGTATTATACGAATCTAAATATAATTCAAAAGGAGCTCAACTAATTGTATTAATAATAATAATGCTCAAAAGTGAACTAACACAGTCAGAATATTTCCACGAGATCAAACTGAAAGATTTTACCCACATATTCTGGGCAAATCATGTTTGATATTATTTTCGAGTTAATTAAATCGATTCTATTTCTGCATGGTTATTTACGAGTTCCGATGATGAAAAAGTTGATCATTTCGTAAGACCTTAGGGCAAAATATATTGTACACAATCTATGCATGAAGAAATGAGAAAAGGTTCAACAGAGAACACCGAGTAATTACTAACAAATTGTTTTACAGTTCCGTCAAGCTAGTTGCTGTGAATATCGATACGGTGGATTAATTGTGTACTAAATATTATTATATAGATGGTATTATGTTGATAGACTTCCGTGTTATCCTCGATGTTTTCTTGGGTATGGAGAGTCTGCTTAAGATCTTAAACGATTTGGACATTCCACGCACTAAATGACACGAGTTGTGATAAATGGACCACTACCCGATTTTGATCTAACCGGATTCGGTCGTGTAAAATCTTTCGAGTTTGATAAAGAACTTCATCCGATTTGTTAATGTATACTTAGTTGTCGGTTCTCTGAACAATACTGGACACCAATAGTGTTATTACGATATATGATATATTGGAAATTTCTGAAATCGCTGATTGTTGGTGAGGCAATTATATCATATAAAAAACAGACTATGGTTTGGTTACCTGAAGATGTTAGTGTTGATAAAATTATTAATGATAACAAGGCAACATTTCCTAATCTCGCTTAAGACTAATATTGTTAACCAATCTAAGGAGATCTTTATGAGTCAATGACAAGTCAGTGACAAAATTGCAAAGAATCTCGGTAAACGTATAATCGGTAAATTTACTCAAGGGGGAGGCATATGTTTACAAGTGACATTAATAACCAATAATTCTAGATGACGCTTAGTACGACTTTATCATAGCAGAAGCAACAACGAAAACAATATTTGTCAGTTGAGAAAATGCTTATTTATCTAACGGAACACGATTTGGTACAATTGCTGGTTATATCGATGGCGAATCTCATCTGTATACCATCTAGGATCATCTATTCATCTATGCTGGATAAGTTTCAATAAATATGTTATCACTGATAAATATATTCCCTGACACTGCAGTTGAAGATGCAAAAAAATGAATTTTTTATCAATAACATATATATATATATATATATAAATATATATATATATATATATATATATATATATATATATATATATATATATATATATATATATATATAAACATATATAAATAAGCAGTGTCTTATTTTATAAACTCTGATGCGCCATTGGGATCATGGAGAATAAAACAGGAACTGATATATGATTATTATAAACCCAAAGATGTTACAGTTAAATATACTTATCTGACCAATAATCAAATATCAGAATAATCATCAGCACATTCGAAATTTTATCCAGTATGTAGACATAAGACATGTTACTTAAACGGGTGTGGCGGGTCTAGTAAGACAAAACGGGTGATCTAATTATTTAGATAGAATTCAGATGTGATAGTGCTAACACTCGCACACAGAGTCAAAGAAGAAAGAAAACAACGAGGTGTTAAAGCGTGTACCTATCTTAGTTTATATCGGTATAAAGGCGACGCATGGACTCTGTGATAATGTGTGGCAACCACCACCATTTGTTGGTTTGTCTCGACATGATTGGCTAATGAATTGCATAGATTGTTATGAAGACATTTATAATGATCATAGAGCACTTGATCCATATTTAATAGATTTCAAGAAATTAATCAGATTACAGTCACATACAATTCAATGCGTAATAGCGCGTGAAATTATTTCAAAAACTTCTATACATGATTTGTGGGAAGCGTGGATAACCAACGATTTGATATTTGCAAATAGAACTAAAGTGAAAGACGCACTGCAGAAACAATTATTTGAAGCGCATAAAGAAAAGTTTCCATCGATACCCATATTATTATATTAGAGATCAAGTAATACACGAAAACATAATATTGAAGTTGAAATTCCAGGAGAGTTGAGAAAACATAATCTCGGGTTAAAATATAGTGTTCTAGTTTATATCAGTACTGTAGGGTTTTCGTTAGCTGATAAATCGCCCTGGACGCTATTTCACGCAATGACGATACACTCATCTTTGGGGTTAAACATCTTTGACACACTTGTTAGGATCGTAATGCTCTCATCGAGTAATACAATTTAGTCTATCTTGCAGTGGCACGAGTTTGAAGAATATCAACTTCGGAGAGTTATTTTAAAGGTTTACTGACACCAGCAACGAAATTGTTAGCGATGATATAGTAAGAAACAAACTGTCTGCTTATAAACTAAGTGACAAAAACTTACTTGGGAATTTAATATTGATGATGAATTAATAATGATACTGAAACAACAGCAGAATAATAACTGTTCGAGCTGTACTTGTATAATGTTATCGCAGTATTCGCATACAACCCACGAGAAGTTACCGTAGACGGGAAGGATAAACAAGTGAAAATACGATGCAGACGTGTCTTGAATGTAATTGACGCAGAAGTGCCATTTAAGTGATCGCGGTGATAATTGTGTATCCTCGCGTATCACTTACAACTGTTCAAGTGTAAATCCATGCTGAGGTGCAGTTGAATCTAATCGATAGATAGCGGGTCAACCCTTGAATATTTATATGTTAGATATTGCTTATGTGGTAACTCTCCAAATAGGATCAGTAGATCTTTTCTGCCACCTTCATGTTCACCCGGCACATATACATATCTTACAGTTACATTATCAAGTATTAGATGTTTCGAAAACATATTTCGTGCGCGTATATATGTTGTTGCGATCGCGATAATAGATTGTATATTGATTGTTCAAATAATTTAATATTTTAATGCATTTATCACACGTGGTAATATTTGAACCCATTTACGAGATCTCTTCTTTTGAATAAGTCTCTTAACGTATTGGAATCCAAAATATCCGCTCAGCAAGTGTTTGATTAAATCTTGTGACAATTGCCTGATCACGGTATATTGCAGTGTTTTCTCGTCAGATGGTGAAATTATGTTGCTTTATCAACAATGATACTGCACCTTGAAATGCATTGACAGGATCAACCTGCAATAGATTTGGCCATCTCAGACCACCTAGTTCATAGATTAGTTCAAATGCATAAACTACTTCTTTTTGTCATCTTCGTCAACAATGGTCCTGATTCGTTGTATATGCTTGCAACGTCAACGCGATTTGTATGTTCTTGTATTGATATGATCATGTGGTAAGAATAAAATATTAGCATGATGGATTTAATTTGGAACACTGACATAGAAATGCGCATATTCACTTCTTTTAGGCGGTGGAAGATAAATCAGCCAGATTGCCTTTCTTGATAACCAATCTGCTGTAATAACACCTTTTGACTTTGCTGCTTCGGTGAATTTATTATTGCTTATTTACCTCTCCAGTACCCTCTTGGGGAATAATAAATATATTCCATCATAATATTAATTACCAGTTTCTAACACAAGCTTACAATTTATCGCGAACTTAATTACTTTAACGCATGAATTAATTTTACATAGGCGAGATATTTATGCTGCAGAATGTTACTTTTAGAGGCAATAGCATGAGCATGACACGCTTTATCAAAAGAGTTTATCGGATATTCACCTGGTATTGGATGGTCCTGGCTGTCATGTCTGATATCACGTATGGTTCCTGGGCCGCAGCAATTATATCCTGGAAAATGTTCTTCTTCTAGGTATTTCGCCTATGGAGTTCGCAGTAATTGTGTCAAATTTGCTGCAATATCACCCCCTTCTTTGTAAAATTTTGATTTGACACCTGGGGTAAGTGTAACTTTCTTTTTACGGCATCGTTCACACTTACCCGTAACAGCTGATTTATTATTGTGTTGTAATTGTTGTTAGTGTATTTGACGGGATATGAGCTCGACATTTAACACAATATAGGCCCATAACTTTATTCATAATAACATGAAAGAAATTGATTTTTCAGCGACACAAAAACTCAATAACCGGTCAAACACAATCAAATGTTACCAAATGCTGTCAGAATGATTACTATAGGTTCGTCTAGAAGTAGCAAGACACATATATTACTTAATGTGATAATTAGATGGATAGCATTGGACAGGTTGTATTTGATAGCAACATATGTAGACGATCAGTGATGCTACAACGTTTTAAAAGATCAAGCACGATATCAAATCGGTCTTGATAACATATTTTGATAAACTCACAGCAGCAGAGGGGTGGGTGGGCGACCCTAATTAGAGGTGACCATTTTTGGTTTCGATTCTGCAGGAAGTGTTAGTTTGACAAACGTACACCTTTATATGTTGTTCTGTTCGCCCTCTCTACTGACATTGCTCTTTTTGAAGGATTGTCAGAAAGGGCCACACGTTTAGATGGTCAGCAGCAACGGCAGTTTGCAAATCTCAAAGCTATCCTTGAATGCTTTTTGTTAGTACAAGAACACGACTGTCTACACTCCAAACTTGATGAACAATGATAGGATCAGCTTTATAAATGATGCTATTGGAAAGGGGGTAAAATACGGGGCGGAGAATATATTGAGGGAGTAGTTGCATGGAGGTAATGGACGGGGAAGGGGTAATGTCCTGCATCAATTGTCTTACACAAATTGATAACTTACTTGCACTGACAGAGAAGTCTAGTTCTCACGAGCTCTGAACAAAAGTACACATTGTAGTGTACGCTCTTTCAGCTAAGTTGCAAGTAACATTTCATTTTCGGAAAAATAGTTGTATCTATTTTGTATTGCTTTAAAAGAAAATACCAACCTAATATTTCTGGAAACATAATCTGAATGTTTAGCAAAGAAGCAAAGTGTGAAATGCCTGCCAGTTGTAATTCGTTAGATTTAGATGAATATCCCTTTTCATACCTGCATTTCTAATTGCATTTCTCTATATCATCGTTTCATTCTGCTTCTTATTCTTACACTCTTTTATTTCCATTTATTCCTATTATAGATTTTAAATGTTCCTCATTTCGTTTTGATTAAAGGTATTTCTTAACTCTGTTTCAATATTGACTTTATACGTTTTCAGATGTTGAAAATGTCAGAACCTTCTGTAAGCATTTTCAAGGAACAGAACTATCAGATGATATAACTCTGCTGCGAACACACCAGTCTATTTGCAAAAGAAACATGATACAAGTAACATAAAATCACTGCAAGTATAATTTACCTTCAAAGTTATTAAAATTTCGTCATTATATTTTCTCTAACAAATGATAAGCAAGAGAGAAAATTATGTTGAAAGTATCGTACCCTTCTGTAAACATTTTCAATGAACTTGAATATGTTAGAATTTATATTAATTTCCATATGAACAGCTGAATAAAGGTATATACAATTATCACCAGTTGCATAAACGATTTTTATTAACTGAACATAACATTTTTATCCACAAATATATAACATTATGCACAAATAATATTTGATACATTATATTAAAATGCTGATGGAGACAATATATTCCAGACAAATACAATGGAAACAAATGTCTTTTGTATTAACCATGTTTTGGATACCCTGAAGTGTTTAGCAAAACGCATCTATTTCATCATTATCATTGTTGGTAGCTGGAGCATAAACATGAATAATTCTGCTGTTAAAGGGAGATGCTTTCTGACGAATAGAGATAATTTTTCTAGATATGGGGCGGATTTCTAGCACATATCACTTGATGGCGTTGTCTACAAGGACTCCTACTCTACTTATGGACTTGTCCAACTCTCCAATATAGTATACTTGTATGCCGATCTTAAATGTCGTTTTCTACTAAGCTTACTCCCATAATGCGTCATGTGTAGTCTTCCAGTTCTTCTGTCAACACTTGGAATATTTCAATTTGCAAATGAGTTCAAATTGTTCAGAAGGCGATGGCGATCCTGGCACTCCTTTATGCAAACTGCCATGAGCTAATGAGCTTTCCCGGATATTTTATATGCATTGCATAATGTTTGATGCTCTTGTTTGACCTTTTGGATTCATCGGACCAATACTGTTCATTTTTAGTTGAATAATAAGATGAGTCTCCCGCCATGAATAGTTAATTTTCCAAAATAGTTTAAAAGAGACCTTCCAGTGTCAGACACAATACCAGTATAAGAGAAGATATGACGTTTGCATTGTCAGATTTCAAGCCAAAAAAGAAGACATAAACAGTTTAGTTTCCGTAAAACAGGAAACGTTTTTTTTATAATGCTACCAATCAAGTAATTAACGGTTTTTAAACATTGTCCGGAAATTCAGATTATTTCAACAAACCTTCAAAAAAATTGCTGAGAATTTTTTTTTATTAATTATATTATACAACTAAGTCATTGTATGCCACCACTAGACATTTTAATATATGCGGATTGATTAATATTTGTCCAAAATATATTGTCAAAATGAGGAACCTTGATTAAGGACAGATCATTGAAGTGTGGCCAGTGTGCCGTTATTCCTGTCACGGATATTGGGATATATAAAGGTAGGTATAATCAAATTTCCCAAAAGGTACAAAACTGTATGAAACAGAACATCATATTACTCCATGAATGTTAAGATTCTAAGATGTAGACTGGGTGGAAAGATATGGCAGTTGTCAATACATGGTGTAACGTCCAAAAGCAAACATATGTGACCTATCCCTCGAAAATAACTAATAATATATATATATATACAGTTGATCACTTTATTGGAACACGATAAAGACATCTATCATCCATAGTCGTATTCCAATGCATAGGTTATTTGATTCCAGCTATGCTGGTTTAAAAGTCAACAATCAACAAAACGACCCCCTATCTACACCCTCCCTCACCAAAGATGAGTATTCAAGGCTCTGTGTTCAGGACCTGTTGCTTAGTTTATCAAACAATTTACAAAAAATAACCAAAAAAGTATGAAATTAAAACCTTTTTGTTCAGTAGTAAACTAATTACATACAGACGATATTGTTCATTTGTATAATAGAGATACAATTCAGTTAATCCCTTATCCATATGTTTTACCCCTTGGCAATACTATTATGTAAAAGGAACAACACAGTCTGCTGAGTTGTTACTCAATCTGTATTTTCATTTGGTTCTAAATTAGAACCAAACAAGTATTTCAATTATATTCAACACACCCCAAGCATTGAAACCAAAGAAACAAAATGTACTTATTGAGATTTGTTTTCATGATAGTTTTACAACTTGAGAGAATATTGTGACAGATAATTATATATACTATGTGTATTGTATTTACTTGCTGTACACATGCATTTAAAATCTATTTTATTTATTTTGTGTGCACCATTGGATAACGACTTTACTTTACTCGTCTTCGAAAATATACAGCTGTTTGTTACCCACCTCTCGCCTATGCATTCATGTCTTATATGTGTCATCATTGAGCATTGGCAAATGTGTAATACATACTGGGTATTATAGTCTGCATTCCATCTAAATTAAATTTGCTCTGAATTTGTTCACATCCTTTAAAACCAATATATATATATATATATATATATATATATATATATATATATATATATATATATATATATATAAACATAAAGCATATCAATTAAAGCAAAGCACTACTTTAAATACGTTGTACTAGGAATACCACCTTTTTAAAAACTAATTTGAAAGTATGATGCACTTTGTATCATTGGCGCGTATATTTATTTGGCAAGTCAAATATGGTTAAAGCACTTCATCCTGTTGTACCTATAAGCAACACCAGTAAGTAGAGTTCAATAGCGGTTAAGCTTTATTAACTGTCTTATTCAAGGTTTATTTTTCTTTCGATTCAGATCTACAGGCAGATGTTTCATCAGGTCCCATTTATCTAACGCTGCAATACACAGAGTGATTAATTTAACATGATTACTCAATATTGTCTGAGATTGCTGCAACCATTACAGAATGCTGGAATTTACAATACAATTCAAGATTTCTTTACCCAGCATTTTTTTTTTTTGAAAAAAATTGCGTATAACAAAAAATCATATTTATGACAGCATGCAAATGTATTTGTACAAAGATACATAACGAATGTGCTCATATTAGGACTGACGCAATGGTGTGTTTGGAAATTCAGAGATTTTTCACACCACAGGCCAATCCAGGTAAGATGCCAGTGGACATGCCGATTGTCCAAAAAGGGGTAGCACACAAATGGAGAGGGATTAAATCCTTGAGTGATGTGTATAAATTGAATTTTATCTGAACTGGCGTTGTCTTTCGTTAAAACTGACTACACCTCTCATTAAAACAAAATATTAATCTGCGTTACATTCGTTATACCTTCGCACCTAAATATCGTCAATAAACCAACTTTTGTTTCACTGGTGTGCATGAATGTGCCTGTTGTCAAAATTAAAAATATCAATATTACTTATTTATCCAACCGCGTATGAAAAAATAGTAATAATGATACTAATAATACAATAATAATACTAATACTACTATAACTACTACTACTACTACTACTACTACTACTAATAA
The DNA here is from genome assembly GCA_029339505.1 of Unio delphinus. Taxonomy (NCBI): domain Eukaryota; kingdom Metazoa; phylum Mollusca; class Bivalvia; order Unionida; family Unionidae; genus Unio; species Unio delphinus. The sequence continues at coordinate 4,071,135 of JAQISU010000147.1, forward strand.
TAATAATAATAATAATAATAATACTAATAGTAATAATAATCGCAATAGTAATAATACTAAAACTTCTACTGCTAATAATAATAACAATTTATAATTGTATGTATCTGATATGATAGTGCAGAAACGTTTCAGATAGACCAAAAATCGACCATAACTATCGAACACCACAGTAACTAATGCAGAATTTGTGGAACACAGCCCTTCTTATAATATATTGCCTTCTTATAACATGTTGCCCTTCTTATAATATATTGCCCTTCTTATAAATACTGCCCTTCTTACAGCCTATTGCCCTTCTTATAATATATACAGTGATATATACAATATAATATTCATGTTACAATGATCGTACCAATTCAAAGCAAAATCCGATGCTGCCTGCAATACATCTGTTTATTTATTGTTGTTTATAATGAATGGCTTTGAAAGCTCATACTTATAGAGGATACAGAAATTTGTTTGCCGCACGTCAAGTGATTCAGGCATGACTTTGACTCACGTTAATGGCTCTTACTCTGAGACAGATATTAAAAAAAACATCTCACCTATTTAGAACAAAGTCTGTGACAAGACACAATGTCCCAATTCAGGGAATTGTCAAAGACATGTAATGAATTACAATAGTTTAAATCTCACATTAAAGCAATTAATGTAAATATACAAAATATATTATACTGGGAGATTCTAAGGACCACTTGTTAGTTTGTTTTTAATATTTTGCCTTATCAATATAAATTTTTCCCAATTCGCTCAGTAGGTATTTACGTACGATGAATAAGACCTCTTCCAAATACATATGCATATCATTTGATGATAATTCTTTTAATTATATTTAGTCCTTGCTTTGTATATTGCAAATGAATGTAGCAAGGTGCACAAAGATAAAAAAATAGGGATATTTATAGAGATAGATATATGGGCGAAGGATGGGTTTGGATAGCGACACAACGACACACGCAGACAATTTTAAAGGAAGGGTTATGTTTATAATGTGATAGGGACATATACTAATCAATGTAAAGTTTTTGAAGTTAACTTTACCTTGTACATCAATTGTTTACACTTTTTGAAGTCGTCTACCACATTAGACACGTACGCATACATTATAAGTTTGCCGTGATTCCATTTCAGACATTACACTAAAATGATCTGCCCTAAACCTGAGAAGGCAATCAGATTATGTTTTTTTACATGAGTTATTACATCATGGCATTACTCAATATGATTCGGTTGGATAGTTATAGTCAGAAACGGAAATTTGACAGGAACAAACTAGTTTTCACCTGCACAAATACATGTAAGTCCAGCATATGTTTTAGCTGTATAAGAATGGCTGATCTGGTCAGTATGCACGTAGACTGAACCTAGTGTTGGAGTGAACAATGGAAAAAGGTGTATTACTGCTTGTCGTCTGTCTTGCCATGTATGTTCGGTCAGGTACGCGTCTCATTTTCCTTCATTCTATATAGTTATGTTTAGCTCCAAACGGTGAGAAGTGTTTCGCCTATCGGATTTAACGTATTTAAAATTTACATTTACCATTGAGGTTATACGCGTGGATGAAAAGACTAAACTATATTGTACAAATACGTTTGCCTATAAGTCCAAAAACAGCAAATTAGCATATAGGTTCAATCGTGTATTAAAAAGAACGTGGACATTGCATTGATACTACCAGAACACTGTTTCACAAAACAGCGCAAAGCAAAGATATACTTACGAGTTACAGTACGAGATTCGTACCTAAATTTGGATGATAAATGTCTAAGAAAGATATGTTTTTCAGCAAAGCAGTCTAAAGTTTTTCTAAAGTTCGTTGGAATGGAGCGAGAGACATAAAGTCTTCTTTAAAGTTTCACCCTGACATTCTAATAATACCGTATAGTAAGTCTTTTCAACAAAGGTACTTTAAACATATTTATGAAGATTATTTGTATAAATTATAATAATTAAATATTGACTGATTAATGCGCAAACATGAATATTACGTCAATGATCATGGCAGGTAATGTACACATTGATATACACTCTGTAAGAATAATGAAGTGTAGAATGCAATACATTTCATATGCGTGTTTACTTTTGATGATGTAACTATTTTCATTCTTAGTTAAAAACGAATATTGTAGAAATACAATGATCCCTCAACTGAACTAATATTGTGATTAAAAACTTTCCTGATCCTAGTTATGTATAGGGAAACTGTTATTATAGCCTATAGTATGTTTTCCTTCTTATACATTGTTAAATATTAACATAGATTCTACAGTACATGATACTATACTTGATTTGACCAAATATAAGGATAACAGTTTCAAAAGTTACTAAGAATCTACTCACTCAAGTACACAAAAGTCTCTGTATTATCATTTCTCAGACATTGAAGAAATTACTGATTAACTAATAAACTCCAGTAATAGTATTTGTCATGAATTACATTGTAGAACAGCTACTAATTCGACTTTGTAGTGGTCTGCTAAAAACAAGTGTTTCATCCCCTTTTCCTGCATATAAATCATTTGTTTACTTATGTACTGAATATATTTTAATATTTTAGTACAAGTCTATATACAGTCTCCTGCATAATTACATTATATTTTTTATATATCAGGACATTCAAACATCTTGAAACGCTATTAACTTACTCTTTATTTAATATGTATTAGAGGATAATTTTTGACATGTGATTTTTGTATGCTATTTTTATCATCACATGGATGTTTTTGTAATGGTAATGTAATGCGCGATATGAACCAAACAATATATACATCATCAATAGAATACAGTTACAACTCTAATATTACATCAAGAGAAACACGCTGTTAGAATTGTAAAATTGAAAATATTAAGTTGTGAATTAAATATTTCGTTTCTATCTGTCAACCTCAAATTATATTTGCTGCATCGTTTAAACAACATTTTATTCAAATAGTAGCTGGTGGAAAAGGCTATAAACTTAACAAAATATAAAACTATTCATAGAAATTTCAAGAAAATTAAAATCTGTCATAGAAATGTCATTGAGAGCATCATTTTTTACGTAACAACTCTAACACAGTTTTAATGTTTACCAATCAACTTTAAAACAGTTTATAATCCGAGAAAACGAAAAATAATTTATGCATTGGCAAGGACATTTTTTTCGACATTTTTATGTATAGAAAAATTATGGCCGCCGGGTACTCTTTGATTGTATTTATAATTCTCTTGTTCCTTGGCTTGTTTCGGTATTTTGCATTTTATATCTCTTTACCCAGCACCTATTGAGTCGGAAACGGTGTGGGTGAAAGATGTGACTACTAGTTTACAGAACGACAAACGGAAACTCAGTGATACTATCCTCCCTGATAATTTGACTTTTCAACTAAGGAGCGGGTCACGATCTCTGACCTTAAACTTGAAGAGGAATCATGCGATCAATCCTAATGCTAACGTCTTTTTTGTGAGCAAATTAAATGACGGTCGATCCCATTTGGAGAAAGCACTAATATTAGAAGAGAAGGTAAGAGGAACAGATTGAGTACTCCGTTGTATGATTTAATAAATAATAGTCATCAAAATGAATCTCATTTAGTTTATTAAAGTGAGTTTTAATTTCTCAGCACATCAAATCTAAGCCTGATTAGTTCACTTTATTTAACAAACATTCGTTGCACCGCGATGAAAAACACAAATACAATTTATTTAATTCAATGGCATCTATATAAATGTAAGTCTCGTGTAAACTTTAAAAAAAAATCGAATATACAGACACATATTAAATTATAAATTCAACTTGAATTAAACATGTCCATTTAATTTCAGTCTCACATGATGTTACTAACTCCGATTCACTTCTCAGTCGTTGTTTCAAAATAGCTACTTCAATATAAAAGCACCGATAAGTTTTAGTGAAGATGGAATCGAACTGTTTATAAATCATCCTCGTTGTAAATAACTGAAAATCTATGAGTTAAATTGGTTCGCAGATGGCTACATACTTGATCGAAGGAAATGTTACTGAAATAATCAAATATTTCGTAGAGATAGAATTTTAATTTGAAATATAAATCATAATGTCATCAATAGGTCTATTTTGTGTGAAGACGAATGATATTTGTTATGTAAAGCCTTCTAACGATTATCAAATACACATAGAAATTCCACAAAAACTCTCGAGATATCAAGTCTTTGTATATTTAATATTTATAATACAAATCGCTTCAACACGTGAAGGCATATTGCAAAATGAGATGCTAAAAAAACCAATTCACCAACAACGATTTCTTTCTTCATTTAGATTATCATACTAGCCAATAATTTACTTCTGTATAGTTTTTCCGAGTGTCTCTATAACACGTGTCTTTTAAGCATCATATCACATTTGCACGCCTGGCAATATAAATATCATTCAGGAAGCGAATACATCATCATAGTTCAGCTCATCGTCATAATTTCTACCAATATAGTGTGATTGTTGTCCTTTAACTTGTATTGCCCAGCATTTGGTTGCTCATCCTTTTTGAAATACCTCTTAACAATATTTCGGATCAGTAATATACCCTATCAACAATTTAAAAGTAGTCACTGAATTTTTGCAAGTGGGGTACAGGTTTCCACACCATATAACCGGATAATAGAAAAGATAACAATGGACTGTAAAGTCCAATTTACCGTTTGAGTATGTTTTTATAAAATATCAATCTCATCACTATTATGGCAATTAGAAAAAAAATGTCAACAACAGGCTCTAGTGCTCTTTGCTTTATGCAAAGATCTTCTGGAAAGGATGCTTTCTCTTTTAACGGAAACGATAGCTTATGCATTTGCCAGGGTGTGCAATACATAACAAAATATATCAAATATATGTTATTAAAGTATCCAATGTAGAATTCAAATTATCCTATGATAATTTATATTTAATTAGCGGTTTTTCCTGTAATATGTTTAATGAATGAATCGGTAGAGATCAGCATGCTCTTTGATATATGGTATCGACCGACCTGGACAAAACGCACATATACTGAATGCAATTCACGTGAACTAGACGAACAACAAACATTACGAAGTACGACTTTAGTGAGACTCGATTACATAAAATGCGTTATTTGTAAACGATCGATCTGAGATTTGTTTATCAGTCAATTAAATGTATTTATAATAATTTGCTCTTCTTGGTTGTTTGATTAGTCGATATAAGTTTTTCGTATTAACAAAAACACAAAATGACGGACGATTTACTATTTAAACATATTATACGGTCTGAATTGGAGAAGGGAGAGGGATTTCTGCGAAAATCAGATTACTAAAAATATTTTTGTAAACAAAAGTAGACAACATCCCATCTGGGGAATATCATTGATAAAGCTACTAACACGAATTTGCAACAAGATCTTTCAGACAGACGAATGGCCAACACAATGGACCCAGTCATTGATTATTACACTCCCCAAAATAGGCAATCGCCAGCTGTGCGAAAATTAGAGAACTAACAGTTTGGTCAGTAATGCTAGTACGGTGATGCTGGAGATCACTTTTAACAGACTGAACACATAAATCTACGCTTTGCAGATGACACGGATGAGCTGGCTGGCAGTGAGGAAGAGCTTTCCACCTTAGTGAAGAACATGGATGAAGCATCGTCCCGATTTGACATGGAGATAAGCACATAGAAGAAAAAGTTTATGACAAATAGTAGCAAGCACATCTCAGCCAAGACTAAAGTCGGATGACGGGAACTCAGAAAACGTGGGCCAATTCAAATATCTTAGTTCCATAATCACCAAAGAGGGATCAAGAGCAGATAATTTGTCACGAGCAGAACAAACAACGGTAGCCATGTCAAAGCTAAGACCCATTTGGAGAGACAAAGATATGAGTCTGAAAACTAAAATCAGATTATTCAGAGCACTAGACATCTCAATCGTCCTGTATTCATGCAAGGCCTGGACCCTTAAAGCAGAATTACAATGAAGCATTCAGGCGCTTGAAATGACAAGCTACAGAACCATCCTTGACATCTTTTGAATGGATCACATCCTAATGAAGAAGTGCGTAACACCTTCAAGCACAAAGTAGGGCATTCGGGAGACCTCCTCACCACCGTCAACAAAGATAAAGCTGAAATCGTATGGCCATGTCACTAGAGCCAACAGCCTATCGAGAATCGTACTGCCGGGCAGTGTCCAACGAGGCAAAATGAGAGGCAGACTGAGCCAAAAGTGGACTGACAACATCACAGGATGGAACAGAAAACATTTTTGCGGAGAACAGACATTGGCATATGATCGAGACAAGTGGAGCGAACTGGTCAGGTGTTCAGCAGCACATTGCCTTAATGACCACTTTAGGTCAAGAGACTGATAATGATGATGATGCAGTCAACCTTGTGAAAGCAAAAAAAGATAATTTAAAGTTTTATTCTGTTTTGTTATATTCTGTCCCTAATACACGTTGTTTTTTATAGCAATTGAGACTAATGTGCAAACTGCATATGATTTATTGCTTCCACTACCGTCAAAATAACCTTTTCTGTGAGACAGGTCATTTCTAATTTGCTAAATGAATATGTATGTGGATTAAATTCTTCCTTTCGTATCATCTTTTTCGTTTCATTATCTAATGCGCTCCAGTAAAATGTTATTTATTTTGAAATCTATTTGTAAAAACAAAAAACTGACGTTTGCTTCAGACAATAGTTATAACGCAACTAAAATAACACCTAAAATTCTTTAACATGAGGTGAAAAGTTGGCGTAAGGCACTTAGTTCCATAAACACGAGACGGCGTTGAATATGTTAAATTTGATCTATCCGGAATAATAATAATAATAATAATAATAATAATAATAATAATAATGATAATAATAATAATAATAATAATAATAATAATAATAATAATAACAATAATAATAATAAAATTATTACTACTACTACTTCTACTACTACTACTACTACTACTACTACTACTACTACTAATAATAATAATAATAGTAATAATAATAATAATAATAATAATAATTGCAATAATAATAATAATAATGACCTTATGCAACGCCTAAGATTTTGAAGCTCTAAGCGTTTTGCAACATATATAATGATATGAATACACTCAAAAAAAGAAAAGCAAACACAAACAATGAAATTGGAAAATATAAAAAACATTGATAACATAAGCATCAGAGAGGGTGAACAGACCACCCTTTTCAGACAAAAAAATTGATTGAATCCTCAAAACGGAAAATAGAGCCTTCCTACGAAATCTCATATTTAACCCAAAAAAGTCTCCATTTATCAAACGGAGACTTTACGATTTTTCAATCAATTTTGGTCGCAACGATGTGGTCATTCACCCTCTCTGCTGCTGCAAGTTAACAACAAATAATAAATGATTTCAACCAAATATTGATCGAGTCCTTAGGACTTTACAAACAAACTAATCGCTAACACCTCATCTTGTAGATCAATTAAATTAGTTGACTGGTCGGTGAGTCGGAAATTAATTCTCGTTAACGAATTATTATGGCATCGCATGTAGACAGGATTAATTGGGTTTTCAATAATTAGGAATCCTGGAGGAGCTGTTGGTGCAAACGAATAAAGAATATATCCCTGCTGAGCTTGATCTGATTGCTCTAAATTAATTTGATAGCTTCCTTCAATTGCATCACATGTTAAATTGAGCGCAATCACCGTTGAAATATTCACATTATGCGGGGCAATATGCCTATACCTGTGGAGGACAGTTGAATCTGGTTTTTGTAGCGCCTTGATATCGGTCCTAACAATTCTTGCTAGTTCATCTGCGTTGTATTTGGGAAACTTGAAATTACGCAGATTGTCTTCTGTGATATTGTAATCGGTTAGGAATCGTTGTTTACTGTCGCTGTTGTCATTAATTATTGTTTGAATAATTAGTTCATAGATATATTCTATGTCAGATATAAGTTGATTTATTATTTCAACGTGTTTTTGCGATTTTGTTTTCCGTAGTTGTTCTAGTTGTGTTTCATATAATTGTTTAATTTCATTAAAATAACCACGAACGTCAATTAGCGTAAATGAAATAGTAACAGATGAGTCGGCTGTTCTTTTAATGATAAAATCCCATTGCAACGTATCTTTGCTGGTAAATATAAATCTATCGGCGATTTTTCCTTTTCTTATATCAGATAAATTATCTCGATAACTGGGATTGATTTCATGATATGATTGTACGTCCGTGGTTAAGTCGGTGGCGGATTTTTCCGGTGGTTTTTCAGGCCATCCTAACACTGTTCTTAACGAGCTGTTATAGATATCTACAATGTATCCCTCTGTGCTTATTTCGACCGACGACGAGAGCGTCGGTTCATGAAGTTTCATAGCTATTTTTGATTCTTTTCCCGTGATTGATTTTATTCTACGCTGAATTTCAGTATCGATTACCTCAATTTGGTACGACCCAGTTGGTAACGAAACAGTTTCCCACGCTGGAGTACCATCGGGTTTATTCCACAAAAACCTTAACGAGTCATTGGGTTGCTGACCTCCAAAAGCAACCGATCTGATATACGCGTAATTTTGCCAGCGCGACCTCACGCACTGGAATCGGAGAATTGAAGTTCACACTAAATTGTGGGTTTGTTGATGTTATTGATATCATGCTTGTTCGTATCGGAGTGGTATTCTCCGCGATTCGTTGAAGCAGCTGGAGTGACATTATTGTTAACGCTGTCTTCAATTTCCAATTTCAACATCGCGGAGTTATACAACTGGGTCATCGTGGAAAATTCAACATCGGATATGAACGAATTATCCATCAACAGCGAGATCAACTCGGATAATTTCGAGTACGCGTCAAATACCACCCGGTACCGAGTTGTATAATGGGCGAGTTTTTGTCTGAGAACACGATGATAACGTTTTAGTTATCGCGGTGGCGACTGCCGCAGTTGTTGTTGCCGCGGAGATAGCAATTGGAACTGCAATTGGAGCCTACATGGTCACCGTGGACAAAATAACCCCGGCGCTTGCCATCACACCGGACACCGAGTACACGGTGATGTCGATGATTGCTACGCTGCGTCGGCATTTTTTCATTTTTTCACGATAGCGCTCAGAAAGTGATTTTAAGTTCGCGGAAAACTCTTTCACGGTATCATATCGATATCGATGCGATTGTGATACCTCTGGGACTATTATCGGTTCATTGATTTCATCGATGTCATTGTTATTTTAAACCCGCTAGTGTTTACAAATATTCGCCATCGTTAAGGGGTCCAGGGAAGGCCAGGTGGGTAGATGGGTTGGGATGTCGTAGGTATGGTAGCTTCAGCCTGAAAAATCATCTACAAGTTCTAAACACCAAGTTATTTTTGATCTAATGGTGGAGCTATCAACCGCAACGACATTAAAGTGTTGACCGTTACTCCTGATAATTAACATCGCGGTGCCACCAGAGTAGGTTTTACCGCCCGCGATCATATTAAATTGATCGATAGAGATCCACGTTAGCCTGTAGATACCTTCTATCCCCGTTGTACTGTATATATCCAGAGACCGGTGGACAATGTAGTATAAACGTCTCTTATCCAATCCATGGCTCCATGATCGACTGTAAACACGACATTTTTAATTCTTATGTGAGGATGCGGAATCTTTATCTTTTCAAAATTATCTTTTAGTTTACGAATATCATTGTAAATATCTTTGAGACTCATCGTACATGTAGCCAGGACACACAAAAACTTATCAACGACGTCGTTGGTGGGGTTTTGTACCTTTTTAAAATCTTCTTTTAGTTTAAAAATATCGTCGTAAACGTCGAGATAGGTTTTTTTGATTTCGGTATATTTCATCATCGTTTTATCTCGGCGTTCAAAAAATGAAATCAAAAGGAGGTCAAATTCAAAACATTTTTGGATTAGATAATGCCCGTTGAGTTGAGAATATGTCGTCGTGATATTGTAGCTTTCAGAGCCCTCAAAGAAATTATTAACCATTTCATTGGTGCGTTTTTGTTCGTCAATAGCTTTTGTAACTTCAGCGAGGGTTGGGCCTGTCAGATATGTGGTTTCAGACACAGGTGTTCTCCCCAAAAATTTATCAACGATGGTATTAAGTGTTGTTTGTTTCACTATAAACATATTAATATCTTTGAGAGTTATCGTAGATGTAGCCGGGACACTAAATAAACTATTAGCGACGTAGGCATTGTGAGTATGCTTGCCGATAAACTCGCTAATTTCAGCGAGAGTCATGCCTCATGGGGTTCCAAAAAACTTACCAACTACGTCGTTAGTGGGTTTTTGAACCTTTTCAAGATTTTCTATTAGTTTAGAAATATTATTGTAAATATCGAGATAATTTGCCTTGATTTCATTTTCATTCATCATCCTTCCCTCGTCCTTGTTAAAAGGAATAAAGATAGAAAGTTTTTAATTTCAGCGAGAGTCATGCCAACCACAAGCGGGGTTCCAAAGAATTTATGTACGACATTTTTGCGAAAATTATTATAACTTCGTATATAATCATCCAGCTCACGGCCGTGGGCGGCAATTATGCTGTCGTGGGCGTCAATCGCGTCGGTGATCGTAGACACAAGTTCGCCTGGTTTAAGTTGTCCATCGTTGGAATACAGCGCAATAGAGTTTTCAGCGGCGTCGCGCTGCCGTATCTAAATGTCATTCACGGATATATTACTGGTTTTCAATTTACCCTGGCGATCTTGAAATACAACTATTTCGTTCGGGTCAACACTTGCTAAATTTAACGTCTCAGCGATTTCATCTTCAACTATTTTTTTTACATCCTCGATAGAACCCGCAGATGTTACCGCGGTGGGTTTCAACATTGACAGAGATCGTCCCCAAATATCAATCATTATTGTAAAAACTCTAGTATTTTCAATATATTCAATCTCTAAAATTACCTTGTAATTTCCCACTCGTGTATTTATTTACAACCAGATGAAGTGGTTTCTGTGACGATGAAATCTCCGCGAGGACATTTAATACTTCACGGCCGCATATCGGTGGATCATTTAATTGTTGTGTTGGCAGCGTGGAATAAAAGATCGGAAACTCTTTGAGTTTCATCGAAGAATTTATAGATCGCATAAACTCGTTCGGTAGGGCTAGCCCATATGAATCGAAATAGACAATTCCACGTGGATCGATCGCGTATGCAACCCAGTAAGTTCCCGATCCGCTGCTGTTATCAAGATTGATGATACCGGTTTCAACGCGTTTAGGTTTTCTCGGTAATTGATCTCTCATAAAGTTGAGAAGTTTTATATCGCTAGTTTTTTAGCAGCATGAATTAAATCAAATTTTGACATAGGGAGAATTGGGCTTTCAACTAATAAACCGTTCCTGGTATTCTCAGGCCGGATCCGTGAACGGATCTCCCGCTGTACCATGAATATGGGGTTCCTGGTAGTCTTAGACCCTTTCCCTTTTTTTATATCCTTTCCCAGTTGCCTTTTTCAACGCCATCCATGCCGCGGTCCCAACGGCTCCCAACGCAGCCGCTTTCATTATCGCTGGGCAGCCACTGCAATTAATGCTGGTATTGCAGCTAACAATGGAAATATACCACCTGATTTTATCATGTTGGCGATTGCAGCTTTCGAAAATACAATTTGAATCCCTAGCCGTTTCTTTAAGGCATCATTGAAATGTTTTATTTGACGATCCACTATCCATTCCGGATGCTCTTTTTTGTGACCCTAACACCGTTTCTATTAGCCGGTAGCCCATTCTGTGCTACCCTATGGGGTTCCTCATGTGAATGTAGAGCTTTTTGCATCAATTTATACCATTTATTTTACACCCAATTATTTTGACAAACACATAATCTCCGGCGAGGGGTCTAACTCAGCAAACACTGAATTAGATCTCTCAGAAGGTATATGTTTCATTGGATGTTATTGTGGCGTGGGCGTGGTAACCCAAACCAACATGGCAACCCATGAAATCAAATTCATGGTTGCATGAGTTGGAGAAAACACCAACCCACGCTACCGAGAATGCGATAGCATGAGTTAAAAAATTTTGTTTTAGCTGAGGGGGTCCGCCCCTTCCTCCCCAATTAATAGAAAGACATCTTTCGTTTTGCCATCAAATAATGTATCTGCTATGGGGATCGAACATGTAGTTGATAGATCTGTGTTTACAAGACAAACACGCTACCGTTTAGACTACTGAACTGTCATACAAAATACAGATTTTTTAATATATATATCTTCTGATTATACTTAACAATAAGAAATTTTTAAAATAGACAATTTTACTGTATAAACATAAATTTCATCGTATTTAGGAAATAAAATACTAAGTACACAAAAAAAATAATAATTTAACTGTTGTTTAAAATATCATGTAAATATTATTTTGGATCCTTTCAGTCACGCATGCCTGCGTCAGTGACCGATCATACAGGGTGGGGAACAATTCCATATATACTTAATTAAGGGTGGTATAATTCCTTGAATTACTTATTAATGCTGTTTCACAACATTTAAATGAGAAATATTTAAAATAAAACAATAAACCAAATAATACAGTTGGTTGTATTCTCCCTATTCTAATTTTCTAGACAAAATGCATTATCGATTAGATCACAAAGAGCTGTATACAGAGGAATTTTAACCACTCCCACATACTTCAATGAATGGGAAACACTAGTGTTTCCTGCTCGTTCTGGCTGAGCGAACATAGGTAGCGTGCTGGATTATAAAGAACGTACTAAAAGTGTAGCTGAATGCAGATGGTCTATAAGGGTCTAAATAAATACAACTGTCTAAATGATGCAGTTTTAGCCAAGCGACAATAAAACGTTTTAGAAATTGTTAAAAAATACAACTCTACCGAAACTATTTATTAGACTCCATTACAGTCACGTGCGCGCGCCTAGTCAAGGTATACAGGTAATAGCAGACGGCACAATTCCTTTGACGTCATAATACAAGGGAACTTAGTGAGTAGAGTGTGAGTTGCGGCGGATTTATCCATAAAGGATTTATCTCCCTTGAATCGTTTCAGGTGTATACGAATTTTATTTTATGACCATTTTTTTAGACAGAGTTAATTTAGTTATATTTTCTGCAACAAATCGTATTGAATACCTACAAATGTCAAAGTATCTACTGGCTTCATGTATTGATTGAAATATTTTCTCCTCTTTGGTTTCTAAATCAAACGATTTGACCCCCCTAGGGCGTTTTGAGTGCCTACCAGCGTTGCTTTTTTGAAAGGTTATCGCGCTGCGAGATGGATTGAAGATTCTGAAGACAATTATCAGTTTTCACGCCATTTATGTGATCAATCACAAAGCCATCTTTAATCAGTCCGTTATGACATTCAAAAATAATTCTATGACAGAGATATTTTTTGTTTCTGACACTAAACAGCAAATACCCCATATTATTCAGAAATCTAACCCTGTTTTTTTAGTCTGCGGTGCCTGACAACACCATCACTGGATGCTTCGTAATTAACAAGCACTGGATGGGGTCTGAAATCTTGGCTCATTTGTATAATAATACTATTTGTCTAATTTATATCTGCTTTAATTATAAACCTCTGGATATAATCTTGAGGGGTTTTGATGAATTTGTCATCGTTAGGGTCAATGACGGTATTTTTTATTCGTTTGTCATAATAGCGTTTTCGTTCCCTTTATCGTTTGCCGCCGCAACTGAGACATAATTGTGATTTTCCTCTAACGCCCACCCCACATCGGAGGCATGGGAGATGACCGAAAGAACCGTTGCGAACGCTTTGTAAATGATACCCACATAATTCGCTTCTGCATGATTTGTTACACGGGGTTGTTGATCCAATCATTATCCACTTGCAGTGATTCGTTATACTATATTTTTCTATTTAAATACTTGTTTTAATTATAATATGAAGGAGTTCAAGAGATTATCGAAAATTAAACCTTGGAAAAATACTAAATTCATTGATTATACCATGAAATAATTCCAAAGATTATCGAAAAGTAAACCCTGGAAAAATGCTAAATTTAATCTGGATAAGGATTTCAAGAGATTATCGAAAATTACGCCTTGGAAAAATGCTTAATTCAATCTCGATAAGGAGTTCAAAAGATTATCGAAAATTAAGCCCTGGAAAAATGCTAATTTTAATCTCGATAGAGTCTCTGATACACCAAAACGTCTAATCGGTGATATAACTAGACTAAGTAAAATCAGGGAGTGTTTTAATGAATTCTACCGAGACGGTGCAGCATACTGTTGGTCGACATTTCGAATTATTGATGAAGATGTCAATGTACCTAACATCGATGCTACTATGAACGATGAAAGAGCAGCTGAGATAATTTCACATCTGGGCTGGAAATTCAAGGGTAAATTGCAAAGCAATTCCCATCAGAAGTATTTTTTCAGAATAAAATAAAAGTCGAAGGCAAATGGATTATCAGGTATACATTTGAACCAATCCTCAAGGATAAAAAACTGTCATTGCAAGTAGAGATTCCAAACCAGGAATTCTAACTGGAATTGACAAACCATACTACGAAAGATCTTATCCTGCAACAGCAATTGTTTATGGGATATATCCGTTAAATGATAAACCCGATATTGCAAAACTAGCTCCTATGAAATATTCGAGTTCACTGAATTGTGTAGCAACACGGGTAATGGAAATCTGCGACGTAGGAAAATAACCAAATAGGAACTGACAGTGAAACAGCACGGTGCAAAGATTTCTGATATAGCTAAATTAGAAGCATCATTAAAATTCCAAATGTCGGTAACGACAATAACCGGAGAAGTATTATACGAACCGAAATATCAATCGCGAGGGGGTCCAATTAAAATTATTGATCATAACAAACACGCGTGGACTGCTGCAGTAACAATATTTCCACGAGATAGAACCGTGAGATATATCCCTAAGGATTCGTCGGGGATATCTTTTATAATGAGAAATTATTCGATGCTATTCACACGCTGTGTAAGGATGATCCTGTGTCAGTGTGGTTAATTAGAAGTGATGAAGATACCCAAATAGGATTTGATCAATTTGTAAGACCAAATGGTGAATTATAGAATAGAATTAGATAACAGAATCAGAAAAATCGCTAGTGAATTTGCCTTGCAATTTCCATTTTCATCGGAAAATCCAAAAGAGATTTCATTCCATGAAAAATTACTCGCGGATAGCTTCACAATTCCATCAGTGGTAGCTCACTTCGCAAGAAAAAAAACCTCATGGCGTCCAACACGAAGTGATTTTCTCGAGAACGTTAAATTGAGTTGCGTCGATTTTGGTCATGGAGGACTGGAATACAAAATACCATCGTGGCGGTATGATTTCAATTGATATATCCGCGTGTTATCCTGGAAGTTTCCTCGGGTATGGAGAATGTAGTAACTATTTTAAACGATTCGGACACCCCAAACATGAAATGACTCGTGTTGCGATTAATGGACCATTACCTGATTTTGATTTAACCGGATTCGCTCGTGTGATATCATTTGAACTCCATACAGGGTTACACCTTCAAGCTCTCCTGGTTCGTATAAATACCTAACAGTGACATTACTACCAAGAATTGGCTGAGAAACGCTATCCCGCTGTGGTTGTGGTATATACTTTTTTTTATTGCGTTGTTAGGTTTCATATTGATTGCTCTGGTAATCTCGTTGTTTAGCGCTGCAACTACCCCTGGTAACCTTTTGACCCATTCACGGGATCGCTTTTCTTGGATGAATTATTTTGCGTATTGATATCCAAATAACCGCTCAGCAAGAGTCCGATTAAATCGTTCAACAATTACCTGATCGCGATGTAACGCAGTATGCCCTCGTCTGATGGTGACATTGTGATCTTTCATTGTAAATGCAACCACACCCTGAAATTCCTTGCCAGGATCAACTTGTAACAGATTTGGTCAGCGTAGTGGGACTCGTCGATAAATCTTTTAAAATGCAGAAGCAACTTCAGGTGAGGATTTTGTTTTTAGCGGCTCTGCTTGTTTGTATCGACTCGCAACGTCAACTACGGTTAGCGCGTATTTGTAACCGTTGTCATGTGGTAAAAACAATAAATCAGCTTGATGAACTTCATTGGGTACAGTAACATCAAAATGCGAGAAATTGATTTGTTTAGGACGCGGTAGATAAATTTGCCATAGAGCCTGTTTGGATAACCAATTAGCCGCAGTAGCCTTTTTCACTTTTGCGGCTTTGGCGAGTTTATTGATTGCAGCGTTACCCCTCCAGTATCCCCTCGGAGAATAAAAAATAGATTCCATATTATTAAATACCAGCACCCATCATCAAGTTGCCTTTCATAGCTTTTTTTACCAACCACGAAGCCAATTTTTCTTTGAAAGATTTATCAGGAATAGCATTTAACGCATGCATTAATTTCACATCCGCGAGATCTGCGAGATGCCTGTTTAGCAGATTGCTGCTTTTATATGCAACATCATGAGCATGACACGCCTTATCAATGGCATTTATCGGATACTCGCTGGATCGGGGCAGATTTTGATCATCAAGTCTGATATCTAATCGTGTTCCGGGGCCACAGTAGCTATATCCCGGAAGGTGCTTTTCTCCGGGGTACTTTGCCCATGGGGTTCCAGGTAGCTTTGCCAATTTGGCTGCGATATTACCTCCTCTTTTTTAAAAAACATCTCCGGGTTTCATAGAAACAAATCTAACTTTTTTGGTACCACATGTTGCACATCTAAAAATTTCTTTAGTAAAGCTCAGTCAACCCCGCATAGATTTATAACAATAAATTTACATGATCCTCGGACACGATATCGTATCGGTCTCAATCAAATATTTGGTTGAAATCATTTATTATTTTTTGTTAAACTGCAGCAGCAGAGAGGGTGAATGAAGCAGCAGAGAGGGTGAACAGACCACGTTTTCAAGCAAAAATAAGGCTTCCAGATCATGTTTTCGAACAAAATATGGCCTATAGATAACGTTTTCGAACAAAATATCAGGTTTCCAACAAATCTCATTTAACCAAAAAAAAGTCTCAATTTTTGCAAAAAAAGGAGATTTTACGATTTTGCTGGCAACGATGTGGTCATCAACCCTCTCTGCTGCTAAAGTTTTCAGTTTTGGGTTAACAAAAAATAATAAATGATTTGATCAAGTCTTTAGGATCTCACAAACAGACTAATCGCGAACACCTCTTCTTGTAAATCAATCAGATTATTTGACTGGTCGGTGAGTTTGAAATTAATTCTGGTTAATGAATTATTATGGCATCGCATGTAGACAGGATTAATTGGGTTTTCAATAATTAGGAATCCTGGAGGAGCTGTTGGTGCAAACGAATAAAGAATATATCCTTGCTGAGCTTGATTTGATCGTTCGAGATTAATTTGATAGCTTCCTTCGATAACATCACATACTAAATTGAGCGCAATCACTGAGGATATATTCACGTTGAACGGAGCGATATGCCTGCCGCCACCGTCTGAGTCATTATTGTGTTTGAGGATTTTTATTTCCGGTGATGTTGTTTTTTTCCATGCATCATGAATTATTTTAAAACCAACATCGATGGCATCACTGAGAGATTTTTGTAGTTCTAGGATATTATATCCTGGTAGTTTAAACTCACGAATATCTTCTACGCGTATATTACTTTTCATCGCAAACTCTGTTCTCGTTTTAGGATTATCGTCACGTAATATCTCTAGAATAATTAGCAAATGAAATGTTTCCATATCATTGATGATTTTGTTGCATGTTTCTACGACGCTGATAAATTCATCTCGGGTGAGAGTACCGGATTTAAGAGATATTAACAACAGCGAACAATCGTTATTAAATGCTGTGAAATTTTCAGTAATTTTGTTATGTTGGGGTATGAATTTGACAGCGTTATTTTCTACTATTCCATGGAAAAGATCCCACTTATTATAATCTTTATAACTCTTTATTGGATTTTCAAATTTTATTATGTCGGTGATATAATCAGTTTTTTTGTGGTTCTGGTAAATCAACGGTTTTTCCCCTGGTGGTAATTCAGGCCATCCTAGTACGGTTCTAATAGAACTTTGATAGATATCTACGACGTATCCTTCTGTGTTTATCTCAATTGCGGATGATAGCGTCGGTTCATGAACTGTTATAGCGATTTTTGACTCTACTCCAGTAATCGATTTTATTCTACGTGCGAATTCATTATTGATTTGTTCAATTTGGTATGATCCGGTTGGTATGGAAACAACGTTCCAGTCTGGGGTTCCGTAGGGTTTATTCTTATTTGCAAACACTAAAGAATTATTGGGTTGTTGACCACCAAATGATTTTGATCTGATATAAGGCCAACTGTGATACACTCGTAGTTTTGCTAGCGCTATCTCCTTCACGGGGACTGGGCTAGGGAAATTCACACTAAACTCGGGTTCCGTTGATGTTATTGATATCATACTTGTTTATACTGGGTTCGTGTTCTCCACTACTCGTTGAAGTAATTCCATCGGTGTCGTCATTGTTATTATACTCATGTTGTCGCTCTAATTTTGACACCGCGGAATCATAAATACTGACCATCACTGAGAACTCACAATTTGGTATGGTTGAGGTTATTGAGATCATTCTGGTTTTCGGGTTCGTGTTTTCTAATTCCATCGGTGTTGTCATTGTTATTATACTCATGTTGTCGCTCTAATTTCGATATCACGGAATCAAAAATACTGACCATCGCTGAGAATTCACTATCTGATATAATTGTATTATCGAGTGACGACGATATCATCAATGATAATTGCGAGTATGCGGTTGATGCAATATGAAATTGAATTAAGTAATTCTGCAGTTTACTCTGGCTGCATGATGATATCTTTTTTGCTATCCCGGTTGATATACCCCCGATTGTAGCCACCGCAGAAATGCAAATTGGAACTACGACCGGGGCAATCATTGTAACCGATGCAAGTATTATTCCGGCGCCAGCGAGAACGCTTGACAAAGAGTACACAATAACATCAATTGCGGTGATTCTTCGTCGGTATTATTTTATTTTTATTTGATACTCCTCAGTGAGGGTTTTGAGTCTATTCTGAAATTCTCTGACCTGATCATAGCGACATTGAGTTGATGAAATCATTTTTATTTTAAAAACACTAGCGTTTTCAATTGTGAAATCCTTTCAATTTATTTACTTAAATCCGCTACGAATTCCACATACCAGGTTGCTGGAATCCCAATCAAATTTTTATCAGTAGCTGTTATAGTGAACTTTTCAGTTGTATCCTTGTCGATGATCGTTGAAATCGTATTATTAACCCCGGATGAACTCGACGATGATATATTAAATTGAGTTAATGGTGTTACTAGTGTTAATCGATAAATACCCTTAACGGTTGCAGTGATATCTAATTTGTTGTTTGTAGGTGTCCACGCAAATGATCCGTGTTGGATTGTATATACTACGTTATTGGTTTTCTCATGAGGAATTTTTGTTTTTTCAATGATTGTTATCATCCTCGAAAAATCACCTTTGATGGCTTCGATGAAGTTTTTCGTCTCATCGATGGATTTTTTAATATCCGGGAGTTTTATTTCAATTTTATCTAACGGGGTTCCAATAAATTTATCAATGATATTTCTACGAAATGATGTAAACTGTTTTCCGTTTTCTTCAATTCTAGATTCAAGTGTTGTTAGTACAAACACAGAATTGTTTAACTCATCGTTGAGAGTTTTTAATCGATCTGTAATCGTCGAAACGAGTACACCCGGTTTGAGTTTACCCTGATTGGAAAATAGCGCGATAGTATTCTCGATTGCGTTTCGTTGTTTAACTAAAATATCATCCAGAGAGACATCACTAGTTTTTAATTTACCCTGATCGGAAAATAAAGCGATAGTATTTTCGATTGCGTTTTGTTGTTTAACCAAAATATCATCCAGAGAAATATTACTGGTTTTCAATTTACCCTGATCCGAAAATAACGCGATAGTATTCTCGATTGCGTTTCGTTGTTTTTAACTAAAATATCATCCAATGACACATCACTGGATTTCAATTTACCCTGTTTGTCTTGAAATACAACTATTTCATTAGGATCAACATTTGTTAAGTTCAACGTCTCAGCTATTTCATCTTTGATTAGTTTTTTTACATCCTTGACAGAACCAGGTGGTGCAGTGCCTTCGGGTTTGGGTTTCAAAGATCTCCCCCAAATATCAATCATGTTATTGTAAAACTCTTTCGCTCTCTAAAATCGTTTCGATTTCCAGCGATTACTAGTGTATTCATTAACGACAACATGTGGTGGTTTTCCGCTTGGGTTACTCAAGGAGTTAGAAATAGCGTCAAGGACATTTAATACTTCGCTGCCGCATATTGGTGGGTCAATCATCGTTTGTGTTGGTAGCGTAGAATACCAAGTCTTCATTGGAAGGGTTTTATATACCGCAAAAACTCTTTTGGTGGGGCTAATCCATATGAATCAAAATAGACAATCCTACGTGGATCAATAGCGTATGCAACCCAGTGAGTTCCGGGTCCAGTGCTGTTATCTAAATTAATGATTCCGGTTTCAGTGTTGTTTGGTTGATGTGGTAATTGATCTTTCATAAAGACACCTCTGAAGTTTTTAATCGCTAGTTTTTTAGCAGCATCCATTAAATCAAAATTGGACATAGGAATCTTCGATTCCTCAATTAATAAATCGTTCCTGGTAGTCTTAGACCCTTTCTGCTGTACCACGAATACGGGGTTCCTGGTAGTCTTAGACCCTTTCCGCTGTACCACGAATACGGGGTTCCTGGTAGTCTTAGACCCTTTCCCTTTTCTTTATATCCTTTCCCAGTTGCTTTCTTTAGTGCCATTCCTGCTGCAGTACCAACGGCTCCTAACGCAGCCGCTTTAGCCACCGCTGGGGCTGCTGCTGCAATCAACGCTGGAATCGCAGCTAACAACGGAAATATACCGCCTGTTTTAATCATATTTTTGATAGCAGCCGCAGAGAGAGTAATCTGAACACCTTTTTTGGCTGCAAGTGCATCATTGAAATGTTTCACCTGACGAGTTGTCAGCGATAGTTTATTTGCACCACCAGTCATTTGGTTGGGTTTCAACGTGATTGTGGTTCCACATTTTTTAGCTGATTCCGATTGCAATTTTTTTAATTGACCGGGAGTTAACGCAACACTAATAACACTATATGACATTATACATAATTGATTGATTCTAAATCGTTTACAATTTCAATTACATGTTTTCCACTGGTGCATCTACCACTCTCATTCTTCCACCAACACCTTCGAGTAGCATTGATTTATCACTGAGAATGACAGCAACCGCTCTATAATCAGCAATAGCACCACGAGTCACATTAGCTCTAAAATGTATATCAACAACAGATTGTCTCATCAAATCGAGATGTTCCAGTGAGAAGTAACAGATCGGATACAGATTTTTAAAATCATATTGTGATATTTGCAAACCAGTATCGACTTTTTGGTCGCGTGCCATAAATGACAACAGACGATGATAAACTCGTGCAATATGATTTTCGGTGTAATTAAGTTGTATATCCTCGGATGGTTCCTGCTGGCCGTTTATTCTCAGTGAGACGTCTTTCACACCTAATTGATTAAATATCATATGGCTGGAGAGTTGATCGCCAACTCGTGCGTTATCTTGTAACGCAATAAATATATGACGTGGCGCAGAAACGCCTTGTTATGATGCTAGGTTCCAAGTGAATAACCCGTTGATATTTGATTGTTTAACATCTGTACTCACGGTTAGCCAACTTAGTAATGATTTTCCTCCTTGGTCCATAAATGATAGTAATCGTCCTTCTGCGGTGATTGCTGGAGTCAACACTGGCATCCACAATGATATTTTTGTTAAATTGACTTTACCAGCATCAGCATTGGGATTTGCAGCATCTGCTGGAATCCTCCAGATTGCGTCGTTATCATCACTTTTTCGTACAAGCGATACTGTATGCTTCGCCCCGTAGATAACTTTTCGGACGTTTCTACAGAATCCAAATATGTGATGCAGTGGAATCGCGCATGAAAATGATTTACGCGCTCCTTGCAACATTGAGTTTCGTGTTGCAGCTCCTAGATTGAAATTAGCATCGTTGTTTATAATCATATTCTCGACATCAGCATCACTATTATCACGTTTTTTTGGTCGTCTTACAACAAATGGATTTCCTCCAGCGGTATTCTTACCATCTTTTGCAAACATCATAGAGGGTCCTGCTGATCTTGTATAATCATCAGAATATCTCGCTAACCCGATTATTGTTGTAGCCACATCAACATCGCGATCTATCGACTCAATTTCTTTTCCATCAATGAGATATCTAGCACTCTCAAATAGCGCCATAATACCATTATTGACAAAACCGACTTGAGTACCATCTGCATACGGTGCTGGTACAGCAGGAGTATCATCAGCTGTTACAAGTTCTCCTTCTACTTCAATAAATGCTTCACAGGGCAAAAAGTATTTACTGGTATCATGGACTTGAAGTTCAATTCTTGCTCGACTATTTGAGTCTATGGCATGATAGGCGTAATATTGATAATCGCGTACAGAATCATCCTTGCGAACTGGGGCGTCTATATCAAACGCTGGATCAGGTGAATGTTTGAACATTTTATTCTATTTATCAGAGTCTAAATCGCGATTTTCCATTTTCATCGTCGTAGTTTTTTAAAGCCACTTCCTGCTATCATATTTGCAATATTGCTTTGGTCGGGGGTTAAAGCCATCGACGCTAATTTTTCGTCTACTGCGTTATTTATAATTCTACTAACACTTGCAGGCATTTCCGCTGTAGATGGCAATGGTACCGGTTTCTTTTTTCGTCTCACTAATGCTGTTATTTTATTCTTCGCAGTTGAAAACGCTTTTCCAGCAAAATCTCCAACAGCACTAATACCCTTATCACGAATAACAACAATTACTTTCATTCCTATTTGTTTAGCTAACGGCATCACTTTTGGAGCCATTCTCGCAAATAACCCTGCAATGGTATTGCCTAAACCATCTCCGTAGTATGCTCTATAAACCGGAAACCGTGAATTAACTACGTAGACGGGGGTTGGTTTATCATGATTGTAGTGTATGATCATTATTTGAAATCAGAAACAATTTTTCAATTGACTTTTCAATTCAGTCACTATGATACCCACTTTCCACTAACTCGCCAATGAAATCTCGATATGTGCTGATATCCATGATACCACCCTGAAATAATCGTCTACAGATATCAGCTGCTTCATTAATTATTTCCGGTGAGTTATTTCCAGCTCGGAACCCTCCTACAAGAACCTCTAATCGTGATATATCACTGAGAACACTACCAGGACATGAAACGCTAGCGTTTCCAACTAGACCACTCCCCAAAAATTTCTTCTCATCGTATGGCCGTCTTATTTGGAGTTGAAATTTTCTCTTGAAGTCTCTGTATTCCTTCATCCTTCTATCTAAACTCCCAGTATTTATTTCATACACTGTATCAGCCCATTCATTATGTGACATTCTATAATCCGAATAATTGTCCGTGAAAAACTTCTCTTGTGAATCATAGCTGTTAGCAGCGAATTCACCTAAATTGTCTATATCCTCGTTGAGAATTTGTTGTTTAGCGCTCTCGGTAAATATAATTGATTTAGGTAGTCCGCTAACTAGTTCTTCCTGAAATCCTTTAAATTTTCGTTCTGAAGCGGTTGATATATCCTGAGGAAGTGATTGCAAGGATTTTTTTGTTTGTTTAGTTCTTTTTGCTATTTTTTCTAACACAGGAATAAGACCCTCTTCTTTTCTTTTACCGTCAGGATCATCTCCCAGTATAGCACGCTCTATCTCCTTCGTTGCTGTGGTTACTGGTTTAAAAAATTCTTCAGATCCCGCAGCAAAATCAGTCTGAAGACTCTGTCGTTGTTGTAGTTTATTCCGTACAGAGTCACGAATTGGTACAAATCTCTTAATTACATCCAGTCGTTCACGAGTCAATCGGGTTGTTAATGCTTCATTGACCATTATTTAAAATCAGAAACAATTTTTTCAATTGCAAAACAATTTTCCCGAACCTGACCTAACAGACGAAAACATTTGACATGTCGGATTTTGAGGGCGAAAACCCGAGGTTTTTTACACAGGTTTTTCGAGATTTTTTATCAAAAAGGGATAAATCAAGCAAATCATACATGAATTTCCATCAAAAAATGCTAAAAAAAAATGAAAATCTGATACGAATTATGGCTAAAAAGTGTAATCTGATAAAAAATCTCGAAAATCCTGTGTAAAAACCTCGGGTTTTCGCACTCAAAATCCGACATGTCAGACATGTAGGATGATTTTTAACACGATCATAGAAGCGTTATTTCATCCTATCAATGATGAAGGAAGTGTGGAAACTGCTATAAAAATAATTAATATCACACTTCCTTCATTCTATTTTTGATCAATCCGAACCAGCCATCAATTTTTTATTCACTGTTTTTTGACATTGTCAATCAAAAAATGCTAAAAAAATTAAAATCTCTATGAGGGACGGTCACAATCAAATAATGATAAATGGTTGGTCAATCAAAATTGTTCATTTTCTTGAATTAACGCCCGTAGGTTTCTAACTTTAGAATTAACCTCCTTTTTCAATTCGTATTCGTACCCCAATTCTTTTCGTATTCGTTCTACGATGGTATACAACGGAGCGAACACACTTACGTCACTGGAAAATGCGAGAGAGTCCCGAATAGAATTCTGAATTCTCTTGATGAGCGCATACTTCTTTGGTAGCATATACTTGTTAGTGCTAACTCCGTATTCTATATCCTGAAAATCAGACATGATTTGATCAGGATTTAACCCATCTGATAGTTCAATATCCCAACTTTTCAATTTTGAAATCTCGGATAAAATGCTATTCATGTTTTTAGAATTCATTATTCTATAATAATGATATATTTCTAAATGAAAAATATGACGCATTAGACGTAACTAAATTGAACTTTTTGTCCCGTCCTTTTTGAAATAGCCGATCGATAAATCCCCTCTGCAACTTTTCGTACTGAGGGTGGACAAATATCGAAGTGCCTACCGGCTTCATATAATGATTGAAATATTTTTTCTTCGTTAGTTGTTGTATTCAAAGATTTTACTGGTCTCGCTTTTTTTGAGCATTTTCCAGTCTCTCCTCTTTTCAAATTCTCACTTTGTGTGATAGCTTGCAGATTTGATAAAGAATTGTTTTTCGGATTAGAATCGATATGATCAATAACAAAATCATCCTCGATCAATCCATGGAAACACTCGTACACGAAATGATGGCAGTAATATTTCCTCTTTCCAGCACCAAACATCAAATATCCATGATTATTCACATCACCAACTGGTTTCTTCAGTCTGCGGTTTCTTACAACACCATCACTGGATGCTTCATAATTTGTGATCACAGGGTGTGGTCTGAATTCTTGGTTCATTTATATACTAAATACTATTTGTCTAATTCATCGTTTGGTTTAATGATTACATCACTGGAGAATCTTTCGATGTAGTCTTGAGGAGTTCTTATGATTTTATTCTTGATGTTGTCAGGGTCAAGGACCTTTTCAGGGTCAAAATTTCTGATTGATTGTCCATTTTTTATTCTTTTATCATAATAACGCTTCAATTCCCTGTATCGCTTACCACCGCAATTTAGACACAACTGAGATTTCCCCCTGACCCCAACCCCACATAGAATACAGGGTAACGGACCAAGGCTTCCACGTCGAAAGCTTTGCATATGATACCCACAAAACTCATTTCTGCATGATTTGTTACACGGGGTTACTGATCCAATCATAAGCCACTTGCAGTGATTCATTATAAAAAAATCTTTCATTTAAATGCTTGTTTAAATTATAGCATGAGGGAATTAAGGAGAACGCCTTCGAAAAATGCTGAATTCAATGCTGATAAGGAGTTTAAGAGATGATTGAAAATTAATCCTAAATTTAATATCGATAGACCCAAAAAACGTCCAAGAGACGGAAACATGAAAGAGTTTAAGAGATTATTGAAGATTAATCCTAAATTTAATCTCGATAAACCAAAAAAACGTAACAAAATTAATCTCAAACGTCCAAGAGACGGAAACATGAAAGAGTTTAAGAGATTATTAAAAATTAGTCCTAAATTTAATATCGATAGACCAAAAAAACGTAACAAAATTAGTCCTAAATTTAATCTCGATAGACCCAAAAAACGTCCAAGAGACGGAAACATGAAAGAGTTTAAGAGATTATTAAAAATTAGTCCTAAATTTAATCTCGATAAACCAAAAAAAAACGTCCAAGAGATTACCCTGGAAAGATGCTCAATTCAATCTCGATATAGTTTCTAATACACCAAAGAATACAATTCTTGATAAAGCCATGATTAGTAAAATCAGAGACTGTTTTAATGAATTCTAACGTGATGGAGCATCTTATTGTTGGTCAACATTTCGAATTGATGGTGTTGTTGACGCTACCATGAATGATGAAAAAGCAGCAGTGATAATTTCACGTGTTGGGGAAAAACGGCATTTTTTCCGAATCAAATTCATTATCGAAGTCGATGGTAAATGGATTATTAGGGATAAATTTGAACCAACCCTCAAGAATAAAAAAGCTGTCATTGTGAGTAGAGATTCCAAACCAGGAATTCTAACCGGCATTGACAAACCATACTACGAAAGATCTTATCCCGTAACAGCAATGGTTTATGGGATATATCCGTTAAATGATAAACCCGATATCGCAAAACTAGCTCCTATGAAATATTCTAGTTCACTGAATTGTGTAGCAGAACGAATAATAGAACACTTCACAAATGCATCCCGAGGAAATAAACTAACTGATCTGCGACGTAGGAAAATAACCGAGTGGGAACTGACAGTGAAACAGCATGGTGCAAAGATTTCTGATATAGCTAAATTAGAAGCATCATTAAAATTCCCAATATCAGTAACAACAATAACCGGAGAAGTATTATACGAACCAAAATATCAATCGCGAGGAGCCCCAATACAGATTATTGATCATAACAAACACGCGTGGACACCAGCGGTAACAATATTTCCACGAGAACGAACCGTGAGATATATCCCCAAGGAGTTCGTCGGGGATGTTTTCTATGAAGAGAGATTATTTGATGCTATTCATGCGTTGTGTAAGGATGATCCTGTGTCAGTGTGGCTACTTAGAAGTGATGAAGAATTCGATCAATTTGTAAAACCAAATGGTGAATTATATCGCATTGAAGAATTAGATAACAGCATGAGAAAAATCGCTAATGATTTTTCACCGGAGAGTTTCCATGAAAAACTACTCACGGATAGTTTTACTATTCCATCAGTGGTAGCTCACTTCGCAAGAGAAAAAAACTCATGGCGTCCAACACGAAGTGATTTTCTCGAGGATGTTAAATTGAGTTGCGTCGAATTTGGTCATGGAGGACTGTGGAATACGAAATACTCACGTGATGGTATGATTTCAATTGATATAGCCGCGTGTTATCCCGGAAGTTTTCTCGGATATGGGGAATGCGCTGAGTACTTCAAACGATTTGGACACCCCACGCATGAAATGACTCGTGTTGCGATTAATGGACCATTACCTGATTTTGATTTAACCGGATTCGCTCGTGTGATATCATTCGAATTAGCTACAGGGTTACATCCGTGTAATTATGTTTGGCTCGGTAGACACCTATCTGAAAAACACTGGATGCCAATAGTGCTATTGAGATATATGATTGATTGTGGTATGCTAATATCGTTGATTGTTTCCGAGGCTATTATATGCTATCGAGCTCAGAAAGAAGTTTGGCTACCACAACCCGATCTAGATAGAATAATCAACGAACTACGAAAACAGTTTCCAGATTTCAGTGAAGAAGAAATCATAAATTGGTCTAAGAAGTTATTTGAAATTAAAAAAGAACAAGCAAAAGATCTCGGAAGAAGAATAATCGGTAAATTTACCCAGGGTGGACGATACGACAACGCAAAATACTCTTCGCGGTTGATCATAGATGTCGCTGAATACGATTTTATTGTAGCGGATTTAATGAAACAGGGAAAACTTGTATCCCGTAAGGATGCTTTTCTATCCAATGGTGAGAAATTAGGTACGGTTGTTACCTACTGTGATGGATATAAATCCCAGTACACACATTTGAGAAGTTCAATGCTAGCCTATGCTTCTATTAATCTATTTTCGATGATAAATAGATTTCCTAATACCGCGGTTAGAGTGGCCACTGATTCGATGTATATACACAATAAGTACAAATCAGCTGTAGCGGCATTCACAGATCTCAAAGAAAATTGGGGGCGTTGGCGATTTAAAAAGGAGATGCTACATGAGTATTGTGAATCCGCAGACGTTGCCATGGATGATAAATATCTTTGTTGTAACCGTATTGAAATTCAATCAGAATTTTCTAATGCACCACCGGTATCTGATCCAGTATGTAGATATAAGACAGTTTATTTAAACGGTTGTGGTGGGTCAGGAAAGACAACTCGTGCAATTGAATTATTTCGTCGTGGAAACGCTAGCGTTTCTTACATGATTGTGCTAACACCGACTCACAGACTTGCCAGAGAGATGATACAACGAGGGGTAAATGCTTGCACTTACCATAGTTTCTTTCGATGGAAGGGTGACAAATGGACTCCTGAGCGTATGGGTGATAAATTCATTCCTGAAATCTTAATTTGGGATGAAATATGCACAGTGTCATTAGATGTATTAAAAACATTTCTTGAGTGGTTGTTAAACAAAAACACAAAAGTCGTCATGTGCGGTGATCACGGCCAACCACCACCATTTGTCGGTGCATCTCCACATGAATGGCTAAGGGGTTTTGTAGACTATTATGAAGAAATTACCACTGATTATAGATCACTTGATGAACGATTACGAGAATTTAAGAAACTAATTAGATTACAACCGGATAGAATCCAATGCGAAATAGCGCGTGAAGTGATTTCAGAAACTCCAATGAATGATTTCTGGGAAACATGGAGACCAAACGATTTGATCATTGCAAGTAGAAAAATAGTCAGGGATACACTTCAGATGAAGTCATTTGAATTGCATAAAGAAAAATTTGCAACGCTTCCAGTACCCCTTTATTATAGGCCATCGGATACACGAAAACAGAATATTGAAGTTGACATTCCAGGACAGAGTGAAAAACGAATTCTCGTATTAAATGATATTGTGCTGGTTGATATCAATGTCGTTGAAGATGCATTGCGTGCTAATAAATCCCCGTGGACGCTAGGATACGCAGCAACAATACACTCTTCACAGCGATTGACTATATCGAATACAATTGTTTGGATGGTGGATAATCACATCGAATGGTCGAATTTAGTCTATCTCGCAGTATCCAGAGTACGAAACATAAATCAACTTCGAAGAGTTGTCCTCGATGATGAAATCATTGGTGATGATAATGACACAACAATAAGTGATATTGATGTTAGCATCATTAATTAAAAAATCTCCGGTTACAAACAACAGGACAAAAAAAAAAAAACAACGAGACTTTGATATTGATGCTAAATTAATAATTACGCTGAAGAAACAACAGAATAATCACTGCGCGAGTTGCAATTGTATAATGCGTTGGCAGTATTCGGATAAGGATCCTCGCCAATTCACCGTCGACAGAAAAAATAACAATCTCGGTCATGTCAGAAATAATGTGATGTTGACTTGTCTTGAGTGCAATAGACGCAACGGTGCTAGTTAAGACCATGCGGTGGCAATTGAGTATCCTCGGGAATCACTTGTAGTTGTTGTCGGGTAAAACCCCGCTGAGGGGCAGTTGAATCCAGTTTATAGACTGGAGGTCTACCAGTTGATCGTGTTATACTAGATATCTTATGCGTAGTGACGCTCCAAATAGGATCAGTAGCCCTTTTTATACCCCCTTCAAGCTCTCCTGGTTCGTATAAGTACCTCACAATGACATTAGTACCAAGAATTGGTTCTTTGAAATCTTTTTGTGGTTGTACGGGTATTGACTTCTTTTTAATCATCGCGTTGATAGGTTTCATGTTGATTGTTCTAGTAATCTCGTTATTCAGTGCAGTAATCACAGATGGTAATCTTTTAACCCATTCACGGAATCGCTTTTCTTGAATGAATTCTTTTGCGTATTGATATCCAAATAACCGCTCAGCAATCGTCCGATTAAATCGTTCTACAATGGCCTGATCGCGATGTAGCGCAGTATGCCCTCGTCGTATGGTGACATTGTGATGTTTCATTGTTGATAACACTACACCCTGAAATTCCTTGCCAGGATCAACTTGTAACAGATTTGGCCAACGCAGAGGACCTCGTCGATAAATCCTTTCAAATGCAGAAGCGACTTCAGTGGCTGATTTCGTTTTTAACGGTTCGGCTTCTTTGTATCGACTTGCAATATCAACTACGGTTAAAGCGTATTTGTAACCACGATCATTTGGCAGAAATAATATATCAGCCTGATGAACTTCATTAGGAACTGTCACATCAAAATGCGAGAATTGAATTTGTTTAGGCGGTGGTAGATAAATTTGCCATAGTGCCTGTTTGGATAACCAATTAGTCGCAGTGGTTTTTTTCACTTTTGCAGCGCTAGCGAGTTTATGGACTGCTGATTTACCCCTCCAGTATCCTCTTGGGGAATAATAAATTGATTCCATATTATTAATTACTAGCATCTAACATCAATTTACTTTTCATAGCCGATTTTATAAAAAATGAAGACAATTTTTCTTTGAAGGATTTATCAGGAATAGCATTTAACGCATGAATTAATTTCACATCTGCTAGATGCCTGTGTTGCAGGTTGCTGCTTTTATAAGCAACATCATGAAGGTGACAGGCCTTATCAATGGCGTTTATTGGTTCTTCACCGGGTCGGGACTGATTTTGATCATTGAGTCTGATATCAAGTCTGGTTCCCGGTCCACAGTAGCTATATCCTGGAAGGTGCTTTTCTCCGGGGTACTTTGCCCATGGGGTTCCAGGGAGCTTTGCCAATTTGGCTGCGATATCACCTCCTCGTTTTTTTTAAAAACATCTCCGGGTTTCATAGACACAAATCTAAACTTCTTTGTACCACATTGCACGCATTTACCAGAATGCGCTGATCGGTTATTTTTAGTTGTAATCGTCGTCAAGTCATCTGTGCCAGTACGCGTTTTACACTTCACACAATATAGATCCATAATTTATGTATAGAAATATGGATATAATTGATTTTCAGCGACTAAAACAAGAGAACCAATTAAGCATCATGCAGCGCTACCAAACTCTATCCGGATGATTATAATCGGGCCATCTGGATCCGGTAAAACGCAATTGTTACTCAATTTAATAATGAGATGGATGAAGTGGGATAAGTTGTATTTAATTGCCCCTAGCGTAGATGATCAACGATGTTATGAAGTGTTAAAGGATTTTAACGAGAATGCATCAGAAATTAAGGGTGAGAACGCCATTGATTTTATAACCGATATCGATGAAGCACCGAGCATTGATGATATTGATGGAGATATTAACAATTTAGTCGTATACGACGATATAATGTTGGATAAACAAAAAAATCCTGCTATAATATTTTCCCGTGGGCGTCACAAAAACACTGACGTGATATATGTCACTCAACGCTACACTCAGGTTCCAAAAGTCATCAGAGATAACTGCAATATTCTTTCTGTATTCAACGGAGTTGATACTCATACTCTTAGAAATATTTGGCAGACATGGTGTTCTGATATGGACTTCAATCAATTTCGAGATTTCTTTAGTCATGCTCAGTCGACTCCGCACGAATTCGCAACAATAAATTTGCATGATCCTCGGACACGATATCGTATCGGACTTGATCAAATATTCGGTTAAAATCATTTATTATTTTTTGTTAACCCAGAACTGAAAACTTTAGCAGCAGAGAGGGTGGATGACCACATCGTTGCGAGCAAAATCGTAAAATCTCCGTTTTTGCAAAAATGGAGACTTTTTTTGGTTAAATGAGATTTGTTGGAAACCTGATATTTTGTTCGAAAACGTTATCTATAGGCCATATTTTGTTCGCAAACGTGATCTGGAAGCCTTATTTTTGCTTGTAAACGTGGTCTGTTCACCCTCTCTGCTGCTAATGAACACATCGTTGCGACCAAAATTGATTGAAAAGTCGTAAAGTCTCCGTGTTATAAATGGATACTTTGTTTTGGGTTAAAATATGAGATTTCGTAGGAAGGCTCTGTTTTCCGTTTTGAGGATTCAATCAATTTTTTGTCTGAAAAGGGTGGTCTGTTCACCCTCGCTGCTGCTACATATATGATGCTAAACATAAATAGGTCTCTAAGTTTGTTCCTGCAGTAAAAAGCTGAGTTTTAAGAGCACTCTTAAATGGGACCACCGTGTCGTTGGTTGTATCTAAATGCAATGGGCAATTCGTTCCAAATCGCCGGGCCCTGGTATGAAAAAGAACGTTGTCCATATAGCTTTGTTTTCATAGTGGGAGCAATGAGTATACGATTGTCAGAAGAGCAGCGGAAGTATATTGCTGGTGTATACAAATGGGTGAGGTTGGATAGGTATTTTGGACTGGAGTCTCTCAGTGAAATATAGCACAGAGAAGAAAGGGTGTGTTTGATTTTGTATCCAATTTATAGCTAGTGTAGGTTACAGAGCAGTGGTGAGGTGCACTCTGATCGAGGTACTCAATATGATACTAAATAAACTAATGTTGTTGTGTTGTGTTTGTGTCTTATCGAGCTAAACTATTAATCACGTTTTCACGTTTAATCTGTATCACCTTGAAATTATCGGTCATGTTTTCATATTTAGTCAACATTATCATTATCAGTGGTCTTTGATTAACTATGGATGATCCCAGCTGCTGTCTCTCTGTTATTCAAACATTATATTAGTGACATAACAAAATGTTCTAAATTAAACCGCTTCCTTACGAAGTGGCTCTTGGTATACAACTATGTCTCTGGCAACCCAGGAACAGCAAATGTTGTCAACATAGACAAAGGAACTTGAGTGGATGATAATCAGACACACGGTATACCTATTCTAAGATGACGTGAGCAATCTAAGCTCATTTACTGAAATGTTAGTGAGTCCATGATGGTGTTCTGATTTCATGGAATCGGTTTGATTTCCTTACGTAAGTTATACGCGGTTCTATTGATCATTCCCTTCGATCCCTTAACCAGTTTTGAAGAGTATTGGACATGACAAATTTGTATTCATCTGAGTTCTCGCTCGAACATCAAACAGAACAGGATTCCCAGATTAGCAGATCAATACTTCTATTGTCTACTGCTTTCAGTAGTATGCTTCTAGCACTATAGATCTAAACTGATATTTCATGTTTCTTTGGTGGACCAACATGCATAATATACCTTGATATGGTTCGACCGGACAAGTCATCATGGTGTTGGACAGGGTGGCGAGATGTTGTAAGATTATCTTCATCGATCTAGTTTCTGCTTAACGTGCAATGGCATCTAAACCATAGAATCTTCCACAGGCTTTGGTGATGATCCAGCAAAGTGGTATTATGAGTCCAACTATTAAGGTAACGCAACTGGTTAAACCTTTCTCTGCCGTATTAACCTTGCTATTGGCACCGGTGTTCGTGTCCAATGCAAACTATTTATTGTGTGTCTTGCTGAGATTTCAAACAATAGTTTAGCCACCTTGGAGAATGGCAATACGTCTGAAAATAAAGATATCCAAGATCTTGTTTGAGATCCAACATATTTCTTAAATACATTTAGTTCGACCTAGACGATATTGGTGATGTCGTTCGTGCATCATTAAAAGTTCTTAGGATGATCCCTCATTATCGGATACCACAACAACACGGTTGCCGATGTTGCCTGCGAATCTGCAAATGCGGGTTTCACTGCGGAAGTGTCCCTTCACACAGGTTTTGTGACCTTACTCTGTAACGTGTCAGTTTTATCAACACAATAGCAGCGACAGTTCAAATTCAAACGAATGAAAAACGCAGCAGTTTGAGATCAACTAAGACTTTTTTTACGAGATGGAAAAATACACATATATGTTCAGTCCTTACTTAAATTGATACCTTGCGATGAAGGTCTGCTTGAGGTGACATAAATTAACAGGCAGCTCATAAATGTGCTTATCTCTTGGTACTCCACTACTTTAGACCAGATACACGTGTTTCGAGTGCTTGCTGTGAAAGGAACCATATTAAAATACCATAGAAACACAAAATGACTTGCAGTATCTGATTTTAACAATAATTAGCCTATTTAGTTGTTGAATGCATCATATCTATTGATAGATGCCCATATTGAAGAACATTTCACTGGCTGCTTCCTTAAAATGATGTAGTAAATGTTTGCGATAGAGCCATGGCTCTATCGCAATTATTCATTGGGCGTGGATAACCTACTACCCACAAACGGTTGTAATTTCCTGTGGACCAAATATTGCACAAGTTACACATTCAAGTTCAATTCACAGAAGCTTATCAGCACCACATTCAAACCGTACTCTGACGGATAAAACTCAATTGTGGATAAGGTTACCTGAGGGAGATCGAAGTTTACGCTGTTTTTATTTCAGCAGCCATAACGCACTTTGCATTGCCGGAAAATGACGGCACAGACGCAATATTCCTTTCTACGCCGAGCGAATCGAGAAGCGGACGATATTGTATTTATCAAACCGTATATATATATATATATATATATATATATATATATATATATATATATATATATATATATATATATATATTCCCTTAATCAGTTACTGGACAAATGTATGATATGAAGATGTGCATTAATACTTTTAAGCTCAGAGTCAGCTTCAGCCGACAAATTAAAGTAAAATCCCAATATATATTCAAAATAGTACACTTGTAAGGAGACTTTTAGTCAAAAAATATAAAATACGCTTCTCTGATGTATAAACCTTTGCATGGTAGATTACATAGTTCTTAGAAAGAACATCTATTTAAGATATCGGTTGTAATCGGTTTTGAAGTAGTATCAAGTAGTATCAACTGGTTAGAACCGGTTGAAACCGGTTTGAACCGGTTGGAACCGGTTGGAAATTATCTCAAAACTGAAATAAATCAACAACATCTATATTTAGTATCTGCAGAATCAATCCAATTATGTAATCTCCATTTACCCAAATACTCCATTAACAACACCTACTCCATTTACCCACTCCATTAACCACACCTACGTAACGAATTGATTTGCACCATATTACATACATCACTACCTTACTACTTAACAAAATATCTAGTTTCAACTATTTACATTCCTGTTTATATCCTGATATACATGTACCTCTTTTTTATCAACAGGAGTTGGCCTACTACCAAGATAAGACGAATGGAGCTTTCATGACTGTCAAATGTTTGAGAAGATCAAATGAATTGTGTGACAGAGTCATTGTAAGTATATTCTAAAATGCACGAGTTTAACATATGATGACAGCTATTCACTTGTGTTGAAAATCTAGAAGCATATTTTCAGGTGGTATCTCTACAAGAACATAAAAATGTTAAGCACTCGCGATACTTTTGATGAAAATACAATACCTCAATATGATAGATGTCAAAAACAATATCCCTTGAGTATTTCATACCAACATGGTGGAATGATGTCTACTCCATGATAATCTAAAATAATATCCCGAGACGTTCGCAGTAGAAAACATAGTAAGCTTCTAAACGTCAGCTTTGTGATTATTGATCTAATAAAAAAGACATACATTCTGATGTTGTGCTGTTTGATTTATGATGGAGAAAATTTTAGTTTGATCCCTTCAGTTTGAGACTCTGCGGTTTGCATTATAAATTCTCAAAGCAAGTATATACCAACACACATAATAATCAATATATAGATATAGTGTAAGGTATATTTATTTCGATTGTTTGAATCTTAGTTTTAAAGTTATTCCATTATATCTTATTCTAATGTAACATAGTTTACTTGATTTGACATTGTCCACAATTAACATTTTCGATATTTATAAATTTAAATGTAAAGAACTAATAATAAAAACATAGTATCTAGTAGCTGACCATGATCCAAAATTAATCAAATAATTGGTAAATAAGCGTTTGCATTGTTTTGATTATCCTTGTCAGAGTAAGGCTCACTACGGTGAGTCAAGGTCATACCTGGACTACGTGACTAAATAACAACACAAGTTTGGGGCAAAGATATTTGCTGGAAGTAATACGGCATTCAGCACAAGAATACTATGTTATTTGATTCAACAAAAAAATAGTGCTGGCACATCAGAGCAACACTGACATTTTACATATGGCATATCCTTACATCTTGACTTGCATCGGAAATGAAACAGAAATTCACTTATACGTTTCATTGACGTGTTTTAGTTGTTGAATTATATTTAATATTTATTTGCTAAACCGTAAAACTATTTTCTTTTTTCGTTTTTTTTTTTTCGTCTTTGAAAAAAAAAATTATTTATTAAATTTTAAATTTCACAAAGTTTGTTGTATTCAGTCTTTTATGTTGCTTAATCTAAGAGGATTTGTAATAATAGCATAATTATTTAGATATTAAATAGTAAGTAAGATAGCTAAGCGGTATGTTACATTAAGTACATTCCACGAATTACTGCAATCATATAATACTACGAATCCTAAATGTATGTACTATTCATTGCATTTTCGGCCTGATCAATGCGATGGTTTCCTCAAATAAATTTTTTATATATCGTTACTTTCCTCAATGTCAGATATTAATCTACCTTCCTTTACTGTTTCAAATAAGATTAATTAATTCAGCTTGCCAGAAAATAAGCTCGTTAAAAATCTAAAGCGTCTTAACGAAGCGAGATATAAGCAATAGTTTGGTTTAGCAACTTGTAGAAACGAATTTTGGAATAACATTGCTTTGCTTTCGATATAAATGCAAGAAAATTAAAATTAAAAAATAAATTAGAAAGAGGGTTGAGGACGAGAGAACTTCAGAATGAAAAGGAAATAAATCATGTACAAATGCAGTTACAAACAAAACCAATTGCAGTTACAATTTGAAAAAAAAGAGACATTGACAGAGAAAATTGAAAAAAAATGCAGTAAAAAGAAATATAAATGCAAAGACAGTTTGAGAATGAACAACATGATAGAGCCACGTTGTGGTTAATCCATGAGTAATAGACAAACTTTGTTTGGATCACGAAATCTATTAATGATTTTGATAAGGAATGTATTTCCTTAGGTGACACATGTATGGTTCCTCTGGTGAGGAGTGGTCAGTGAACAATCAAAATGTAGTTCCATACCTTACCAGACATAATTTAATTTGTCCAGACCATGGATGGTCTTTTTATAGATTAAAAAAGTCTTATCACAATAAATTGTCTGACTATTTGTATCCAATAATCATATATGATATTACCACATTATGTAGATCTTGGTATACTTGTCAAATGGTATGAAACCCTAGGTATATGTACAATTTATTATTGCATTTTACGAACCATTTAGCAGAATTATAATATATTGCGTTACCAAGTCAGGAAACTAACATACATTGGCCATTATGTGTGCGTAATCAAGCTTCTGGAGGAAATTTCTTTGAGGAATGTTTGATTTTATGATTGAAACGTTCATCATTTTAGCCTTAGGTCCAGCAAGCAAGCTAAGATAGCTACCTTGCACTAAGTAAGCCCTCCTCAAAGTATGACTTCTACCTTAACACTTACGACGGGGGATGGTGATAATCCACCTTTCACACCCACATGGTATGTGCAAGGTTCGACGTCTTACTTTGTATGACTGTGTGAACTAAGTGATCTAATGTTACTCGTGTTCCTCCAACCCTTTAATTATAGATTTAAATCTATATGAAACGACACCAGTAAAAGTATTGTAGGTACTTTGTTGAAGTTTCCTAGCTTTGAAATATCCGTCTGCCTCATTGATATTTGATATTTAAGATTTAAATTATTTTGGTTTCTGGTCATCCATTGTCTCATTGAAATTTATTCTGTTAGACTGAGCTACTCAGAATTTTAGATATCATGCGATATGTCAATAACTTTCGAAATCTTGCCAACAGGTGAATTGTCAATCTTCGTATGTACATGAAAATTTTCGGATGAGTCAAAGCCTGTTAAAATTTCTGAATTATTTTCATTTGCATGCCAAAGTCCATGAAAACAATATATTTTGATATAACTTACATGAATACAGTATTTTAGTTTACATATGTATATACGAATATGGGCAGATACAGACTTATTCTAACAAAACTACAGCTTTGTTATTTAATTTTTTCAAAATTAATTAATTAATTTTTTTGCAGCAAACATGTTTGTCTCTAGTGCTTGTCTTCTCTTTGAGTATATAAAGTAGTTAGTTTGCATATGAATATTTATGGAAGCTGGTATACAAAATAAAATATGTACAAAACAATACAACAATAAACGAGGCTCATAAATTATCATCATCAACATACTTTGTGACCTTGGCTACATTTTCAAAAGTTTCCTAATACAAGTGTTCTTAACGATGTCTGGTTATTTTATAATTATGTCGAATGCGCCTTTCTGTCGCAATTGTATCTAAGAAAATATTTTTCAGCATATAGCTTTGAAACAGGGGAAAGCCAGAAGTTTTTCAAACTAAATCAGTTTTGACGAATAAAACATTACTTAGTTGCTTGTATTGTAGGAAATGCAGTAATATTATCAGTAGTAATAGCATTGTTTTTATTAACCGTAAAGCCAAATATGAACTGCAACTATTATTAGTTATTTTTCCAAGACTGCCAATATTATTACAATTACCAATGATAATAGCAGCACGTAACTGTTACAAATAATTCTAGCGTTATTAGATAGTCATAAAAGTGTATCATATATACGTTAACAATAACTGAAATTCCAGCATATCTCATACACGGAGATACTACACAGTTGTTGTACATGAATATAAATATTCTGTTCCAATAATTAAATGGATCCGCGATGGTTAGGGAGTTAGAGTACACAGACCCAACACAGAAAATGTTCCCATTCAAATCCATTCCTACCATCTGTCCAGCCTAACGTGGTCTGTCATTTGGCAATACACTCGACTCCATTTGCCTCATCACTGTATAGGTTATTTGCAGTAATGTACCGTAAATACCAAGACGAATCCAAGCATTGACTCTTGAAACAGAAAAGTACGTATGTTTTGTGCAAATTTGTTTTAGTTCCAATAGAGGGCAACATGGTTTTATCTTGCTAGTATTACTAGTGACATTATTTAAAGAATTCGATAATCCTTTGCATATAACTAATTCTAAATTTGCCGCCTCTGAACATTTATAGTAAGAGTTAAAGTACACGTTCAAGCACAAATAGTAACAACTGAAAAAAATATTTAAATAATATAAAACCAATGCTGTTAAACTACATGTATTTTTGAACTTATATGATACAAGTAGATACTGTATATATTCACAGTACAATAATTGTGAGACTAACGTTGTTTGAGTAAGCATACTTTAGGTAATGATATAATCGTCAAACCAAAAAAAAGATAGTTTTTAGCCATTCAATATATCTTAATTATGTGGACTTAATTTGTACTTTCTCGCATTTTCATTGCATATTTTGTTCACAATTAGTGATCTGAATATTGCATACATGTCTCAAGATCTCTTTACTTTAACTCTGTAATTGAACGTTGATTATTTATGTTAACATGAGAGCTGCATCGTGTTCTAGCATTATATAGTTCCTCGAGAAAGGCGAAACCTTTAGTCGGAAAAATCATTTTCAACAAATATGACAATCCTTTTGCAGTTGTAGAATGAATGTGTCAAACATAGCATTATTTTATTTATTTTGCAGTTGTTGAATGAATGTGTTAATCATAACATTCTTTTATTTCTATCGAGTCTATTTTTTTATTTTGACCAGCATTACTAGAGCTCCAATATCATTGTTTGTCTTAACATTCCAATAAAAAAAGATATAAATCATTAATTTCCTGAAACCAATATCAAGATTATTCTATTTATGAAACCTATATCTGTTTTTTTGCAAACGGTTATATTTATTCTGATTTTGTGAAATGTTTCCTCCTGTTGCACTACAGTTCATGTTTTTCTCTTCAAATTTGGGTTTGTCCAGCTTTGATTGACATTTTAAGATACATGTAATAGTGTATTATCTGCAATCATATCCGTGTTGCATTCTTTACTAGAACCTGTCCCTGATAAAGATTAATTAGATCAATAGACATTTGAAATTTGTCGAACATCAACTTAAATAACTATAGAACATATATTTCAGCCTTTAACAAGGTCACAATTCCTTTCTTAGCTACATGATAGGCTATGATTTATTGTTTCCATACCGTTTTGTGTCAAACATTTCCAGTTATCGTTTCACATAAGATAGCAGTGCGATGTATTTCTGTTTGTTTGTGTATTCTTTTGTTCATTGTTTCATTCAAGTAATCATTTAATTAAATTAATTCACTTATTTGTTTATCTACATAACTTTTTGTTTATTTTACTTTTCTTAATGTTTTTTGTGGTAAATGTTTGCTGAGTGTAAATATTTGGTCATCATTTTAAACTGCACCAATTTGGACAGTACTTTAGTAAAGGAAACTAATTATGATGCAAATTTCGAACTTACACATTGTTTATTTGCACTATGCTTACACAATTTAATTTGCTCAGCACTGTTCTAGATATTAGGAGTCAATCTATTGTATTGTGGTTTGCCATCCGTTGTCAAAGTACGTCTTTGGCATTCTACATATTGTCCAGTGCTGTTTAAGAATTCCATTGCTTTCGGAAATATATACTGCCATACACGTGTTGTGAACTATTATCTTTAAATATGGTCATAGACTTCATTCCTTTGTGTTATCTGTGTTTCCATTCATTATGTACGGGAAACTTTTATACCAAAATAATATACGCATCTGTAAATGCATTTTTAGATTAGACTAAGAACGTTATATCTGAAGTATAACTTATAATGCGGTATTACGGTGATGAGTCGTTTATTGCATTTGCTATTTCCATTACTTTCTATATGTCTTTGATGCCTACGATGCATTAGAATACATGCTAGAAATGAATGATTTTTAAAAAGAATATATTCACGCCTTCTTTCATTTACATTCCGATCGCTAAAATATCTGTACCATGTAACCTGGCCCCTCTCTAGACACACCACTTAATTACTACACTCTCTAAATAATTTGACCATAGCTTCATCTAAGGACATCAATTGGTTAATTTAATAGGAATGTATAGAAACAGGTGGTCTTATTGCGTGTGGATATAGTAAAAGGGAATAATATCCTGGTGTTATAGTGAATCCTACCACTACTAAGAAAATCTCATATATATATATATATATATATATATATATATATATATATATATATATATATATATATATATATATATATATATATATATATATATATATATATATATATATATATATGTATGTATGTATGTATATATATATATATATATATATATATATATATATATATATATATATATATATATATATATATATTCGCCTTGATCTAGAATGGAAATATACAAATAGAAGAAAGAAATTACGATCTTCGTCCAGCGATGACTGGCGTGACATCGAGAGACTTGTTTGATGTTCCAGATCTTGGTACTCGATATGTTCTACGTGATCAAATAAATGTTCAAAGAGAAAGTTCAGTCACACATGCAGGTTTGTAAGACTTTATAACATTTGATGCATATACTACACATACATAGTTTAAGTTTATTGCATTGTAACGATGGCAAAAATATTGTTTTTAAGAACACATGCACAGTATTACACGCTATTGCGCGTAGCTTATATTTATAGTTAAGGGTATTTTGCTTGGAATCTTCTTTTTCTTGACTTATCGCACTTGATTTAAGTTGGAGATGAAATAAAAAGGAAAACATAATGAACCATCGTTGATTCTCTAACAAT
This sequence comes from Unio delphinus, assembly GCA_029339505.1. NCBI lineage: Eukaryota > Metazoa > Mollusca > Bivalvia > Unionida > Unionidae > Unio > Unio delphinus. The sequence continues at coordinate 4,113,132 of JAQISU010000147.1, forward strand.
GAAGCTTTGCTTATCTTCCTACTGGATTGTGTTTTACTTGAAGCTATAAGTCAGTTATAAAATGGAATATAAAATTCATCCCATGTTACTATCTATGTTCATAACGAAGATTATCTTATCTTGCAGATACAACAACTGACAAAGCAAAACGGGTAGGTATAGGCCTAAACCGACATTTCCCAAACGGACAAGAGCAGCTTCCTTTCTCAAACTTCACGTTTGTGTCCGGAACAAGATCAAGTTTACATAATAGAGGCAAGAAAAGTTTAACGGATGTCAAAATTTGTTTTATGTAAAACAATGGCATGGTAACCCGGGATGCGAATACCAAATTCTTTGATAGTTGATTTCACTTATATTTATATTACTCTGATTTAACCGCCTAATGCGTATGGATAATGCATCCTAGTTAGGACGAACATAACATTTCACATGTAAACTACTATTAACAAATATACATCACATCATCCCAAAATATTAATGGGACAAACATGGACATTTTAAACCTAAATTATATTTTAAAGGTGTGGTTTCACGAATGTTTATTAGTGTACATTCTATTCACAGGTAATGAAAAGCAAGTTTACTATGTTGAGACGGCTGTAGTGCTCGATTCCACAATATGGGACTTGTGAGTGTTATTTTATATATTTAAGACAATTTTTTATCTGGTCACATTCCTACCTCATTATACCTGGCTACTAATATCTACGTTACTGCATATCTACTCTATATACGGCTATTTATTATGCGAAACCCGCTGATTAAATATGTATACAGTGCCGCTGAAGACAATACTAGATAAAGTCTCGATTTTGTGTCTTAAATGTACTTGAAGAGATGATGTTCCGAACATATTTTTTAGATCCCAGGTAAATTTGTCATTCTCTAAGTAACCCATATATAGTAACACAATACTTGAAAACAGGTAAAATATTTACAAACCGTATGTCATGTGATACGTAACATATCATGACATGTGAAACAGAGAATGTTGAGGAAACTGAAATAAAGCAAGGTGCTATAACACAAGGGCTAATATTAATTAAAGCAATAATAAACATATATTGAAACCGATCGGTATTTTTGTATTGAACACAATGCCAGCTAGTGAAGGGCGGCTAGAAAAACAAAGCAGTTTTACCTGAAATTCAAGCAAACATGTATTTCGTCACATTAATATATTAGATGGTATATATTAAACATATATTCTATGATTACAGCTATTCATCTCTGATTATGAAAACAGCTCATGCCGTATTATTACCTTTTGCTGTCGCAAGACAAATGAGAGAAGTTTACTCACACATCCTTAACGGTGTAAGTAATGAATATCGTAAAACATTTTAAGTGTTCTCTTCAATTATTTTCCACCTATTTGTTAAAAATATGCGACTTGGAATAGAACAAAACGTCATTGCACATGATTACGTGATTATAAATTGTTTGTTACGTCTCCCTGAAAGGAAGAGCTGAGAGTGACTTCGATGCAACTGACATGATCGACATAAATATAATTTTCGTATTTTAATTAAAACGTCCTTTACGAGGTGCCTCTGTAAACCACTGTGTACATCTATCGGGTGTGGCTAAATGATAATATCAATATTGTCCGGCTTAGACACGATTCAACAATTAACTTGATTTAAACAATCATTGATTATGATGTTTCCCTTGTCTACATGATATCTTTATAACTGGATTAAAATGTATTTTATATATTATTTTATGCTTTGGAATGTGGAATCATTGTATCATTAATTAGGTATTTTTAATATTATAAAATATCATTTTTTATGTATGTTATCCACATATAATTTAGGATGATGTATATAATCCATATTTCATCATGCGATTAGGTATGTTATATAAATTTCATTTTATGTTTGTATGTTTCCATATTTCATTTTAAGATTGAATGTTTCCATACTTCATTGTATGATTTTATATATTTAAATATTCCATGCATTGCTTGTTTCTTCTCTACAAAAACGCATAATGAACCTTAGGCATTCCGTCAACATTGGCAATATTATTCGTTGTAGGTAAACCTGCGATACAGTACAATAGAAGATCCTACTATAGAAATCATTGTCACCCTTCATAATTTTTATATTTTAAAGGTAAGAACTTTTGTGAATTTTAGATTCCTCTGCATTTATGGTGTTGCGAATTCATATACTCTCATTTCTAACGTATACTATACAATGATCCTCTATTACAAATAATAAATTAATCTGATTTTGGTCGTAGACTGGGTATTGTTTGAATATTTCAAGCAATCTGATTTTGGCATTAGTCTGAGTGGAGTTCGAATACTTCATGCAATCTGATTTTGGGATTGGTCTGGATGGGGTTTGAATATCTCAAGCAATCTGAAATTGGCGTTAGTCTGAGTGGTGTTTGAATTCTTCAAGCAATCTAAATTCAGCCTTAGTCAGGGTTTAGTTTGAATAGTTTAAACAATCTGATATTAGACTTAGTCAGGTTGCATTTCCATGAATGAGGTCTCTTTGACTAGTCGACTCATCTGTAAAATTCTAGTTCATATATATATATATATATATATATATATATATATATATATATATAATGATAGCTTTGTATAACGCCAAATCTTTAAAACTCTAAGCGCTTTACGACATGAAATTAGACAACATAAAAATGCTGAAAATATTTAAGTTACGAAACATGATTGGGTCATTAAGAGTGTTCTTGTAGTCGAAAAGGGTGTTTTTTAAGGGAAATCTTGAAGGGGGTGACTGTGTCGTTATGTATAATTTCAATGGGCAATTTCGTTCCACAGTGCTGTGCCCTGGTATGCAAAAGAACGTTGTCTATATGACATCGTTTTCATAGTGGGAACAATGCGTATACGATTGTCAGAATAGGAGCGGTACTATCTTGCTCGTCTGTTCACAAGGTTAAAGCCGTCTATGTATTTAGGACTGGAGCACAGAGAACAAATTGTGTGTTTGATCCTGGATACAATTGATAGGCAGTGTAGTGGGACAGAACTGTCGGGAGGTCGGCTCTGATTGCGGTACTCTAAACATGATCCGAGCAGTTGAGTTTTTAATTTTGAAGTTTTTGGAATATAAATGGAGACGAATAGACTTAATAAAGTTATAATATTCCATTCTTGAATTAAAACAAAATGTTTAAGTGATATCAACTAAAGGATCTTTGCGAATGAAGATTATGTGTTTCAGCTCAAGATTTGCAGCCTTGCTTATGTTCATGACATGTTGGTGCAATGTGGGAGTACAGTCTAGAGTAACACCTAGGTTTCGTACTAAAAGTGTTAATTTAACGTTGCTGTTGGCTAAAATTTTTGTAGGTGTCGTTGTTGTGTTAGGATTTAACGCTTTTTTAGCACACAATTGGCTATACGTGGCTGCCAGTATTAATGCTGGAATAAAAAGATGGGAATACCCTCGGACAAAACCACCATCCCACGAGACGCTACTGGTAAGCTTTCTCACATATCTACATTAGCCGAAACTGAGACTCGACATAACGTAGACAGAGGTGCGATGGCAGTGATCCTTGCGTATAAAATATGTGTTCTGTTGACGAAGTATGACTTGAACCACTGTAAGGGTGTCTTGTGAAGGTCCAGAATGCTTGATGGAGAGAAGATAGTCGGAAAAGGTGTACATGTATTCCGTTACATTAGTTTGTTAGTTATCTCGAAGAGCTCTTTGCAGATGGAACTCTCCATGGTTTTATTATTGTGTAATAATTTAGCTAAATGGGCATGTTAGTGATTTTTTTCTTAGTTTCTTAATATATTAGTTTATGAAAAGTTTGTCTAGTGGAAACCTAAATCATATCCGCATTCAGTCGGTCCATTTTAGCAATGCGAATCTGGTTCATAACAGTGTTACGCCACGTATAATACTTGTACATAGAGTGTACTCTACGCTTCTTGGCTGGGGCATATTTTTCAAACAATGAACGTATAAGGGAATTGTGTTGTCACTTTGTAGAAGGTGAGCATGTTGTTAGGTTTCTTGGAGGTCATGCATTAATGCATTAATTTGGTTCTATTTATCTTACGGAGGTTTCTCTTGGTAGCAAAAATTGATGGAGGGTTATGGATTGATATGTCCAGATGGCATATAACGCAGACATTAACTGTTGAAAGTTCGCGGGATAGAAGGCTGGACTGTAGAATAGTATAATCAGGTCTATGTAGATGTATGTATCCGATTACATGACAATCCACGTAAACGCTGGAATCTCCAGTAAGAATCAGTTTGTCACCTATTGCATTTCCATACTTCAATAGACCCGGAAACTGCAATGTAAAACGGAGATTCAGTAGCTTGTTTTTTTTCTACTTGAAGGAGGGTAGAAGAGGCAGAACAAAATTGACTGGCATTTGTTCCATTTTGAATGTTGTTTTAATGTGTGGCAGAGATTGACTGTTGCAAAGTGTTGATATTTTATCATGGAATTCTTTGTGATAACAACAATTTTACCTCCGCAAGAGTGGCATGGAAACAACTTAATATACCATATGTATAGTATGTCCGCTGTTTTGAAAAAATACCACGATATGTTAAATATTTCATCGAAATGAAACAAACTTTGCCCGATTTTCCTCTAAATAAAAAGTATACGAGTACACACATTTGCCACATGCTCCTGGCAACTATGTGTTGACCGAGTTCACAAACTTCTCACATTCCTACAAGTACGTCCGCTACAAATATTTTTTCTAATTATTTGTTTCTAGTTCACAAGCACATATGCCAATACTGAATTTGATTGATTTTGTTTGCTGTTTATGTTTGAATACATACATATATATATATATATATATATATATATATATATATATATATATATATATATATATATATATATATTATATATATATATATATATATATATATATATATATATTATATTTATTCTAACATGAAAAAATCTTCTTTAATGCAGAAAGTAGTTCACTACAAACTTGGTTAGCTTGTTATCCACTGAACTTGTAAAGTAGGACATTAACGTTTTGGCGTATGTAACACTGAGAGAAGAATAGAACTTAACGAAATGAATAACCAACAATAGGTAAATAAAACATTTTTACAAATGGTCAGTTCATGAAAGCCTTAATTAAATTTCTAAAAAACTATACAATTTCTGCTCTCTCTCTTTCTCTCTCTATCTCTCCACCTCCTCTTCCTCTTCTTCCTCCTTTACCTCCACCTCCTTGTTTGGACGGCTTTATTAACATTAACATCATTCATAGGTCCAAAGATATCCTCGAATTACATATGGGGAAATCCAAAACGCTCGGATTTGCATGGATGTTTGGCCGGATCTAGCTACAATAATTCAGGAAAAGAGATAAAAAAAAAAGATCGGGAGGTGGGCCGACAATTTTGAAATTTTATATTTAATAAATGATAATTATTAAAAGAATATTATAAAAGTTTAAGAAAAAAAAACAAATCAAACACATACAGTATGTATGCCTCGTAAAGGAAAACATTATCATATAGGCGTAGTGTCCCTGGCTATTGCGACTATGTAGCTTTTACATTAAAACTTAATACATAGATCTCAAGGAAATAAAGGACATGCCATTATGATGAAACATATTACTGTAGGATATGCGGTACCAGTTCAGTTTTAAAGTTTTCATTCATCGCATTGTGTATTTCGCTCTCAATCCAGATGTGTGCGTATCTTGCTAGTGACACATGAGAAGGAAATGACACAAAGAAGCGATTCCTATGAAATCGTCTACCAATTTAATGTCATTTGCAGAACAGGATTATTCTTACTTTTAATCGATTGGCTCGTATGCCATTTAATAATGAATGATGATACATCCATCATTGATCTCTATGACTTCGGTTGAAATAATGTTTATATATTCGATTAAGTGTGCCATTAGCGGATCTCAATTTGATATACGAATAGTAATGGGGTATAAATGTGCTCCATATATATATATACATTTTTCGTTCATATGACATTTTTAATATATTGAACAGGATACATTAATCATTGATATATATGCCTGCGTTTGCAAGAATGTTTATATATTCGTATTACTGCGACAATGGCGGATCAGAATTTCAGAGTTTGATAAAGCAAAAGTATTGGGATATCAGTTTGTTCTATACCCACATTTTAAATACCTTGCTATTTTTAACGTATGTCATTAAGACTAAATTATAAATCTAAACGAAAGAAATAATTACATCTTTCGTCGATTGCTCGCTTATAGGCGGTAATTTTTGGTTTATGCGTACCATATATATTTTAATTCCTAATGTTTTATAAAGACGATGGAAGACTTTGGACACAATGCTTCTATGGTGGAGTTTGTTGACGGAAGGAACAAAGTTGATGTTGCCAATTACCTGTTACATCAAGCACGATGGACTAAATCCTACATCGAACACAGTGACCATGTAATGCTCTTTTCGAGGTAAGTGTATTTAAATTAGCTATAGCTATACATTGCAATTGTGCAATGTCGTCGGGAGGCATATGCTCAGGATCAAGCACAAACTACACTTCAAACACGGTGAGGGATGATCCCCAAATATCACTGTTCCATATATTTTCTTTAAAGCATATTAGCTGGATTCAGCGTTGCAGACCAGTGTATACTACAACTGCTTCTGTCTGCTAATATTTAAAATACGATATATACGTTGAGTTGTTTACATAAAAGTGTCAGCAATGTACAGTTAGCATTCAAATAGTTCTCCCACATTTCAGTATTACACATAAAATATTTTTCAATAATATATTGTTATAAAAAGAATATGTAACCTTTATTCATGGTACAAACTTTTAGCAGGATAATTTGTTTATTAATTTGAAGGAACAATATTACAACATTTTCTCCGTAACACTAGGTAATATGTTTAGTTAGATAGGTTCTCTCCAAAATCTAACACATTATTCTTCGTACTCTAACCTTGTTTTCATATGCCACTGTGGCATTCATGTTTTCGGAGTTGATCGTACGTGCATTTCGCCGGCATTTTAGATTTTTACTAAGTGCAATCCCAATAATATATTTATCAGTAGTGACACATATTTGGAATTCAGCATAACCGAAGCCTTCCTTAGTCTACACAATTTTTCGCACCTAGAGACGACAATACACGCAATTTCATTTTGACGAATATATATTCCTGTATCGGACCCTTTAATGTTTGCCTGTTTTATCTATCACAGATGTGTACATTTCATAACGATTGATTAAATTTGAATGTGAGGAAAAGATAATTTGGTCATTAGCACAATGACGTTAAAGTTCCTCTCATTAGTGATCGTTTTGACTTTCTCATATGGCAAACTATACCACAAATGTGCACAAAGAATTCTTACCCCCGCCACAATTTTTAATAGTTTTAAAATATGTCGTTTGGTGAACCCTTCCACAATTCCTAGCTATATTTGCTTAATTGCTACAAGAAATGTTAAATATGACATTTGGTATTTTCAGACTCGTCATTAAAACCAATTTTATTTTCAGATATGCCATGTATCATGGTAGTAAAAGTGTCGATTCACACGGTACGTGCTCTCTCTCTCTCTCTCTCTCTCTCTCTCTCTCTCTCTCGCTCTCTCTCTCTCTCTCTCTCTCTATCTATCTATCTATCTATCTATCTATCTATCTATCTATCTATCTATCTATCTATCTATCTATCTATCTATCTATCTATCTATCTATCTATCTGTCTGGATTGATAATACTATTGGAAACAAAGGTGACATTACACATGTCATGGGAATGAATGTCGAATTGTCATAAAATGCAATACTTGCCAGGGTCACAGTTGTTTATTTGAAAGTCAGTATTATTTTAAATCAAAGGTGCATCAAGGTCGCTACACACGTATTAGGACACTTCCAAGACAGTACAACACGTATCTGTGTTCGAGACGTGAAATGTTGATCACCATATGTGTTATTTGATTTCTGTCACAGAATTAGGCGAAATTTGAACTGATTTTTGTTGTTCTTCAATTGCAAACGAAACTCACCATTTTTCTTGATTTCGTCGTACACGCATTACCTGGGGTGATTAAGTGGCGTGTAACGATTTGCATGTGCCAATTTGTAATTTACATGAAATCCGAAATACTCGTTTTACGTGGTGTTCGGCAAGCTCGATGTGATTTATGTTCACCTATTGAGAGTATATAAGGCTTAGGATTTATCATAAATTTTTACGGGAACCCAAATATCTAATCGAAGGATAGATAACCTCGTCTTGCAAATCTCCAGCCAAAGGGGTGAGTGTTAAATTTACATTTCGTTTTATTGTGAATTTTATTCAGATTATCATTTCGTATAATGATGCTTTTATTGCAATTAAACGTGGAATATTTGGAATTACTAGTCACTTTTAGACTTTAAATACAATATCGTAATCTACGGCTTAGATTATTTTTGAGACAACTATTATTAGTCTGGTTTTGTTTATTATAGCTGATTCCGGAGATCTAATAACATCGTTGATTCCGTAGATCTGATAACATCTGACAATAGCTGTCACCGTTTGATTCAGTCTAATTCAGTCTGATTCAGTCTGATTCCAGCTGATTCCGTCGTTGATACCGTAGAAGTTCATCACTGATAGCGCATCTAATAACATCGTTGATACCGTCTCTGATACCGTAGCTGCTAACATAGTTGTTACATTGTTTCTGGTACCGTAGCTGCTAATAACATCGTTGATACCGTAGCTGCTAATAACATCGTTGATACCGTAGCTGCTAATAACATCGTTGATACCGTAGCTGCTAATAACATCGTTGATACCGTAGCTGTTAACACATCTGATACCATCTTTTGATAAACGTCTTTGAAATCGTTTGATTTGTTGTGGGACATCTATTGTTTGTTCTGGAACATCTCTGTATAAATATCTGAATGTGCTTGTGCCGTTAATTTGTGCAAACGGAATTGAAGTATCTGTCTGTGTGTCGAACTGTCTGTTCGTCAATATCTGTGTAACGTGTAAATATCCGGAAAGCTAGAAGTCCGAGTGTCGGAGCTGTCTTAGAGTTGTAAAACGTCCGGGTCGACATCTAGGGTAGTGAGGAACCGTTGGTTCTGGTAGATGTTGTATGCTGTCTGAACGTATAACTGTGGTGGATCCGTGTAGGGAAACGTCCGATAATAGTATTGGTCAACCCTCGGTTCTCGGGGAAACTGGGAGACGATTCAACTGTTGCTGAATCGTGCGGTTATACAGGGGAGACACATAGGTGTATTGAAATTGTGATATAATTTAATACATTGTTGTATTTGCATGTTTATGTCAGATCGCAATAATATTTCAAGTGATCACATAGATATCAATAAAAGCTAGCAACTTGATTCAATACAAGTATATGATCGTGCTAGTTATCGCAATCCATCGTGCGATAGATAGTTTGTCGTTTGTGTTTATTTTTTTTCGTAAATCATTCTTGCATTTATTTAACTTTCGTAAAGGATTCTTGGATCTGTGTATAATCCAAGAGATCCCTTTACATCTGAGATTCCTTTTGTATTGTTATTTAATTTATTCATGTATTGTGAATGGTTGTGAGTGTAATTGTGGGTTGAGCGCGTGAATTATTGTGTTGTTACATCTGTATTTTTTTCATTTATAATTTATTACATAAATTTATATTTTCTTTCACAAATTGTGTTTGTATTGTTCATTTAATCCACCCTCCTCTCGGTAACAATTCTGTTACAATTTCAAACTGATTATAAGTTTGGTTGATTTTAATTTTCTGTAAAATCTATACCTGAATAGATAATTGATGGAAGTCATCGTTGCTGTTAAATTATCTTATCATTTCTTAGATTGATTAATTTAGATTGTAAAACCATAAATTGTCTTATACTGTATTGTGTGTGTTGAAATGTAATAAAATGGCTTTCAACAAACGTGACAGGTGTAACAGATGTTTAATACATCTTATGTTCTAGATGTCCTTTGTCAATAGCGTAGAACAGAGATAATTCATCTGCAGAAGATATGTCTTTCAAAGACGATGGGAAGGCGACAGAATTTAGTCAAACACCTCTATACATCTTCGATATCATGTCAGTCGAAGTAGCAGAATAAATTAATGTTTGGCTGAAACGAAAGTTACAACGTTTTAATGCGATTATCTTTTGCATTACAAACATCTACCCATTTATTTGAAATCAGGTTCAGATAAATTTTACGGTAGTCTATTTTTAAAACACTACACTTACTTCAGAGTACGTGTCGTAAGCAAAAGATATTTGGTTCAAAGAATCCGCGTTCCCGAACAGAAAATAGAAATTGGGGACCAAAGTGTAACATTACATTAAAACTTGTCTCCATAATCCGTAAATAATCTGTCCGAAAATAAGAAAATTGGAATAATCGTTTATGAAACCACAGTCAAAAGAATCATACATAAACCTCAATATTGTAGCCGAGAATATATGGCCACTATCAATAGCTATGTAGCGTGACTATATTGTAAACAGCGCTTGTATAAAAGATGTCTTCGATAAAACATCTTAGATAATATTTTAGGACTAAAATAAAAAGATGCAGAAATTAAATTTTAGTTGACACGAACATTATATCTTGGTAATGTCATTTTTATTTGCATTACACATTACACAATGTTTATTTCTAAACAATAAACCACCACTCAGTATCAATAACAATGCCCCTATATGATCATCCTTTAAATCTCCAGGAGAGATATCTCAAACTTAAATAGTATGCAAATTATGTACACACTGATATTCGGCTTACTAAGGTACTACATAAGCTTTATCTGTAAACATGTATTTGCCGTAGATCGTCGAATATACAATAGCAAAACTGAAATAATAAAAACGTATGAATGTTAACTTATGTATTCATTATGAGAATTTTAGTATAGCTTTCTTGTTTTTTATCAATATATTTCCATACAAACTATGTGCAACTGATAGCTTTAAACCCTTGTCCTTTCAGAATTTCATTATGTTACTCGTATTATTTAGATTTTTACCTTCAGGTTATGCCTACGTTGGGACGGTGTGTGACCCTTCTTTCAAAACATCACTAATCCAGTCACGTGATTATTATTTAACAGTAACAACAGCAGCACACGAACTTGCACACAAGTAAGTTTAGTCATGAATCCCTATTTGTCCCCCACATTTACATCTAATCAATCATCAATTAACGGGTCCTGCGCTGGCGTTTTGATTTAAACATGGAACACTTCTGCTCAATTACTTGTGGTTTCCTCTAATTCTTTTTTCCAGTTTTGTTTTATTTCATGCACCCAATCACGCCATCATTTCGGCGGTTTAGTATATTTTCTCTAAGACGCGAAAACGATGTTGTTGCAAATTGTCGTTAAGATAAAACTGGAATCATTTTAATAAAATAATTTCAAATGTTCATGTGAGTAAAATATTTTCTTTGTTCTATTTAAACCATTTGTTTAAGTAACAATGGACTAGCACGTGTCACGCCGCTAGTGAGCATTGTCATAATGATACAACATGTAATGTATAGTCACGTACCTTACATGATTCTTCTTTTCAAGTCTTGGAGCCAACCACGACGGTGAAGGGAACGCATTTGCTTGTAGGGCTGTTGATTACTTTCTTATGACTCCCTTGGACCCAGTGTTCAGCAAAACTCGACCATACTCCAGAAACCCCTGGATTTTCTCGATCTGCTCAGTTGTAGTGTTCAAATATGCATTGCAAAACAAGTATATATGCTTTCTATACGTACATAGATATAGTATAGTATTTAGATATATCGATCTTGTATTCTTTGTTACTGATCTTGGTTAAACACTTTTAATCTAATGACTTTGTCCTGACATAACGTAGTCACACCTGCAAGCCCACCTGCATTTCTACAAGAAGACCCTGAAAGAGGAAAATAATTTAAGGTGCGAATTTTCACCCAAATTAAGTAAAAATGAAAACCCAATTATAGTACACTATTTAACCAATCAGTTACAACATCGTACAAGACAGTCAAGCCAAATTGTATGTCTATTTAATTAAATTGTTTGTTGGTTATTTTTTTTTTTTCATCTTATTATATGCTTTTGTCATGTAAGATTTTTTTGCTAGACTTGATCTGGTCAAAAATTGGGTTCATGTTTGCTTGACCTGAATGACTACTTTTCCATTTGTGTAAAGAGCGAAGAAACGTTTCATTATTATATGAGTTTTAGCATACTTTTTATTCAGATAAACAATGAGTAAATAGCTTGATTAGGGTCAAAGATTTCGAGGTTCCAAATGCATGTTGTAGCGAATTGTTCTGTAAATAAAGAGGCTCATTAAATCATTATAGAAGGTTTATTCCTTTGTTACATGGTGGCGTTTAGAAAATGCTAATTAAATACCTGACGCTACTTTGAGATCAATATAATACTCTGAGTATGAAGATGCTGCCAGTCGTACTTTAACAGATATTGCTTACAAGTTATTTTATGTTGTGACAAGCTTGGGTTCAATTTTATGTTCCTCTAAATAATGAATTAAAGTCGTTATTGTATCTGGGAAAACAAACGTGTTCTGCTCAAATTCAACAATTAAACATTCACTCAAATATATGCTGAATTGAAACCTGGAATAATTTTGCTGTGATGCAATAACTGTTAAGACATCAGTCCGCATTATGCTGTGCCATCGCCTTCAATTCTGGATATCTTCGGGATCGGACCTGATTATATTCAGTATTTTATATTAGGACCTGTGTGTATAATTCTTGAATTATTTTGAGATTTACATTGCAAAACGTAAGGTATTTTCTCTCATTTTATGTTTGTATTCTAGAAAAATAAATTAATTGATAGATGTTAGAAAACCAATTGTGTTCGTTCGTTCCTAATATTTTTCCGAATATAGGGTCTTCAGACAAAATAATTCATGTGCTGTCTTGTTGAGCCAGTTGCATCTCGATTTCTTGTTTAATGTTACCTGATAATTCTTCAGTCAACGGTTTGCTCTTTTTTCCATCTTATTTCCATACAACGTTTTATGTCTTTTAAAGAAAAATATGAAGCTAAATCAGATATTATAATATAATGTCCGTTGAATATATGTTTTAAATTCAACGTTTTGATACTTTATCTCCTGCAACATTGAATCCACCTATTGATATTTTGAGAATATTATTTGTGGGGTATAGATGTCCGTTGTTGATATCTGACTTTTAATTGATTTGATAATATATATTACGAGTTGAGTGACGTAATTGCTAATGTCAGATGTTTTCTACAGTTCGAGAACATTCCCTATGAGATAAAAGTATCACTTTTTTAGCAAGGAAGAAATCATGTCCACGTTGTTTTCCATACAACGTTCCGTTGGAATGTACCTGTATTTCCTTGGCATGCATTTTAGGTTTACATTTGAAATGGAAATTGATCGAAGTTTCCAACTTATCAAATATACTGTTTTCAGTCACGACGATCTTGTATTGGTACTGCAGTTCGTCAATTAGTTCGTTTTTCAATCAGCACCATATACATAGAATCTTCTTTATCGATGTGTCGTCATATTACATTAGGATTGCCTTGTACCGCCAGGGCCTGTTCTGAATATTTAGGGACCAGCAAATGCGACCTTTAGATACGTATTCTACAAGCTGCACCAGTCGCAGAGCTTTAAAACAATGATTTGTTCCTGCAATAATTCCAAATGTCGTGCCTACAATAGTTAATATGGATAAGATTACCGCTACTTTCAAGGTCAATGATTGTTGTCCCGGCGATGATGCAAATAGCATATCAAAATATGCACATGCATTTGTTTTGAGTACTCAAATTCTCTTGCGAATCTCAGTTGTTCCACTAAGACATTTTGATGGTCTTTAATATATTTCATATTAATGAAGTGATCACCCTCCACGTATACAGGACAACACTCTACGTTTACCTAATTCTACTTACTGGTAATGACTGTCATACACTCATAAAAATATATTTTCGAGGAATATTAATCTTGTGAGCAATGGTTCAATTTGGGATTCTGACATCATGTTCATAAATATGAGATTGAATCGATTCTGAAATGATTGGTCTCGCCTTTCCCAAATCATTCTAAACAAAAAAAGATAAAGTTGTTCAATAACAATTCCGATTTTTTTGAGATTCTATTTGTGCCATATAATCAATGCACCTTTCAACTGTTTTCGATTTGTGTGAATTCCATTTCATTGTTGTGAAACCAGTCACTGCGTGTTTTATACTTGACTGTGTACACTCCTTGACCAATCATTTCGATTGCGCATGGAATGTTTGCAAGTTGGGCTTGCTACTGCATTTATTCATTAAGGTAATCTCAGCTGTTGATTTTATATCACCATTGACACGATTATATCTTAATGTGTAATCGGGCTTTTTAATAACACTCAAACACAAATATTCGTGAAACTGTCCGGACACTTTGAAAGTGATGATATCGCTGCTGAATTAGCGAACTTACCAGGTAAGATATTACGGACATACCATTTTGAAACAAACCCTGTTCCACCATCTGGGAACTAGACACACTAATTATAAACCTGGAACCCAGCTTTATGCACAATTTGATTTTAACACAAATCATAAGCACGTAGGATAATATCTAAACCATATCGATGAAATATTTAATCAACAATATCTCGAGTAGAAAGTGTCACATTTTATCCACGTGCCTCAACTTTTATATTTCATCCACGACGACAACGATAATATTCCTTACTAAGACATAAAAATGCCTAACTGATGAGGAATATATAAATGTTCGCAAAGACTGTAGTATAAGGGTCTGCCTTCGTGGACAAACTCCACTCTTTTAACATAAAATAAACGTTATTGAGCGTGGCAACATCCATCCATCTGATGATCGATCAAGGTTAACGAATCAAGAGCGGTGACAAATTTATCTTCCCATGCCAAGGGAAACTTCCACGTGAATGGTTTGGTTTTAAAACGTTTAATTTATTTCTTCACGCTGATCTTTTATATATTTCACAATACCAAGTACGTGACCTTTAAGCCATTGAACTACATAGTTACTTGTACATAAGCATTTCTTGAAAGTATATACAGAGGAGACGTACAACTGATGGCTAAATATTCAGGGAGTAGACCAGATGCACATAATAGTATTTACAGACCGTTGACAACACCGCAGCTGTTGCAATTAGATCCCTATTCATTTATACTTAGTTAACTTAAAATTTTATCTTCTTCATGTTGAACGTGTTATTACGCATCAAAACTGACATTCTGAATAGCGATTTAACGGTTCACTTGCAGAACGAATATTTGAATTCAGTACTCGTTGGAAATGTTAATGCCACCGTTATTATTTAAAACGAAAACGTTCTCATGAGTTGGGTCCGTGATTTGTATCAGTCATATCATTCCTCAGGTGATGTTAAAAGCGGCTCTAACGTATGTTTCCTGTGGTACAGAAACAACAAAAAATAAGTCAGTTCGCAGGTTACATTTCACAACAGGATTCCAAACCTGATTTTATTTAATCTGCACTTTGTATAGATCCTACGAAGCTTTGATCCTAGTCTTATAATTTTCGAATGATTGTTTAATTACATTTGTTGCTGTACCACAGTAAAATTGTAAAATGTTTTGCTATGTTCCCTTTGGTGCTTTTCTTATTTGATAGACGTTAAAAGTTATGCTTGCAAAGCTGCTTCGAGTATAATGTACAAGCATACATTGTTTTCGTGGTTATTGAAAATGCTTCGACCCTTGCTATCTTTTCATTCACTCTATGTATTTTTGAACAATATTGACGTTGTAATGTCTTTATACAATAGTAGATGAATGAGTCAATCCAAGGATACAGTATTTAAAGCATGATATGTAAACTTGACCAACGCGGCATGGGAGCAAATGGGATTCACAGGAGTTTTTACAACATATGCTTGTTATTTCTATCTGCATTGCATCTGATATTTGTCAGTGTTTGTGGTCACTGAAAAAGAACATTCCTAGCGATTATATCGTAATAAATAGTAATATCTCCGATTGAGCTTGTAATTGAACTATAAGTTAAAACGGCTGTTTTAATGCTTTATACACGAATATTGTAGATTAACAACTTGGCTAACATGTACTTATACTCGATAAATATATATCGTTCTAGCAATGTACACAGTCCAGTCAATTTATATCATTCAGAGTGTGCTTGAACAATGTGGGTACGACTTATAATCTGGTGGAATGGAACGAATTTACAAAGAAATTGCCAGGACAGGTGTTTTCTCTCGTTCGGCAGTGTGAGTTATTTAATGGACACGGATCTTTCTTCTGTGGGGTATGTATATTGTATGTGTGTGATTGTGCGTTAGCTTATTCCCATATTCCGGAAGGGTATGCAATAGAATGAGCGAAATATGTTCTTTCTTAAAATGTATAATTTAGTAAAGACATAATTCTTCGATTATTTCGACCGCAGATATGAATGATCTTGCCAGCCGCGGTATGCTGATCCGATTTTTACAAGGCAACCTTTTTTAGGCCACCTTTTCTAGGCCTCTCCCAATTCAGGGTGAGAAGCGCCATCCTAAAATGGTCTGCTTAGTCACCGCTGGATGCTGCCGAACTGTTCTGCTGCCTTGGGTACAGATCAGAACGACCACTTGTCCATTGGGTCGCCTACGTGCAGGTCTCTGACTACAACTCCCAGTGGTCATCTCCACCTGTTGCGTCGCCAGTCGCCCATCGCCGTAGGACTTGGGTAGGTGTAGATAAATAACAATGAGTGTGATGATAGGTGCACAACACAACCTGTGCGTGAAGGAGATTAAAGTGAAACAGCCTTTGCACAGAGACAGCCTCACTCTCGGCCTTGGTAGTTAGAACTCAGTGGTACGAAGATTAATCACGGCTGGGACTACTTCGGCTGCATTGGGTGGCTATGACTTCTTCCGTGCCATATCAAACCCTACGCTCTCCACAAATTGTTTGCAGATTCGCCTTTGTGGCCGTTGGATCATTCAGTTGATCTATTCAGCCCACTCTGCCGAATCTGGCTTTACATGCAAGGATAGGCAAGCTCCTAAGTCACCGATGGTTTGAGGCCTGTCGACTACCCTCTACATGGTTTAGCCGGCCAGTCGAACCGTTGCCCGTGGTGTGGCCGCTGTGCATGCTACAGCTGCTTGAAGCCACAGGTGAGGGCTGAGCCAGTGTTAGGACCAAAGATTGGGAGGCTACTATTGAAGGAGCTCGACATGCCAACCACAAGAGGTACTACTACCCCTCCCAGAGAACCCCGAACACCACATACATACATACATACATACATACATACATACATACATACATACATACATACATACATACATACATGCATGCATGCATGCATGCATGCATGCATACATGCATGCATACATACACACATACATACATTATAGTAATATATATATATATATAGATATATATATTGAAATAAAGATAAATAAATAAATAAATAGATAGATCGCGCGATCGATAGACATATATGCAGATAGGTAGATATATATATATATTGATATATAGATATTATTAGTGTGTCTCTTGAGTATGATTGCATAATACCATCTAGTAGACTCATGTATGCTGATATATGCTTAGACGTAATAAATTATGGACTGGAGTATGTACGGGTTCCCTTCATCCAGTGCAACTGGTTTTGAATCTTCAAGTATATATATATATATATATATATATATATATATATATATATATATATATAATGAAATCCAAGATTAACTTAGAAGAGAGGGGTGATTTGATATTGATAATGGTACATAAACTTCGATATGCTTCAACAAAACAATAAAGTTGATATAGCATGGATTCAGGAGACAGTGATACAGGATTTCACTTAAACTCGTCTTATGTCGTTTCGGAATTATTAATTGATGTTGTGCTCATTATATTTGTGCATCAAGTAAAGAATGATATGGCGTAGATCCAGTCTCAGGCATACATCTATTCCATTCAGCAGATGCTTTTATCGTAGACACATTTTCGAATTCAGAGAATCTATCAGTTGTAAACCGCGGGTTAATTTGATTTGATCGTCGTTCAGTTTAACATTGCTTTCTATATCATTGTATGCAATCATCTATGCTATGTGTCTGAACTTATTCACTTTGTCAGTATCGGGATGATTGGTTTAGCTTTTTTTTAGTACGTTAAGAGATTTTGTTATTTTGCTCTGTAAGGGTAAGCATCAATCTTGCTTCAGACTGGTTTATAATGTCACTAAACATCGAAAAAAAGAAACGTGTTTACTCTAACCTTACTCTAACCCTTTACTCTTTAGCCCTGGATTAGTATACTGTACGTAAATTCCACTTTAGTATGTCCTAGACCATATCATTGCTATAGAGACATTTGTTTATAGGATAAACTGCTATCATCATGAATCATTCTATCACGAATTTAATATTTCTGGGCAGGGAGATTTTTTAAAATGCATGCATTCACAATGAATTTGATATGTGTTTTCCACCTTCCGTGACAGAATCCACTTTGAAATAAATGACCTTTAGAAATTGATACTACTGTGTGTCCTTAAACGTTGTATTTCCCCACATATAGGTATAGAAACATCAATTTAAATCCATGGTTTACTTCAATAAGTTAACAAAATCATGTGTTGTTAATGTTGTTTGAATCTGGAAGTATTTCTGGTTATAACCAAAATCGGAAAAAAATGAATAACCATAGTCCACCTTATGCTACATGTACGAATACATTTCGAAGTATTTTGTCGAGGGCTTTGCCAAACTAATCCTTGATTATTTACATTTAATCTTTCAGGATTTATCTTAAAATATATGCTCATAGGACGATAGTAATGCTATTCTTTTGTTACTTATTGTTTTTGTTGCTTTGTTTTGGGATTTTTTAGAAGGGAGATGCAAACACTGATTTCGAAGAGAAACGTGATTTGGTGTATGTTTAAATTAAAGAGTTTCCAATGGGTTTCATGATCCAGATATATCGACGAAGGTAATGTAGCGTACAACTTCTTAAATTGTTATTGAATTCATCAAATTAACTGAATTATGTAATGTAAAAATATTAGTAAGTCATATTTCGATATTGATTCACAATAAATAATTTCCCAGGTGGTCCAAATCTTTTGCTGCTTATATATCGTTTATCATGTCTATTAGATTTATGTGATTTTGCTTTGAGTAGAATATTTAAACGAACGATTAAAAAGACGATGATTAATATAGCAGCTGCGTAGAAGAACCAATAACAATCTATTGCTTTGCTGCTTTTGCTGCTAGTTCACTAAAAAATACGCAAATAGTTTCCGGTATAAGACGATTGTAGCTATATTAATACATTCTCCACACCAAACCTCAAAAGCTGTCTTTGTAGATAAACACTAAAACCAAAGGTAAATGTTGGGTTTAGCGACATTATGGCTACCTGATAATGTTGTATCATATGCCTTTCGATATGGCACAAACATATTCATAACTAAATGCATATGCCTTATAACACACTTTCCCTTTTCAAGTCGGTGTTTTCCTACGTTACGTATTCTTCCATCGTTAATGTTTTCTATAATTGCAATCGAAGTAGCTTGTAGAGGAAAGTAATGTTTCGATTGTTCAGAATGTTATCACGTGATCAAAATGCATTGCGTTCATTTCAGGATGAACTGTTAGGAGAACTACTTTTCTAAAAATACCCACGTCTATAGAGTCACGTGTATAGCAGAAGATAAACACTGCTAGTGAAGGCAGACACGAAGTAAACATTAAAGAAAATTAACCATTTTTACAATTTTTAAAACAATAATTGAATAAATTTAGTTTAAGAGATTACAGAAAAATATAGTTCTGATCTTTAAAGACTAAAATCATTCACTGTTTGATGAAATTTGTGAAAAAAGTATGTATAAAAAATGTTTCAAGTGCGCTAGGTCAAGGTCACACGTATTGTGGCTGTCAAACATTGAAAGTAAAATGTCAGAATTTGGAGATTTTTCGATAACTTTGCCTTATCAAATAGATTTCACGGATGATGATGTTGAAAATGTTGATCCATCGATATTTGACGAGCCTTTTGAATTGGAAGAAGAATTAAAAAACAATTTAATATTTAGTTTGAATGAACCAAAACCATTCACAGTTGATGAACAACAGGATGACCACAAAGCAAAGGTTAAATGGTTCAAATCACTAAACGAAGAAGATCTAGTAAAAATTTCAGAACAGCGTTACTCTAAATCTACAAAGAAAAATAATAAATGGGGCTACAACACCTTTACAGGTAATTTATATATTCATTCAATAATTATAATAAATTAACTCTAATAATAACAATAACGAGTATAATGGACTGTTCATAAATGTATGCTTAAATAATATTGCTTGATACTGAAATTGCTTTAAATCTATTATTTTCTTAAATTATAAAAATGAGATTTAAAATATTATTAAATTTTAAAAATACAAATGAGATTTAAATTACTTTGAAGTGAATAAAATGTAGTTTATCTTTAAACTAATATTTGTGAAAGCTTAAAAAAATTAAAAAATTTGTTGTATAAATAAAAATTAAGGAAATATGCATGAATGATTCATCTTTATAATGAGTAATAGGTGCCGTTTCAAATATTTATAAACACTTTGTTTTGGGGGAAAATCTTCTGATGTACATTTGATTAAACTATTGTAGGTTTGACTGTAAGCATTCAGGAGCAGAGCTCTTTGAATATGTTTAACGACACTAGCTATCCTGATTCATGTTGGTGAAAACATGAATGCGCCTATTCGTCAATTCTTAATAGGAATAGGATAGCATTGATCTAAAATTAAATAGCTTCGTATATTCACCATCATAGAGAATGACGACGATTTCCTTCCAATCAGTTTTAAAGCTTCGTTCTAAACGGTACCATTTCTTACACAGCAAAGGAATCCCGTGCAGCGTAAGAAAATGCATCAATGATATAAAAAAATAGTTATACCTTCGATTGTAACCTAACTCGACTTGTCATTGATAATCTATTAAATCCATTGTGCTTTTACTTCCGAAACTTGTTCTTGACTGTGTTTGTGTATCGAGTATGTTGCTTGCTCTTCTTCATATATTTGCAACTTCGGTAAATGTGATTGTCCGCATGATTGGAGGATACTGTAGCTCCTCTTCAAAAACATAACTAACCGAGAATATACGTTTGATGGATTTGAATATGCGGACTGTAATACCTTACGTGTCTGATGAACAATATGTGGAGAGAAGGATATACTAGCAAAAGTGTTCGATACTTGTTTTCTATCTGTGTTTTCATGTATGTATTTTCCTATTGTACCGGCTGGCGCATAGACATAATCGTTTTGTTGCATCCAGTTCGTGATGTACGTTTCCTTCTCGATTTTCAAAATCTAATCTTTCTCAGTAATCTACATTTCTGTATCTACCTAATGGCTCATATTTCATGATAGTCTTAACATACCTTAGAGTAGGTTTTGCTAATTCGTTTAGAATGTCTGGTGAAAGAGTTGAAGACACTGGAGTAATTGGCTTACCGTTGCAAATTGTATGCTTCAAGCAAAACAGTTTGATATCTCAACGATTTATATTCTTGTTGTAAATATGACATTTTGGTTGAGATTATGAATGGTATATGAAAGATGCATACTAACTCCATACCATTAGCGGCGTTCCATTAATCATTTATATGGAACTAGCGAAAGATTTCAAATTTGAATCTCCATCCCAACAATTGTGTCATTTTCATCTTTCTTGTGTGCCTTATTTAATGGAATCATGTACAAGCGGTCACGAAATCGATATAAACAAAACACAAACAATTGTATCAACATTCCTATCAGAAAGCAGCAAATGTAGACTTCTTCAGCGTTGAATCAGTATTTTTTTAATCTCACTGAAGATATTTTTTCTCGTTCACAATTGGGCTAATAACGGTCTGATATTTTGTAACCGCTGATGCTTACTCCCGTAGTATCCATATTTTCTTTAGATCTTTTTTTGCATTTTGAGTGACAATTTTCACTAGATTTAATACGTAACTGACAGTGTTTATGTATATAAAAGGAAGACCGATTTTTTTTCCACTTTTGAGGGAAGATCCTTCTGGTGACTTATTGACGAGGAGATCAGTGTGCTCTATGAAGACCACGTGGTTTTGTTAAAGGACCATACCATTTAGTATGTCGTTTCACATCTTTCGTCTTATTGGAATTCATCGATCATTTATCCATAACGAACTCAATTGTGACATATTTTGTAGCATAAATTCTGTAAACTATGTATCATTCCTATTACTTCATAGACTTTGTTATGGGGTTAGGCAAAGTGATTTTTCAGCTGCAACAGCGGTTAAAGAGAAAGAAACGACATAATCGCTACCACCGAAGAATTTCTTGTAGAATTATTCTACCATTTCTATTCACAATAATAAAAAGGGTTTTCAAAATAAAAATGGCAGGAATTATTGTGAACGACTGACTAGAAATAAAAGAGACAACATTGCGTCACCAAGTGGTACGCACTTTGTAGCAGGTACGCGTCCTAGCATATGTGCTTCTTCTCGTACTTCGCTGATTACTTTAGTTATGAAATTTGTTCTTCTACTTGGTGATTTTAGTTTACTTAAGGATGCACCACTCTTTTCTGAACAGCTTTTTGGCAAGGACTTGATTATCTTTCTTATAGATTTGGCCTTTAAAAACAATGAATGGTGACGACGATTAAAGAAGTGAGACTATCATAATTGACGATGATTTGTATCGTTCTTAATTCAAGTGCAAAAGTAAACAATTGGGATTGATGAATTTTAAATCTAAAAATAAATAGTTATGAGATTTTTGAATGTCATCGGCATATATTAAGAATATAATGTCTAAGCTAAATGGCTAACATTTACCCTTTAAATTGATTTATTGCACATCACAAAAAGCACAAAAGTGCAATGAAATTGATATTTTCTTGTGTGAAAAATGAATTGTACATAATCTTGATATTACTATAATCACCCTCCTGTAAGCCACATTTTTAATTTATACTTCATCTTCGTTTTTTTAAAAATGCTACCCAGGACAATATTTGTTTGAATACAGCTAGACACGAACCCAGGGTGTTCACATGGTACTCCTGCTACACACTAAAAGTTTTCTTTTTTAATTTCTTAAATTAGGGTTTATGCCGACTGCCACTCATTTGAACGAAATATGATAAGTTGTGGTCTACGATTAAATAAATTTAATATGTTCTTAATCAAATGGTTTACAAATACAGTTTTGTCAGAACAACTGAGTTCTTCAATCAGCATGTTAAATTAATGTAAATGATAATGTGCCTCAGAACATGAACATTGTAGCCATATGTGGATGAGCAATGGTAGATGACCGTTGACGACCCAAGACATTTCATACATTTTATGTACGTTCTATTTTTGTTCACAGTAATAACTTTACATTTACAGAAGAGCATGCTATAAATATGACTTGCATGAATCATATAATAGTTATAATTAACACATAAACATATATAACAACCACATCAATCTTCTGTGTATAATTTCTTTTTCAAGACTCCTTATATGTATATGTATTTTTCAGTACTCTTGTGAACTTTTAATGTCTTGCTCTGTGCTAGGCTCGTCTAGCACCACTAATTATATTTAACGAGATGTTTCAGCGTTAGTATTTATAATGAAATATTTGTTTTGAACATCTTCACTGGTATGCCTTATCTGAACATTACCGTATGTTAGTGTAAGTTGTCTGGATGTCACAATCACTTCTCGTATACAGTTGTATTAATGTGTAAGTGATGAAAGTGAATATGATAACTTTTAAAGAGAAAATGCTTTCAAAACTTAAAAACGTTTCTACCGGTGTCTCGTTTGTTCATGCACTTGAATGATCATCTTAGCGGTTTGAATGTTGACTATTTTGGTGATGTATGAAGATAACACTGTCGGTTCTCAAAGTAAAGAACACATTCTTATATAAGTTTGAAGATTTCATTCAATTAAAAAAGGAACAATATATATTATGTAAGGGGTAATTATATCTTCAAATACGTCGGGATGTTATTGTGTTGCTTCTGCAAGATTAAACAAGATAAAAAAAAACTTCATTGATGACTTCTACATATATCATTAGTTTTTGCATTTCGTCAACCATTTTAATGTTGCGATATTTAGAAAATGCCTTCCTATAGGACGTTGCATGGTACGGTGTTGATTTCGTCGCAATAACAAATCTCACTCGAAGTCAGCATCGAGCATGGAGTATGCAGTGAGAAACGCACTAAATAATTGTTGGGTCTTTATTTTATTTATTTTGTTTATTGGTTGTCTTTCAAAGTTGGCATTGGT